>CM040753.1:6594883-6647383 GCA_022829145.1 Albula goreensis | reverse complement strand
AGCCAGTCAGTTAGGATGGTGAGATGGCTACGTGGGCTCGTTCATGGTTTTTTAAATCGCTTTAGCAGTTTAGCCCACAAAAATTCCAGACTAATGTCTATGCAATAATGACCTTTTTATGGAGATTTTTTTTTTTTACCCAGCACACATGCTGTGCCACCTCAGAGAGCTTGCCTCTCACAGGCGTTCACATGGTTCCAGGATTACAGGCGAAAAGAGGTAACGCTCCCTCTCTCTCTCCCAGCCCCCCCTTCCCTCTCTCCCTCTCTGAACATCCTTTTCCCTCGTTCCCTGATTTGGAAAATCTTTGCTTCCTGCATTTCCTGTAATTATCCCATTGCTTATCTCCCGCTGGTCCTGGATGTGTGTAAAAACGGCTGTCTACTGCTACCAGCCAGCACAGAGGCGGCCTTTTGTCTGGCCACGCCCCTCCCTGAACAACCCCCCACCCCCCGACACACACACACACACACACACACAGCTCATGTATATGCCACCCCCCACCCCGAGATGTCACTGTCTCATCTGGTGTTAAGGTGGGAAGGGCTGAGGAGACTCCCGAAAGCAGTCGACCTCCCTGCTCAAAAAATATATATATATAAAAAAAATAAATAAATAACAAAACGAATGAAAATATGGGGGCTGAAACGTGATGAGCCTCCTTATCGGTGTCCTCCAGGACTTAACGCTCGCTGCACTCACAGTGCGCCGGAACATTCCAGAGAAGGGTGGGCCGCGACCGAACTCAGGCCTCCCAAACTGCTTCAGTGCGAGAGACACAGAGAGAGAGAGAGAGATAAGGGAATAGTGAGAGAGAAAAATCAGAAACAGAGGCAAAGAGGAGACCGTTGGTCAAAGGTTGTACTGTCTTAGACCACCCCAGTGCTAAAAGCCCTGCCAGGATATACACGCCCAAGCAGACCCCCTCCCCCCCCCCCCACCCACTCCTGCAAATTTCTCTCAGTCCCTTTCCTATTCGGTGAACAGAGAGATTGGCCGTTATCAACCAGTGTTTCGTTACTGCTCCTCTGCAGAACCCAAACACCACCCTCCCCTCCCCACTCCAACCCCTCCATCCTTCAGCGACCCGTCACCCCAAATATCAGATCTACGGCCCACAGATCAGGTACAAACCTGGGGGATTTGTTTGACCCGTTACTACAGCAACCTCGCTACTGTACCTGAAAGTAAGTGTCACTTCCTTCCACTGGCAAGATGGTAAAAACGAGAGATTAACAGTCCACACAACCGTTCCACATGATGGGGTCTTATAATTGCAAATAATTATTCTGGTGGATATATATGGCAAATACATTTTTAATTATTGTTTTTTATAGCACATGGTTGGTTTCTTAATCTTTCCCCACTGTTTTCATCTGCTTTGAGATCAGCTAAAGCACTTCTCAATGCAAACTCAGCCTGCAGTATATTGATGAACCCCTGCAATGGAAATGTATATCTCAGCCAGGCATTGTGGAACAATGCCCTTTTCTATTGAGTTATGTAAAATATTAGAATTGGTCTTGTCTCCAGTGTCATGTCTACAGACATCTTTCAAACTGGTGGGGGTGGATTGGGAGGCTTATCTAATATTTCACAATATAGAGGCACACTGCACATACCCTTATCATAGGCAAATTGGATTTATCTAACTCATTTTTCTGCTGGGGAATTTAATTTGACTGGAGACAGCAGTGTAAAAGAGTAAAGCTGTCGATACAATGACCTTTGGATGACTATGCACAGGGCAGGGGCCGAGTTTGGAGGCCGCTGCACAAGGATTCTAACACATCCAGATCTGGAGTCCCACACACATTACATTAAAATAACTGCACCATAAAAAGTGTTTCTGGATGGTAAATTGTGGCTTGAAAGTCCATAGTAAATGGCAAAGCAGATCACATGGTTGCTGTTTTGCTTTTTTAAGGTGTATTTGTGGACATTGTCTCAGTATTTATGATAACCCTTTCAGAGTGATGAAAATCACAGATATAGGGGTGTGAGTGGAGAACATAAATCTCAGGGAATAGAGAAAGCTGGTTAGTAGCTGTGATTGCAAGGGGTCATTGAACCAGACACACCAAAACAATTAAAAAAAAAAGGTACTGTGCAATATCATGTAATATCATATTTTTCTTATCTCTTTTTGTCTTATCAAGTTTATATCTCTACATACATGCTGATCAGAAAAATTGTTTACGTAACCATGGTTACATTTTGTGAAAGAGGGAACCGAACCGTACTCCAGGTCCCAGAGAAAAGTATCACTGTAGTACAGCATCATCACTATATTAGTCACTGTCTCTCCTGTCCAGAAATTCTTCTTAAACTGCCATTTCCCCACTCTTCAGAGTTTTGGCCCTGATTCCAGCCAACCGCAACGCATTTTGACCTTAAATGTAGAATTATGAATTTATGCAACTCTTCCTTTTTTTCGGTCTTTACCCAATCATTTGATATTCCCTGCATCTTCACCAACTGCCAAACATTGTGTGTATTTGCATAAATTTGTTTGTCAGTTGCGGGCAATTGTTTCTCAGCGAAGCGGAGATCATCCAGCAGTTTGCTCATCATTTACATGCTGTAATATCCATTGTATTTGTTTTTTTTTTTTTTGTGGTGTAACGCCAACTGGCAAAGAAAAAATAACTCATGACCACAAAACATATTTAAATTCATCTCACAACGCAAAGCTTTTTCCACTTTGCTGCCAGTCACAAAAGAGGTCATTCTTTTCGTAGTGATGGCATGTTTCCTTATTGTTTTTTTTTTTTTTAAGCACATATGTTTTCTGAGAACACGACCTCACTGGGAAAGGCCCCCCCCCCCCAAACTCCCACTACCAGAATATTTGTTCTTAGCATGTTCTACTCTTGGAAAAAAAAAACAGTGAAAATGCAACTTAAAGTGCGGCACAATATCTAGGATTTGGGAAAACATGGTTAAAATCAGCAAAATTGTTTGCCAATGAGATAATAAATTACTTAATGTACGCTTTACAACTAGGAATAAAATATTGAATTAATATATATATATATATAAATATATATATATAGCAATTTAAAAAACAGAAACATTTTAATGAGTTAAAAAAACAAGAGAACGAGAGATCTATCTTGATTTGTTAACATTTCGTTTGTGGTGGTGAGCACATTAAGATGGGGAGGCCAAACTGATGAATTTGTCCTGCTGTTCCCTGCTGTGCTTTGCTGCTGGATCTGATTAATCACAGGAAAAAATGACTCCAGATTTTCAATACACATTGAAGTGTAGCATGCTCATATAAACAGACCAGGGCTCCGCAGCACAAACAGCATGGTGATTTTATATTCAATTAAGTGCTTTGTCATGACATGTTTTGCTTTCCCCAACAACCATACGGGAGACTCACAAATCCATACAACACTAGAATAAACTACAGGAGAATATTTACTTTGTGCAAGCACTGGAGGAGCAAGACCATCACCCACAGACTTGCTGTAAACTGTGTAAAATGTCTGTCTCTCCTTATTGATCAAGTACTTCAGGGCAGATAAGAAGCAGGCTCCTGTGACCCTGTGACAGGCGGCAATGGAGAGGGGCAAGCCTCCGTTTTGTGGGATATCACGATGTTTGTGTCAGACTCAAATCCAAGCTCAAACTCATCAATTGTGTATTACTTCATATATTTAATTGTCTCAGGCTTTCATGCAGGGCTGTTTTACAAGCATGAGATAATACAAATGCAGGCCACTCTACAATAGGAAAGTGCAATACATCTTCTGCAAATCCTTTGCAGAGATATGATCTGCTTTGCAAAGATGTAGTTCTAATTATGAACAATATGATAACCATAATTAGACAGAGAGAAACTGTAGTATTCCCATGTGTTAAAAAAATTAATTACCCATTGGCAAAGAACAGTGGTGAGTGTTTAACATCCTCTGATTATGAAGAAAACATATTCAAACCCGAACTGGCACATGCCTGGTGTGGTACAGTACTACACAATCATCCCAAATGTTTATTTGCATACTGTAAATCCCTACTGTTCTTCTTTTTTTTTTTTTAAGTCTGCGTATGGATTTCTTTGTGTCCCCTTCCTGTTTTTCTGAAACCTCCCAAAATCAATTCCACGCTCAAGTCGTATTGACTCGGGCAAAGGGCTGATCCGGCAGTCAATTGCGCCGTCTGAGAGGCCGGACTGGGGGGCAGTGCAGACTCTCAGACGCACAGGGAGTAAAGATCGCTAATGTGGGTGCCTTCCCCGGCCCAGGAGGGGGCCCAAACAGTAGCCCAGTCCTCCAGGCCATCGATTATCTTGTTCCACGGAGCCGGCCTGCCGTCTGTCCATGGGATGGGGTTGGGGGGAGGGTCGCTTGTCCACTTGGGGGATAGGGAGATGGGGGGAGATTGGGGGGTGGGGGGGGCTGAGAAGGAGCTGGCAGGGTCTCCCTTTCTGGCTTTTAAATGATTAAGGAAGACTGTATTCACCTTTGCTGGCGTCTGAGACTCAATGAGCCTGGTTTCTGGTGACCTGTTTCAGACCGGCTTGTGTGTGTATTTCACTGTAAGGGTACCCGCTGTGATGGCTTGCATTTCAGGTGACTGGAGTCTCAATGTCCCGTGTGATACTGAGGGAAGAAGGTCCTTTTTTTTACCCAGAACATGCATCAGCCTAATAAAGCAAGGACTGTCCAGACCCTAAGATGAAGCAGAGACACTTGGACTGTTGAAGACCTTGTTTCACTGTAGATATCAGTCTCCAGTCCTGGAGTGTGACATCACTGCCCTTGACATTATGCAGCATTTTCAGCTTAAATTGACTGAATGCCCTGTTCACATCCACAAAGGTAACGATGTCTGTAAGATTCCTCTGTCACTTTTAAGGTTCATTGGTGCTCATGAAGCATGTAGATCTGCTCACCTCCCCAAATTTCATCACAAATATGTAACATCTCCAGTGAAATAAGGTCCTGTTTTCCAGCAAGTGGACTGCAGTATTAAGAGGTCAACAGGCTTGAAGCTGGGGAGGGCTTATGGGTAATGCATGGAAGAGGCCATGCTATACAGTGAGGAGTAATGACTGAGACAGTTTGTCTGACCACAACTTGAGACAGGTGATGAATACACATCTGTGAAGGAAACCTGCAGCTTCAACATGTCAACAGGAGGTTTTCTCTGAATCATACATACGATGTGCCTTTTGCTAAAGTGTCACCATTCTGTGTCTTTAACTATGTCCCTTCTGTATTTCACTCTGTCTCTATCCATACCTTTTCTCAGTTTATCCAGCTTATTTCAGCTGCTGTAGTTTTATTTGGTTATTTCCACCCCATATTGCAATGTAACCCACTGAGTCCATTGTGTTATGCAATTCTGGTTTGCACAAACAATGTGGAAATTGTTGCTTTTGTAAAGGGATTTTTGGCCCTGAAAGGGGAGCTTAGTTGCCTTCTGTCTGTTCTATGAGTGTCTGTTTTTGAGCGCTGTCCGTCTTTCCAGCACCACCTCTGTCACGGTGTCTTCGGTTCCTCTGTAACATCAGCAAACCCCCCATCCCGCCACCCCCAGCCTCTCCTCCTGGCCTGCCCCCCAGCCTCAGTGCCACTGAGCCCCAGGATGATCAATAGCAGCTGGGCCTCCTCCCCCCAGCACTGGGGCGGGCAGCACCGCGTCTGGAGCCTCATTAAAATTTTATCAAATACAAATCAAATAGATTTTTTTTCTCTTCCTATTAAAACAGCAATCTCTCTTTCTGTGTCTCTTTCTCCCTGTCTCAATGTCTCTTACTCTCTCTCTCTATCTCTCTCTCCCTCCCTCTCTCTCTCACTCTCTTTCTCAGACTCTCTGTCTTTCTCTCTCTCTAAGGTGTGCTGACATGGGACACTCCCGTTTGTAAATTTTAAGATGACTGAAATAATGTAATATTTCAATTATATTAATATTTACGCCTGTCTAGATGTAGGAAAATGAGTAAAAGACAACTCATCAGACCGTACAACTTTCTTTTTCTGTTTTGTGTTTCTTTGTTGTGTCCATCTACCGCATGCTGGTGAGCTTCAACGTGTAGCCACTGTTCCTCTTTCCTGATGCAGTCAGTTTGTATATGTCACCGGTATTGTCGACCGTTTACCTTGACATATGAGATAATTATGCAGATTCTGTGACTAACACATCTACAGTTTGAAACACCAACATTTTTACCCCCTTTAGAAAATCTCTTACATTTCTAATTCTGCATATTGAGGTGACCATTTTAAAACATCTTTCATAGCAATAACATATTGGTAATTATATGCAATAGCAATAAGAAACACATGTGTTTAGTTACTTGAACATATGTGGCCAAGCTATGTGTTTCATACACTGTTCACACTATTTGGTCAACAACTTTTCTCGTGCCATCATTTACTGAATTTCAGACATACTGCCTCTTTGTTTCAAAGTTTAAATGTGACTTAACACTCTCACCATTTTTTCCTCATTGATGGTCATGTGTTTTTATATGTCTCTGCATTCCTCTAGCAGGCAATAATGCTGGAACCTGGGGCTTTCCCTGAGACAATGAGAGGCAGGTTTCGACAGGCCAACGACACGCAGCCAGAGGCCTCTCTCACAGTGACTGAAAATGAGAGATTAGCACAGGTAAGGTCAATGTGTTTGTGTAGGACAGCACCTGAAAATTCAGCATTCTCTCACTCTCTTTCTCTCTCTCTCACACACACACACACACACACACACACACACCTGAATGTATACATACAAATGTTTTATTGCCTTGTGTTCCAAACCGCTTTAACAAAGAAATGCAACCGCCAGTCTGTCTATTAAAGTATTTATGGTATGTTAATGTTATGTTAAATGAAGTGCTTGCCCAATGTCTGAGAGGCAGGAGTTATAATCTGAATCCAAACAACATGTTTACAATGCCTTTAAAACCACACAATGCAGACACCTGGGGTCATGCGTTCTCATACTGGTTGCCAAAAACGTTAGAAATAATGATATAGAAGTATTTACATAAAACCATTCCCATATCAGCTTGTCACAGAAAAATCTTTGGTATCAACAGTACATAAATAATTAACCCATTTTTATTATAACCTCAATTTATGTTTCATGTACTTATTCTTGACCCCGTTGCATATTTTAAAGAACCAAAACAGGAGTGCCACACGAAATGAGCTCTATTTAGATATTTCTGCATTCATGATTTTGGACCAAACCAGGTTGGTCAAGATTATTTTTTACAGTCTGACAGCTGAAAGTGATGCTGGACTTTGTGTGCTTTTTGGGCCAAATACAGACCCATAGTTAAATGCATTTTCAGTGTAAGTCACTCCGAGAGTGAGAGGCTCACATGGACAGCGCACTTGCCTGGATGTCTGGGTTCAGCCCTCCGTTTGTGACCCTGAGACACGGTGAGCAGAGGAGAGGAAGCGCAGAGACTGCAGGTACTCAGGGGCATGAGGCAGGGCACAGGGTGTGGGAGATGGCACGGTCTGTTTGGGTACGGGGTTCAGATGCAGTCAGACAGAGAGCAGGCAGGAGGGGTGTAGCAGCCGTGTCACTGCGTGTGGAGAGCCGGTGCTGCCCAGCTGGAGTTCTGCTGCACGGACACAGAAAGAGAGAGCGAGAGGGAGAGAGAGACCCAGAAGCTTGACAGAGGCACAGCAGAGGGAGCTGTTTCCCCTAACGCAGTATGTGACTGGATGTTCAAATCCATGTGTCCCTGCATGCACGTGTGCACTGTTCACCCGTATGGCTGTGTGAGTTTGTGCAGCAGGTCTGTTTGCACCTTTGTTTGTGTGAGTGTAATTGTATGTTGAGTGTACGCTTGATGCGCACCCATATGAAAGTGTGCACATGTGAGTGTGTGTATACGTCTGCTGCATGCTTGTGTGTGTGAGTTTTTTCACTTGCGCATTTAAACTGCATGCACTATGATTGTGAACTTTGTGCAGAAAATCATACAGGGGACACGGGCATTTTCATGACTGTATATGTGTGTACTGCAATGCCGATCCTGCATAGGGCTTTCTGCAGCATGACTATAGTTTAAAGCTAACCCAAGTACATTTATACACTTCTGCTCTCTTTGCCACAAGGTCCAGTAGCCCAGTTTGTGGTGGGTGTGTGTGTGTGTGCGCGCGCGTGTGCATGTGTATCTGTGTGTGTGTGTGTGTGCGTGCGTGCGTGTGGTTTCACAGCACTAGCCTGGCCTGTATCTCAAAGGTTGTCCTCCTTCACAAGCCATCACTGACCATGCAATTTCAAAATCTCAAAACTTCTTCTTCTTCAAAAACGTAAAAGAGAACAGGACATGAAAGCTTTTGCACAGGATGCAGTCCTGCCTCTCACACTGGCAGAGGTTGTACCTCCAAACCCAAACCTCTCTGCTGTGCGAAAAACCCTTCTGTCAGTACAAAGAGGGACCTTTGGCCAACCCTAAGCTTAATATGTAAAGCATACACACTCACCCAGTACTTGGACATGGCAAATGCCGGTGGCCAAATTAATCAAAAATAATGGGCTCGCTCTGGTCTCTCTGGCTTTCACATGCAGGACAGCGGGAGTTCAGACTGAACACGTTTAAGCTTACTAGCACAGGCTGGAAAGAGTCCAGTGTCAAGAAACCCAATATCGCCTCAGCGTTTTTCAGAATTCACACAACCTGCTTCAGAGGGGAGAGCAATCAACTGGGAATCTTGCGCACATGTACATGCACACGCATGCACACACACATACACACACACACACGTGTGCACAAGCAAAAACACAAATGCACATGCACACCTATGTATACACACACACAAATATACACACGTGCATGCACATACACGTACACACACACATGTGCACACACACATGCACGCACACACGTACACACACGCGCGCGCACACACACCATGGAAGCAGAGAATGTTGAGGCAGGACCTGAGTTGAGTAACACCCCCTCTCTTGCTCAGTAAAAGACCAGATATTTCCTCAAATATGCCATAAGTCCATACACCATGCAACATGGGAAATCATTTTTTGGTGACGCCAGAAAATTGATTGCTCACAGTCTAATAACTCATATTTTCACTGATATGTCAATTTTCCGACTAGATTTATTATGCACTTCCATTGTCAATGAACATGATGCAGCCATGGCTGCACGTATTTGCTTTACTAATCGGTTGCGTTGCGTTCTGCTTTTCCAACAGGCCTCGCGGTCCTGTCTTCTCCACTGACCCAGCTATTCATTACTGCTTGTTTGCCGGGGCTGGCTCAGATTGGGAACGGTGGTGGGTGGTTGGGGGGGGGGGGGAGGGGGCTGGTAAGTTTCCATGACAACGGCGAATCTGCCAAATGAGGCAGTGCCCTGGTGATGGTCAGTTACAATGTGCCGCTCCGAACCCCCAACCCCCAACCCCCGACCCCCGACCCCCTTTGTTCCACAACAGCAGACAGCATTAAGAGACAGGGGAACAACGGGCTTGAGTAAACATGACCTAATGAGGTCCATTTTGGTTGAGGGCGGGGGGAACGCGGTTTGGGGGATTCACCTCTGTTCCTCTGGGATGGCCCAACAGTCAATGTGGGAGTCTCCCTCTTCTACTGCACCAATCGGTCCACAGAATGTCACCTGTCACTTACGCTCTGTTTGAGGGCCTGAATGAAGAATATCCGGTACAGTTGGGGGCGGAGGGGGATTGGGGGTGTGATTTTGGGGGGTTTAAAATTCGGTCATGTGAGACAGATGGTATTCTGGCAGTTCTTTCCCACCAAACATCTATTGGGGGTATTTCTTCTGGTGCTTTTACATAGATCAGACAATCGGCATTGAACATGTCAGCACTGTAAAGGGGGTCAGGTAATCCTTGGGATTTTGGTAATTGCCACTTTCCCAACTGTAGGTAACAAACACACACACACACACACATACACACATGCACAAACACGCACACACACACAACATAGAACACATGTCATATTCATTAACTAATGGGTCCCCATTTACATGCCGGCATGTGAAATTGTTCCAGGAAGCAAACAGAGCGGAGGAGAGGAGAGGAGGAACCCCCCCTGCTCTCTCTCCCTCCCAGGGTTGCACATTCCTCCTTCCATAATATAGGTTTACACTGCTGTCCACCCTTAGACCTCAGCTCCCTGTCTCTCTCCAGTGCCTTGAATTAAAGTGACAGTGGCTCTCATTAAACACGAAACACCAGTCAGATGTGAAATTGACCCTTGATTGGTCGGGGGGCCTCTCTCACCCACCCCCCCCCCCCCCATTTCCACACACACCCACCCCCACCCCCCTGCCCCCTCGGTGATTGGGCTGGGAGGAGTACTGGTGCTTCGGCCCCCGCAGTGGGGATCTGTGCGGCTGTGGAGGTGCCAGGTGGATGTGGGGGAGAGGGAGGGCGGGAGGGCGGGAGCGTTGGTCTGAGGGGTCCTTCCCCTGACCCGGCGGTGACACCGGTCCCATGAATACTCGTGTCTGTTGCTGCCGCTCTTTGAGGAAGTATTCTGTCAGGATAAGCACGAGGCTGCCCGCTATTTCACTTGGACCGCTCCCGGCCAGTCCGCAGGATGTTTTATTTCCAAATGTCCTCTTACCGTCAGCTTTTTCCTCTTTCATTTTGATATTCACTGCCCCCACACTCCTTACATCTTTCTACACAAACCGCTCTCCCCCAGTAACCCCCCACCAACCCAAAAACCACCTCCTCCTCCCTCAGGTCCAGTACAAATCACTTTTATTCATTGAGTAAAAGCTCAAACATAAGCTCAAAACCCATGAATACTGGTACATTGTGTGCGTAGAATACATGCTCCGCACTCAGTGAAAGTATTAATGTCTGCTGTTTGGTGCTCAGAAACACTCATGTGGGTATCACTGAGTAGATGTTTCTCATCTCACATGGTCTCTGATATTCAGTTATCTTCAGATATCAGCTACAACTGCATACTTTAGATTTGGCCTCAAAATGTACTACTGACTGTGTGCCTTTTTCATTTCGTTTTTATCTGAAAAAAAACCGGGTGCAGAAGCTGAAAGCTTGTACCCCAGCTGTTTTAAAGAGCTACCAGGGATCCCCAAAATAACAGCACTTTCCTCAATGCAGACTGAGGACACAAGATCTCTTATAGGATCAAAAGTGTTATCTACAAAAAAAAAACCTATCTGTGTCGGCAGAAAAAACACTCATACAAAAAAACACTAATCTCTAATCAACATTGCCTGAGCAGAACAGTTGGTAAGATCAAACAGGACAGACAGAAACACACGGGGAAGCACTTTAACAGCCAATGGTAGATGTCCTTGGGATATAACAGATTCTCACAACAATGTCGAGCGCCGTGGCAACAATCCAAATGTGAACTGGGGTGGATCAGCGCTGGCTTTGAAGTCAACGATTACATTATATCAGCCACCCTTCATTCAGTTATTGCTATCGCACTGAGGCAGATCAAGTACCCATGATATTTCCAAGAGACACTGAATGGCAGTAAACAGACAAAAAAGAAATAATTTTTTTTATCATTTTGTTTGATTTTAGTTTTTTTTTTCCTTTCCTTGCATAAGAGAAGAATTGGGGCTAGATGCAATCAAATGCACACAGTCTCTTTAAAGGCATATGCTATTCAAATGCAACCAAATGCACACAGTCACTTTAAAGACATATGCTATTCAAATGCAACCAAATGCACACAGTCTCTTTAAAGGCATATGCTATTCAAATGCAACCAAATGCACACAGTCTCTTTAAAGACATATGCTATTCAAATACAGTCAAATGCACACAGTCTATTTAAAGACATATGCTATTCAAATGCAATCAAATGCACACAGTCTCTTTAAAGACATATGCTATTCAAATACAGTCAAATGCACACAGTCTATTTAAAGACATATGCTATTCAAATGCAATCAAATGCACACAGTCTCTTTAAAGGCACATGCTATTCAAATGCAATCAAATGCACACTGTCTCTTTAAAGGTATATGCTATTCTATTCCAGAATGAAAAAGTCACATTTCAAAGGGTGTGTGCTTATCTTCAAATATAATCTAACTCACTCAAAGAAAATGATGATTACTATATACAATATTATAGTCCTGTCTCTTAATTTCATTACATAGCAAAGTATTATGGTCAAATAAAAAAATCAAAAGCGTATCCTTTGTGTATATTTAATGTGCACCACTGAAATGTATAAAGCGCACGATGGTTTTGGCAGCACAGGTGATTGAGAGGGGAACAGGGGACAAAATCAGAGGGGAGCTGGATGGCAGAGAGAGAGAGAGGGAGGGAGAGGGAGGGAGAGCGGGACAGATCAGACCCTGTCAGGACCTCGTCAGTTCTCCGGAGCTTGATTTCGAAGCGACACAAACGTGGGTTTTCATCACCCTCAGACAGCACCGCCGAGCCCCATCTGAGCTGATCCCTGCTGGCCTGGACCGAATTCCACAGCTATCACTTACACAGGTAGATCAGTATCTGAGTCAACCACAGTTAGCTTTCTTACCGGCTGCTTTCTTCCTTGTTTTGTTTTATTTCTCCTCCTGCGCTTCTTTCAAGTTATCTGACACTATACCAAGAGAAAACTGCAGTGTGCACGTTATGGTCCTCATGGTTTTTCAGACATGAAGTGTCCTCTGTCTGCAGCTAAGCAAGATGAAAGAGAATCAGTCTGACCAAACAAAGTCTCACAGTCACAGAGGCGTATAACCCACACAAATAGAATAAGTCGTACTTTTACATTCATAAGAATAAATATATATATATATATTTTTTTTTTGTAAATGGGGGAGGGATACTAAGATACTAAGAAGATAAAAACGTGCCTTTGAGTCTGAGGTTTGTGCAGATCAGAGAACTTTTTATGGGAGTTTGAAGTTAATCTGGACGGGTCATCTCTATCAGCCAGTGACTGAAGCACCACCCCCAACCCCCCTCCCGCCCCCCATCCTCCTCCCCCCCGGATCGTCCCTCTCTTATGTCCCCTGAATGGGAGTTATTGATTTGGTGTTTCTAGATCTCATAATATTCTGTCATTAGAATCATTTGTCTGACCCTGGGAAAAAATGGCTCTGACCAAGAACAGAGCCCGGGGTGGGGGTGGGGTGGGGTGGGGGGCAGACAAAGGGTGTGTGTGTTTGCCGCTCGGTGGCAATAGGTGCTCTTTGGCATTGCGCTGAAGGTCATGATGAGACCAGACAAACCGCATTGTGCCTGCCTTCTTCGGCGACTGAAAAAGCCGACCAGAAAAGGCGAACGGAAAACGCACAAAAGGATATGAAAGGGAGAGAAGCTGGGGATGAACTGAGGGCTGTGGCAGCTTTGAAGCCTGTTTACTACAGAGGTAAATGTACCGTGAGGAGCGGTTTAAGAGTTTCTTTGAAAGACAGAAAAAAAGCCCGACGAGGTCCCGGCTGTGGTCCTGTTGCGGTTGCAGTGCGAGCGTAAGGCCCAGGGCTGTTTTTAAAACCTGACCGCTCAAAGCTCCACGGTCAGTAAGGTTAAACACAAAGTGAGAGAACCGGAGTCCAGTGCCAAAACTGATTTTCTCCGATGATTCATCCATCCCTACTAATCACACAAATCTCTTATTCTGTTGCTATGTTTTGATTCTCCCAGTTGTTGTGTCACATTTCACAAGGCTAACTTCAAACATTGCAACTGCTTCCTTGTTTTTTCCTATGTTTGAAAGCGTGCTCTAAGTCCAAAAGGTATTTTTCTACATGTGCCCATATAATAATAAGATTATTATTATCTTTATCTTAATTATAAGATCATAATCCCAACATCTTATAAGATCATAATCCCAACATCTTTCCTCACAACTTGGTGATCCAGTGATACTTTTTGATTTAGACCTGTTGTAAAAGCAATGCGATGTGCTGACAAGTTTCACAGGAATATAGAAATGGGTTCCAAAAACGGCTGAGAACATCTTACAAGAGAGAGATATAGACTTGGAAAATGGGAACAGGTGACCTCTATTGCTACAGCGGAGGTAGGCTATTTATGAACAAATCATTTTTTTTTTTATGTGCACCACCCAGTTCACACATAGACATGCATATGCAAGTGCATTCAAATATGCACATGCACAAACACAAGCACACACACACATACACACTCACACACACAGAAATGCACACACAAACACACACAACCACGAGACTGCGGTTTCAATTCATTCAGAAGTCAATGTTTCCAGCACAGTAAATAAAATGCTTTGCCCATGAGTGTAACAACCTTATATTGTCCTCATCACATTACAATTTATTATATCTTATCAAAAACTAAAATCATCTGAAGTACTATAACTTTATAACCACAAAAACGAAGATCAATGGGCGTGATTTCAAACTGTAAATCTTCTAAAATGAAAAAAACAGCAAAAAACACAAGTAACACAATGCTGTGTTTCACATATGTCTCTGGTTTGGATGTTTCCAAGGGCTCTTTCTCCTCCTCACTCAAACTGCACACAGAATGCACAGTCTCCAGCGATAACTGTCTCCGTACTGAGCAGTGGACGAGTGGCTGTGTTTATTTGCAGTGGTCCAGTCCACAGAGTGGGTTGCAGGGCTGGCCTGAAAGCTTTGTGAAGGCATAAAAGAAAAACAAACAGAGAACTGGCAAGAGCAGGATTCACAGAGCCAAAAACTTCTCTCTGAACTCTACCCAATCTCCCGAGTATACAAACTCTGAAAACATTCATTCGCTAACAAAGGACAAATAATATCACAATATGTGTGGGTGTGAAGGATTGTTGTAATTTTTGGTTAATTTTCCCTGAACAGACAACAGCATGTTCGAGATATGGACATAAATATTAAGTAAAATAAGTTCAATGTGAAATGAAAATATATTTTCAAAATATTGCTTATCATGCACTAGATAATCAAAAATACCTCATCCTATTTATTATGAATTTTAAATCGGCACATATTTTTTCACTTTTATCTGTATTGTACCGATTGAATGTTGTAATATAGAGTGTATGTGCATTGGTCTCTAAGCTAAAGATGGCAGTGTAGTATAATCGTTATGGAGCTGGGCTTTTGATACAGAAGTTGCAGGTGCAGCTCTCAGGTAACGGTTCTGTCACTGCACCCTTGAGCGAAATACTTCACCTGAATTGCTATCAATAAAATCTAGAGCTATCTAAAGCCATATAAATGAACAGTGTGTTGACAAGAAACATGTAAACTGGTTAAGTTGCTCTGGGCAAGGCTGTCTGCTAAATGCCTAATATAAAAATGTTTTTAGCAGTCACTCACTGTAATGGTAATGCGAATGGTATGGCTGTGAGATAAGATCGTCAGCTGTCCAGTTTCACATGTACACTCAGAAAGGACAACGACCAGCATTTGATCTGAACACTTGTTTAATTGTTCATCACATCCTTAACTCAGCTGAAAGCACCGCAAAGTCTATATCCCAGTTTGAAATATGTCCATGTTTTTCATCTCGCTGCAGTGGAGGAATAGCACGTTTGTTTTCAGGATCAAAACTTTCAGGAGAAACCACGGGACACCCTAACCAGAATGAGGTGTTCTCCCTTCATGCTTTGTTTTGAAATTGTTACCCGGGGTTTCCATTATACACATTTTCCCTTCTACAAAACTACCAAAAAATTTGCTGCAATATTTTTATTTTAGCTTATACTCAACTTTTCCTTAGCCCTCATAATGGCCTATCAGGAGCTTTTCTTAAGATTGCAGTGATTCCTGTTGAAATTTGGCACCGGGGAGTGGAAATGCCTGCAAACTGTTCATAAGCTCGTACAGATGGAGCATCGGGGTCAGATTCTGGTGAAAGGCATGATGAGAGAAAGGAACCAGCCAGGTGGTTTGATAACACTGTCTGTGTGTGTTTTTTTAATGTACGCTATGTGCTCAAAAACATCTCCGAACAAATTAGACAGAGCAAAAAGCTTAGTAAAAAAAAAAAAAAGTAGCTTAGCAAGCTAAGCAGTATAGCCACATCCTGACGTGTTAACAATCACAGCCACATCCTGGAGAAGTGCCCTGCACCTAACATTTCCTCCAGTTTTCAGAAACCGATACAACACATTGTACCAGGCTTACTCAGCTGTGGAACGACAAGTTAACTGTAAAGAGTTTCTGCTCTTCTCGTAGTCTCTTCCTGCCCACCTCATGTTGGTAACCGGTGACCTTTGACCCCTGACCTGTTAGGATTTATGCATGTGAGAAGGAATTCCATTTAGCCTGTTACATGAGAGGAAGAATAACTTTTCCCCTTTTTGACAGTCTCTCGTGCACCCCCCCGTTCCCCCACCCCCCAGAACAAGAAAAGGCATTTAAGTTGAGTGGAAAGGGGGTAGAAAAGCAAGGGTGGAGTTTGAGGGTTCAGTATGAGGTGGGTTGGTGGGGGGGGTTGATTGTTGTTCCTATTGAGCTCACCGCATAACACCATCCGACATGCATGACAGTAACTGCTTGCTAATTACAGTCGCAGATCCGCGGTGCGAGGCTGTTGTGTCACCGGGTCTCCAGAACAATCCGGTGATTGTTGTGTGAGAAGATTGGTCCGACAGGGCCGGGCCACCACCCCCATTCCCCCCGTCCCCCAATTATCCCCATTTACTGTTACTGCTTCAAGCTGCTCCACAGGCATGAACAAAAAAAAAAAAACAAAAAGAGAGAGGGGGAGAGAGAGAGAGTGAAAGACAAAAAAAGAATGGAAATAAGAAAGGAATAAAAGAAGAAAACAAAACGAACACAGGCAGCCACACTCCAAGGTCCTGGGACCTGGGCCGGTGAACTCTGAGGATAGGGCGGCTCTGTTTACAGAACGTACCGGATGGTTTAAGACGTGGCGGAGAGCCCTAATGAACTCAGACACCACCTTCCTTCTGAGTCAAGTTGGGAGAGAAAATGGGATGATTATGAATTGAGTTAATGAGGCTCGATAGGAGAGAAAGAGAGAGAGAGAGAGAGAGAGAGAGAGAGTGAGAGAGAGAAAAAAAAGCTCTGTTATAATCGCCTCTACAGCTGTGCCCTGTTCTCCAGCCCATGGACAGGCAAATATGATTTTTTTTCATGTCTTAATGAATGGCTTATGATGAGATTATGCCAAATTGATACTGCATGTTAGCATTATTTATGGTTGCACATCAAATTTGAATCGTTTTAGATTAACAGAGAAAAATATGTTGTCTGGCAACAGTTAATCTTCTGAAAGCTTCTCCAAAATGTTTCCGATAATGGGATAATCAGCATTTCTGACTGAACTTCTCATGACCCTGAACTAATTTTTTCCCCATTAAAAGATTTTTTTTTTTTTTTTACCAAAACTGCTTTCTATACAAGACATACAAAGTGTGCAAACAAAAATGACAAAAGTTTACTTAAGAAGTCATCAAAACCAGTCCTGAGTGGAAAGGAAGGACATGAAACTTTTTTTTTTAAAAAACCTTAGATCAGAGAGTTGTGGAACTCCCATACACAATTTCCTGACTCAGAAAGGGAGAATTTTCCTTTTTTCGTCACATATATTTTATATATAGTTCACACAACCAGCGAGAAACCATGTGAGCATTGGAGTTCAAAGGACTGTATATGGTTTCCGCGTATATTACTTTTATGATGGACAAGTCTTCACAGCTGTCCTCCAGTAAGACGAAGCTTGAGAACAATGGAGGGTAATACAATAGCTCTCTCCCCAGGATGTATCTTGTCTTGTACTTCAGCATTTTGAGATGTCATCTCGACTTAGCTGTAGCTCAATCTGACACGGCCCAATTACGGGGGTTCCGGGGCGGCTGGTTTCGGAAGGGGTTGTGAGGGTCCTTGCGGAGGTGAGGATACGGTAACTGTTTGTGTTTCCTCGGCAGATCTGAGAGCTGGCCTATTTAGACTCATTTCAGAACAATCACAGACCTCCAAAGTCCTCCAGTGCTCCCACTGAGCTCTTAGCAGCGGGATGGACTGAATCACTCAACCATGTGATGCGTTGCAGAAGAGGAAGACTGCCGAACAGAAAGGCTTTCACCAACCCCTGTCGCATGCATTCCTTCATCCTTATTTTTTTCCCTCTAAATCCAATACACAAAATTCGGTCAAGGCCTGCCCTGGGGATTATCACTGGCTTCATATCAGTACGATTTATCAAACGGCCTGAGCAGGGTCTCTGAATCAGTTCTGCCGGCAAAGCCAAGAGAGCCCGCAGCACAAAAAGCCCCTTTCTGCGGCAGAGACGCTAAACTAAGCTGAACTCTGCTTTAGCAGATAACGCGCTGCCGATGCCCTGTGTCGCTATCTGAGGAGCGATGTTTCCCACAGTAAAGAAGGGGCCTTCCCACAGAAGCCCGGAGCACAGAAGCCCGAACGAAGCTGATAAGACAGATTTTAATATTAGAAACACTGAGCTTATCTCAACAGCCTGTGGCGATGTCCTTTCCCATCGCTGCTGCTCATCGCTCCAAATAAGCCACTGTTTCCCATAATTACAATATGGTACTCTTAAGTATTGACAATGGCTATGTTTTGTGTATGCTTCCCCCCACAAATGAACAGTTAATTTGTTCAGTTGGTTGTTCTGTGGACCCCTCTGAACTCTGATGGTTTAGATAGTGAAATGATCACCCTGTTCCATTATGTAGGTTATTTTGCCACAAACATTCCCGCTTCTGACCATGACCTTCAGTTATGCTCTTTCAGTCCTAAGGTGCCGCTTGGAGCTCCTCTTCCGTTTGGGACGTGGAGGGTCGTTCTGCTGACATTTTCCCGGCAAAAACAACATCCCGTTTCGACCTTTTCAAATCTCAACATCAGCTGGAAGACGGGAGAGCGGGCATGTCAAAACATGGACACCCGCCCCACCACGGGCCTGTCTCCCAGCCCGTCTGACGCTGCTATAGCAGTGACCCATGGAGAGCAGAGCGGGAGGCCGGGGGTTGGGGGGGTGTGGCAAGGCGTGAGGTTGGGGGGGCTGGCTGTACGCATCGGCGACTCTGCTCACAGGGAGCTGTGGCACGGTCACCACAGTGATGGCCACATCTCAGTCGGTAGGTAGGCATAAAAGCACTGCCTCAAGGTCTCGCGCCAAACAGAAACTCCATTACAGCACCCATCAGGTGGAGATTCACACCTCCTGAGGGGCTTTTGGCACCTGAGTGTCAGGTGAGGGAATCGGAGGCTGGACTCCTCTCCGCCAGAGGGAGGGTGAGTCTCCACGTTCCCTCTGCCTCCAGCCTGGCACAGTGAAGGGATTTCCGACTGAAATCCAGCACATGATCTTCCCTCTCTATGCTCATTCATTCAGCCACCAACACCAAGCTTAGCGCAGCTAGAGGCCCACTCGAGTCTCCATGCTGTTTGTCAGCCAGTGATGACTTTAGCCTACTGTAGCCTGACAATGATATTGCAGAATGACCCAGATAGATACAGAGTCTTTGGCCATTAAAGTCAATTTTCTGTCCCCAGATTCACAACTATTTTCAGGACAAATGCTTTCACTCATATGTCACTACAATTGGTTTCAATCTTTTTCGAGACAAAAAAATAATTTTCATTTTACAAAGTGTCACTTTAAATTCCAGGTTTTAAGCTGCAGGAATTTTAGAACACATTTCACACTTCTTGTTTCTTGCCATTCTGTCCGCACATAAAACATTACACAGACAAAAATCAAACACAGGCTCAGAACGGCTTAAGATCAAAATAACCCCAAATTTGGGATGTTTTGGATACGCAACCTCAACAAAAGCAGCGAGACCACAGTGTGGCGTTCCCCCGGTGGAGAATGACTCTCACCCCCAACCGAAGGACAGCCATCAGGGGGAGGAAGCATTCGTACGTCGGTGTTGACTGTAAACACTATCCCCTGTCCTGCATCAGATCAGTATGCTAGATACTGGGGTGGCAGGACTCCACTCAAGGACTGTGTCTGAAGGTAAATTGTTCTCCTGATGTTAGACTTACGTCAGTCGTTTTTAGTGACATTCAAGGCCCAAATTAAAATCGTGTGTATACATCTGAGGACATTCATCATTCTCATTCATTTCCATTTAAGGGTGAAATGGTACCATCCCACAATGGATAAGGCATTACTCTGACACAAATTAAACAAAAGCTTCAATTGTGAATCACCTCAGACAGAAACTTCCCCTAAAACTTCCCTCCCTGGTGCCAAGAGTTTTACAATGACATTATAAAGCAACCTCTAATGTATGCCAATGGGAATTTTCTTGGTAAATGAACATAAATATAAATAAATAAAAATAGGGAAGTGCTCTTGCAAAATCAGTTCCTTGGAAAGACCATCTTAAAACTGATGGTTGTAAAGAGAGGGAAGAAATTACACTGCCAAGACTAGCAAAGTAATGAATCGACGTTTTAGTGTTTCACTTCCATGGCTACACAAACAAACTGCCAAAGTGAGGCATGAGACAGATATGTCCTGCAGGAGATTTAAGAGCTGTGAAATATTTCCCTAATCCGTACATTATCATTTATGTCCAGAAACATGTGATTTCTCAAATCTGGGCTGATTGTGTATCTTCTCTATGACTCATGTCTTCATGTCCGGTCCTTATCCCTCCAATGTTTATGTTTCAATTTGTTTTATATCTTTTTGGCTCTGGGTGTTTTATTTTTTTTTCACTCCTAAGTTTGGTCCTTTATGCTTTTTTTATGTGAGGTTATTTTATCTGTTTTTCTTCACTTCTTTCCCTCTTTCTTTCCTTCTTTGATTAAAAGGAAGGGTCTTTGAAAATGGACGTTGGGTGGAGATGTGAGGCAGATAAAGGCTGGACAGGAGTCCACAGAAGGGCCTATTGTGAGCTTTAATTGAGCTCGTCCAATCGTGACCTTGGAGATTGACGCATGGGCCCGCAGCGTCAGCTCCCCTGGCCCACCGGTGCCAGCCCCTCCGCTGTCATCGCCTCATTGTCCCGCCAATTACCGCTAATTACCGCTGGCAGCGTCAGCTCCATTCAGCTATTTTAACAAAGGCTTAAACATTCGTCTTTTGATTAAGGAAGTGGTGTAGTTTTACTCCGTTGCATCTCTCCTCGGTGTTCCCCTGCTTCCCCGTGCCCCGCCCCTGTCTCACACAGCTACCTGTGTCAGTGGGAGCAGGAGTGGAGGAACTGGCCTTTGTCTCAAAATCAGGCTCATCTGTGGCCATGTCATCTTGGTCATAGTTTATGCAAACCTTGCTGTTGTATACAAACGCAGACCAGATGATATAAAACACACCCACACAAACACAAACACTGACATGCACACACAAATTTGTGAATGGATCACACACCCACACAAACACAAACACTGACATGCACACACAATTTGTGAATGGATCACACACCCACGCAAACACAAACACTGACATGCACACACAAGTTTGTGAATGGATCACACACCCACACAAACACAAACACTGACATGCAAACACAAATTTGTGAATGGATCACACACCCACACAAACTCTTCCAGACACACACACACAAATTAGATCATGAAACCAGCACAAAAAACAATAGTTTCTGAAAAATGACCTTTGTGCTGAGCATATTCACACAGCTGATACAGGACAATAAATGTACATTCACACATGTCCATACATATAAACATGTTTGTTCATTGTGTTCATGTTGATGTCTTCAGTGAGGTCATTAATAGCAACTAATGTGATGTCCAATGACTTCTCTGCTTACAAAAGGTAACTCATCCCAGTCCCGCCTCTTTACATCACTTTATTTGATTTGTTATCTGCTGAATTACTTACCTGGAGTGCCTGAGACAATAAACAGACTGAAATCAGTTTAACTGCACCTCCACCACAGAGAACAAGGAGAGAGGAGCGATAAAACACCCACGTCCATGAAAAAGAGGACCACGGAACGGCAGACAGTAACACACAACAGACGATGCTATAACAGAGGTTTGTTTTCCTTTAATTTTAAAGGAAGGAGTGCAAAGACAAACCGCCAGTCTGCTGACTATCACAGAATGTGTTTAATAATTACACAGCCCAGACCTGTTCCCACCGCTTCAATCAGCGATTAGTTATCCCTGACCGGCAGGGCCCAACCTGACTGCGGCAGCACTCCAGTTAATCACGTTTAATGGGCTTTTGGATGCACTGGAGAAGGCCGATGCCGGGAGTGTCTGAGCCCTGAACTAATAATTATGAGCTGGTGCTTCTCATGTTTACCCTGTCCCCCTTTTCCTGCCCGCAGGCTCCGATAAAGCACAAACACCAGTGCCGTGAGAGCGGGCCATATGGCCATCCCGCCTGGCCCCGCCCCCCGCCCCCCACCCTGTCCTGCCCTCCCCCCACCGCCGAGCAGAAAGCCCACAGCCATGCTAATGTACGGCAAACTGATAAGGAAACATTTCTGAGATGGCTTTCTTTTTATACTACTTATTTACTTACTTAGTGCTCTTTGCTCTTTGAGGAAGGCTGGGCCTTAACTGCAGATCAGGCCAGGAAAGAAATATGTCTGACCTGTATTTGGCCTCTGTATGCCAGCTCTTTTGGGGGGAGTGGGGTGGGGGGTGGTGTTGGGGGTGTGGTGGGGGGTTGTCTAATGACATTATAAAGCATTTGAAGTGCAGAGGGGGGCTCTTTGCTTTAAAGAAGGAAACTGGCTGTTTTTTAACCGTCTCCCAGAAGAGCTGAGACATTCCTCCGACCTCACCGCCACGGCGTAATGGATCGGAGCGTCTCGGTGAGGATCCGCGGAGAGAGAGAAATCCAGCGCCCGTTGCCAGAGCGTTCGGACCAGTGAGGTGTGGAGGGAGCCAGCGTCGTGCCCCGTCGCGTCGCTCATGACGGATTAGGTGAGAACTCAGAGCATGCTGGGAGCTCCCGAGCCCTCCTCAGTCAGACGCAGGGCGTGCACTCTGTCTAAACTGACGTGCACTTCCTTCGAATTTCCTAAGTATGTTTCCATAGCTGTGGCGGACTGACCAGGCCAATTGAAAGTGCTCCTACTCAAAAGTTGGGAGCGGTTGGAGCGACTGGTCAACTTCAATTAAAAAAAACAAGTTGCACAGAACGTATAAATAAAGGATTGATCATCCTCTGTACGGTAACATACACTCCTTTCTGGCCGATACAACAAGTCATTTTTACTCAAAAGGTTTCAGGCTTTTGCATTAGTAGATCCGAAATAACAAGGAATTTTTTTTGTATCTCTATTAAAAAGAGCACCGATGGACCAACCCACAGGAATGCTACGAAACCACTTGCCAGATCTCGATTCTGGCAGAGGTGCACGTCAAAAAATTCTTGCTCTGGTATAGAAACCCCAGACAGAAACCTCCGTGGGGAAAACACAGGAGCACACAGAGGTGAGGGCGCAGGCCCTGGAGCAGCTGTACAGGAGCTGACGGAGTCACCCACCTGCGCCTCGGAGCTCTGAGAGGCTCCAGGAGTGGGCTCTTGGCTCCCAGGCCATGGCTGAAGTGCCTTTTTATGACCTGTTTACACAGCCTGGCGGGGGCGGCCATGTTTCCCTCAGCCACCAGGCCTCAAAGCCTGTGAGAGACTGCAGGCTTTTCCTCTCTGCTCAGAGAGAGGGAGGGAGAGAGAGAGAGAGGGGGGAAGAGAAGGGAGAGAGGGAGAGAGAGAGGGGGAGTGAGGGGAAAGAAATAGAAGGAAAGAGAGGGGGTGAGAGAGAGAAGGAGAGGGGAAAAGGGCGGGAGAGGGAAGAGGGCAGAGAAAAGGAAATGTAGGCAGAGAGAGGAAGACGTGTTCCTGAAGGCTTTCCTCACTTGCACTAATAACTTTGTCACTTCGTTAAAAAAAAAAAACTCTAATATAAATACCATCCCCACACCATTCCATACCGGCCGTTTTTGACACGCAAGCAAACACTCACAGCGCTTTGCACATTTTGGGTGGCAGCGTGGGGCTGACAGGTAGAGGACTGAACTTGTAACAGGAAAGCTGTGGGCCCTAACGCCTGGCATTGGAGTACGCCTGTCATCTGTGGTCAGGGATGGCAGTATGTAAGCTAAAGAAAAGCTACAAGTGCATAACCCAATGACAGGTAAAACAGGGTAATGCAGAACCATGGAAATCTGGCCCGGGATTGAACTCCGTCTCTTTAAGGCCACATGTAGATCACTCAAAATGGACTTTAGTCTTTTTAGGGCACGTAGAATGAAATGAACACATCTGAAAGGACGTGGTTTCCTGTCTCCAGTGAAACAGAAAATGCTCGTTATGACATCATGTCGTAATGGAAAGTCTGTTTTGATTGAGGTGCGTCTGATCGGTGCCTGGCCTGGGTCATTTTCCTCATTGTCAGGACAAGGCGTTGGGTATGATTAACCCAATGCTGTAATATATGGGTGTAATGGAAATGTGGATGTATTTGTATGGATGATTACCGGGTAATATTCTATACCTACACCATACTGTACTTTACTATACTACACTACACTTACTGTTGAAAACACAGGGTTGTTTACATTAAAAGATGCATTAACCACAGACTGCAAACTCCTGTGCTCTTTTTTATATTTTTTTTTTTAAATCTAACTTCACACCACATTATTCTCCACCACATGAGAAACATATGAGAGGCGAGTGTGATTTCATATTTCACACTGTCACAGCTCATTAGGGCCGAAGCGGACCAGTTACGCTAGCTATCCTACGTTCATTGTACATTTCCCCTACACTGTGCTTACCTGATTTTAGTTTATGCAATACCGTCACAATAACTGGAATATCGATTTTATTTGAGTTCACACAGCACGCTCACTGCACACGCTTGCTTGTTTTAAAGTTTTGTTAAGTTTCTCTGACTTAATCTATGAATTTGAGCTTAATTTGTAGGGGCACTTCATTGGCATGCTGTGTTAAGGCACAAACCTACAGTGCTATGGCGGTTCTCTGAGGAAGAATTAAAGAGGGACTCTAGGGGAGAAAGCTTCATTTTTAAAAAAGCTCATTTTACGCCTGTAATTAAGTGATTTATGCCCCACCCCCACCCCCTCACCCTTTTATTATTTACAATTTTTCCACCTCAATTTCCAGCGACATCCTTAACAGTTAAGCATGCTCAATGAAGGGCCATAATGAAAATCTGGTCCTTATTTAAACATTAAGATCGAAAGAGAAGTAAGGACAGAAAAGCAACGCAGCAGCTACCACTGAGAGGCTAAACGTTTCCATCTGTTTGTGTGTCTTTGCTGGGTTTTTTTTCACTCCTGCTTTTTTTTTCTTCCCTGTGCCCCGCTGCTTCTTTCCGTCGCCAAACAGACCATAAAGCAGCGCACGTACGGCGGGGGGCGGGGCTTAACGAGGTGCTCTGCTCCTGACAGCCAATCAGAGGCCGTGTCTCGGGATTCCCGAGCTCTCTGTACTGCGTGCTCCCAGCCCCCAGATGTTCCTCCTTTAATGATTTCTTAACCATTAAGTTAATAGTTGTTTATGGCTGTGAAATACAGGAATGTGAGCATGGGAGGGGGGGTGGGGGGAGGGGGTGGCTGTGTGGGGGTGCAGGCTGGTCCCCAAGGCAACAGAGAGGGGGATACAGACAAAAACATGGAGTAAAAGGAGGTTTGTATTTTCCGTTTTACATGACATATGGGTAGTATACACATTTGAATTATTTGTGTCCACTTTAAAAAGAAATACAAAATAGCATACGTTTCTTAGATACAGATATCAACACTTGTAAGTAGTGTATCACACTGCTAAATGTACACACACACACACACACACACACACACCCACACATGCACACATATTCAGCACATTGAAGAATATGGAGTTCAGAGTAGTAAGACATTCACAACATTTTTTGCAGTTCATAATGCACTGTTTTTAGCGCATGTTCTATTCACCACAGCAATCTGACCTTGTCAAGGCCCTGTCTGTTGTGTCGAAACTAGCATGAGGCTATTTTCTGTATGAACCCCAGACACTGGGCTCAGGGGTTTGTTTGTGCGTGTGTGTGTGTGTGTGTGTGTATATTTGCAGGTAACTGATGGTAGCACACCCAGACGGTCACACCTGGCTCCAAACTCACCTGTGGAGAACAGTTGACTGTAAGGCCAGGATCATTCTGTCACCTGGCCCAGATCAGGTCAGGGCCACTTTAAAGCGCCCCCACCCCCCCACCCCCAAAGCCATCCGCTGGGGGCCATTCCCCATTAACACGCTCACAAACACATCCACCGCACTGTAAAACATGCAACCTAAAAAATAACGATTTCAGAAAACTCTGATTAACATATACAAATTTATCCATGACTGGGCCCAAATATGAATTTGATGAGACGTCTTAAAAAAGGAATGTAAATATTTCAAGAAGAAAAATAATGTAGGTCGTAAAATAAAAAAGTAAAAAAAAAATCATATTAAAGCCACTTAAACTAGAGTTTTGCCTTAATTTAAGTTTATAATGCCCATTCGGATTTCATTTTTTGTTGTGCAAACCAAACTTATATCATATAAAGGGCTTTCTCAACACTGGCACGGATGCTTAAACAGACTAGAGATCATCCCATAAAACAGCGCCTCAAGAGCGAATACAGAGATGGGGGGTGTCTCTGTATCATTCAAGTGCATTAATTTTGTTTCAGAGGCTCAGTACTACAATCAGATGAAGGTGGTGAAATCTAGGAGGGGCCTTAGGAGGCCCCCACTGGCTCTGTGCACCTGCGCTTGGTGGCTTAGTGGTACCTGGGCTGCGGACCCCACATCGTTTTGCGCGGCAGAGTGAGAATACCATCCCTTCGGCCTCATCAGGATCTCACCCAGACTCTCCGGCTAATCCCACAGCGAGGGCGACCGACCGTGGGGGCGACTTTCTCGCGTTCGTCTGGCAACGGCACTAACTCAAACCTCCTGTTGGAACCAAATAAAATGTGCTCCTTATAAAAGCCGTCTATGAGGGACATTTCCCTGTAAGAGCTTCTGTGCTCCTTCCTCTGGGTGTGCGTTTGAGAGAATAATTAAAAATAAAAATAAAAAAACAGCACAGACTTGGTCTGTAAATGTAGAGATAAGGAAATAATCACTCCTGTTTGAATAACAATATTATGAAAAACAGAGGGTAGCTAGGGCAGGTAGGGCCGTAGGATCCGCAGGGATTTGAGCATGGGCTCATTGGAGACTAAGGGAAACCCCATCATAGCCTACATGGACTCAAGCTGATCAATAAACACTTTTTATAGGTTCAAAGTTCAAGGTTCAAAGGTTCTTTGTTTGTTATTTTTATTTGAAATAAAAAGTAAAAGATGCAGGAAAATAAAGGGGATGCTCATATGGTGTGAGAGAATATAATAAGATAAACAAATAAATAAATTACTTGTGCAAATAAAAAAAATTGCTGGTGCAAATACACAAACAAACAATATATAATATACATACAATTTTACCGAAACTACCGGTATTTACTGTTGAAGTGACCTGGTGTGCCAGTGAAGTGACTGTGCAGAACAAACAGACAAAATATGCAGGACTGCAAAGTGTTCATTTATGTGTGCAAGTTTGTTAAAGTGAAGAGTGTGTGTTTAGGATTCGGATCGCCAGAGGATAAAAAAACTCCTCTTCAGTCTTACAGTGTCATCGTCAGAGACACAGAGATTACTATTGAAAGGTTGGAAATGAACAGTGAGGTCTGACGTAATTTCTTTGTCTTTGGTTGAAAGGTGAAAACAAGGAAGGACCAAGACCGACCCATTGGATAAGAGCGGAACATGGAAAACTCAACCGCCCACAACAAATGCAAACCACAAGCAGATGTGTTGCTCTGTTTGTTTGCCTGATTTGCGTGTTTGTTTTTACATCGGCCCCTGCAGGGAATAGTTTACAAAGAGCAGTAATGTTCATTAGAGGAGTCAGGCTATTTTGGGCTAACTGAATTGCTCGCTGATGTGTATGAATTATGGCTGCTCGTTTGGAGACAGACACTAACCAACTGCAGAGATTGATCGCATGCTTATCACTTCTCCCCTCCTCTTCTTCTCCCCCTCTCCTCATGCAGACTGGTGGCACCCCACACTTACGGCGTGAGAACACATTTTCCACAACACTGTCGAGTTAGGCCGTGGTCTTTACACCACACACGCTGCAAAGTGGGTCTCGTAACTGAATTCAGTCAGTTGAGTGAATGTTTCCCCAGTGCATGCATTGAGTTATCTGTCTTCTGGCCGCAAAACCTGCACATTAACACTCATCTTATCCCTCAGCAGCTGGTCTGTGTGTCGACCACAGTTTCTGCACATGATTTCTATAAACAGCCTTACCTGCAACAAGGTCAAATTAAGAACAAGAGCATTAGCATATTATGGGATGCTGACACTCATATTCCGCTGCTCCTTTTGAGGTGGAAGCATAGAAATAGTGGGGAGTAGTATGGTAGTGAACGTCTATTTCCTTATCATGAATGGGGGGGTGGATCTGTCTATCTCTAGTGGGAGAAGAAACTAATTAATCACATGATGCAAGAAGATCTCAAAGGAGGACATTTAATTAAAAGGGGGGGAAGCAGACAGAAGACAAAGGTTATCGGCGCAGAAGAGCACAGATGCACAGATGCAGCAAACGTGTACCCACATGCCTGAGGGCAGATTAGCTCCTGTTAGCACTGTCATCCCCAGCTGCGGGACTGGGGGGGCAGGCAGCCGGAGTCACAGAGGCTTCAATGGGGGAGGACTCGTCACATGATCTCTCACTGAAAGAGCGATGGTGATGAGACGGAGAGATGTCTGCCAGGCGAAAGGCCCCTCCTGCTGTCTGTCACTCTGCAGGTGACATGACAGGTACAGCAGGTTAAAGAGGAATCTTAACCCCCCCCACCTCCCACCCCTCTTTTAAAACACCTGCTCTCCCTCTGCCCCCTTCAGTTCAAAACGCTCCAACCTTGGCACCTCAGACCAAATCAATACATACATATATATTCATGCTGAAATTTCATATTCAATTAAAAAGGGGTTTCAAAAAAAAGGGAGGAGGAAAATGGCACTTAGACCCCCCCGCCATTTCTGCCAAGCCCCTCACTCCTAATATTATACCCATTACTCCATAAGTAACCACCATTTCCTACCCCCCCCCACCCACCCACTCCAGTAAGTAAACCCAGTATGCAGCGGTATAAATTGGAACAATGTCTCTGTCCAAATTCCTTCTGGCTTCCTGAGGCTCAAAGGTAACCATAAACTAATTGTGGGTTTGGAAACCCTGGGAGCACAAAGGAGCTGAACTCCAACAAAGCCGATTCCCTAACCGTCGTCTAAAAATAACCGGCCCTTTTTAATTCTGGAGATTTACGGAGTACAGGCCGCGTCTATTAGCCCCTCTTTCAAGCGCCATCACAATATACATATGTGACTGATTTACTGATGCAAGGCGGAAACTGCTAATGGTATCTGTAACCTATTTGATTTGCTTAATTACAGGGAAGTCAATCTATTAAAAAAGGCATGCAAAATACGTTTTTTTAAACACAATGATGAGGAATGTCCTTCATCGAAACAGCATTAGTTCTGTGTCCCGGATTGAAAGCTTAGAGACAGCTTTCTTCTTCTTCACACCAGTAGTCAATGCATTACACATGGCAGACTGAAGTGAACCTGCCCATCCACCCTGCACATGACCCTACTGCAGAAAAGTGGTATCAGCATGCTCAAAAAGGCCTTGAGCCCCAGTGTCTGTGAGACAGCGAGAGAAAGAGAGAGACAGAGAACAAGAAAGTGAGAGAGAGAGAGAGAGAGAGAGAGAGAGAGAGGAGAGAGAGAGAGAACTGCACACAGAAGCTGGTTGTTATCTATGGCTGATCGACAGTCCAGCCCATAACCACAGTGAGGTAAAGTGAGTGGGAAAAACCCAGCCATTTCCAGACAGGAAGTTTCTACATTTCTCCCTTCATTCTGCTAAGATTTCTGCCTGTTTTACATGACAGACTTCCTCAACTCAACGAATACATATAACAATCCGTAGATCTTGTAGGCCTCGTAGACATCTTTGCTAAAGCAGATACCGTTGCTGTGTTACAATCCAGGTTTCACACAGGGCAGAGCACATTCCATCTTAATGGCCTATTCTGATCATTAAACGCTGTTGTACCCATTATCATAACCTGAGAACGGCAGAGCAGCTCGGTGATAACACCAAAGCAACGCTGTCAAAAGCACATCATCCAGAATGGAAGGATCTTTCCCTGCTCTTTGGCATAACAATATTTAAATAACCATAATATTTACATGCACGTGCATGCATAATAAATACATATATACATACATACATGCATCTATACATTACATTACATTAGGGGCATTTGTTAGACGCTCTTATCCAGAGTGACTTACAAGGCACACACACACAGATCTGCAATCACAGGTATGTGTAAATAGGCATACATAAGATTATGTATATGAATAATCATATGAGCATTCGGTAGGATAAATAAATAAATCGTTGGCTGTATAGTTCCTCAGACTGTGGCACGCAATGGCACAGAGCATTTCCTCTGCTCTCCTGCACAGACGGGAAGTTTTTGATTTTCTGGAGGAGAAGCGAATCATTGTTTTATTAATGTTTTATTATTGCGGGCATATTTCTCACATTTCATAATGAAAAACAGCCTCTTTTCAAATTCCTTGAATTGGCAGAATGAGAATAGCCAGTCCCTCTCAGGACAGCCATGTTTTTCTATGACAGTGGAAAGCCTGTGGTTACCGAACCTCTGGTATTCACCATTGTCAAGTAATCTGCCATGGCACGCTGTCTTTTAACAGTTAGTGTGCCCCAGCTGGTTATGTACTGTGGTGCTTTCTCTGAGGTAAGTTATAACTTGGTTTATTCTGGCTGACAGTAATGATTGTGTAAGAACGTGGAAAGCAGGCAGTTAGCAATGAACAGAGCCTAAGACCAGTTGATTGAAGGGGATCTTTTGTAGGCATTCATGGTGTGGTACGGCTTTGTAGTGGTATTAGATGCGTCTGGTGTTTTTAGATGCCTCTGCAATGCAATTAGCCTTTTTGAATGTTGATTAGTCATGGATATCCGCATGCAATGTTTGCATGATTTCATTGTGCTTGTAAGATGCTCTCACAAAGCCTTGCGTGCAGGGTTTCAATTGGGCATCTTTCCCGCCCAGTAAAGTCTTGCTTTGTGTCAGCAGGACCCCACACTTCGCAGAAATCGATTCAATTACAGACAAATAATCTTAGCCAGATTTTGATTGGGATTTCTCATTTATTTCTTCTAATTTACTTTTTTCTTATTTTTTTTTTTCTCTGAGATGCTTCTGTCTCTCAGATCCAAATTCAAATTATGCCTTATTGGCATGACTCCAATATGCACAGCGCTGGGCACAATGGGCAAGTGAAATAAGAAAACACAGATCATAATGACAAAACCTATTAATAATTTGTGTGTCTCTATGTATCTGCATGGACAGGAAGTGATTGGGAAGGAGGTGGGACAAGATTCATCCATTCTCTCTTCTCTGCACTGCAACTTTTCCACTTAAGAATACTCCCATGACTACCTCACCTGCACTTGTGGGGTCATCATGGGGACATATGTTTGAAGGTCACCTCCAAATTGTCTTTTACCCCATCTCTCTCTCTCTCTCTCTCTTTTTAGTTCTTTATTGCTTCCTTTTCTTCCCTCTGCCTCTGTTCTCTTTCTACGAGTCGTTCTCAATTTCAGTTCACAATTTCAAGTTCCTTCATCCGCATTGTGTTGCCAAAACAATGGTGAGAAATATGAAACAGCAAATTAAATGCTTCTATAAAAGTGAAATGTATCTCCTTCTCTGTCGCTCTGCATGGAACGTGAGCATGAGTCACTGTGAGGTGACAGGTCGCTCACCAGGCCACAGAAGCACTGGTGTGGGTCACATGACATGGGGGAAGGGGGGCAATTTTCATACCTGTTGCTTTAGTAAAGATGCCGGAACTAGCAGCTCACCCACACCCCGCCCCACCCCTCCAAAAACAAAAAACCCCAGTGCCGGGTCTTTTCCTGCCCTAACCAGGAGGAGAGGAGAGGGGCAGGGACTCCACCCCTGAAACAGCCCTTTGTCTCATGCACGGAGCTCAGAAGGATGCCTCTGTTTCAGCATCTCTGAGCTATCCGGTGCTGTTTTCCTTCACTGTCACGGCATCGCAACACACAAGCGCAAATTCGCCCTGTTTACATCAATAAAGCACACCACCCAAAAGAGACTGCTGAGGAGTCTGGGTAATACACGTGGCGTGCCAGAAACTGTCTGGCGTCGACGCTGGATGAGTCATGCCCATTGTCTCCGAAATCGGAATAAAAAAATTACTTCCTTACTAGTTTACGGAAAGCCAATTAATGAAAAAGATTTTCCCCTTCTCAGCAAGGCCTCGGCTTTTCGAATTCAGTCATCCCAGTAAAAAAAGTCTGGTGTGTCACAGTGCACAACTGGTGAATGGGCAGCAAGTCTGCAGACCGGGAGCTGGAAGGTGTACGAGGGAGACAGATTTTTCCAGCAGGTTTGGCTGTTTGGGCTTTGGAGGAGTGACAGTAGAGTCTTATTTCCTGAATAAAGGACTGTGAAGGAGGGGGGGTCGCAGAGGGCCGAGGGGGAAAAGAGGCACCGAGAAGCTTCCACGGCAACTCTGACACCTCCCCGTGATGACAGCGGACGCATTAGCATCGTCATCGTCATTGTCATCATCATCTTTCCTCTCCATCCCCACTCCGTCTCCGGGTCCTGTAATGACGGCGGGCCGTGGATGGAATTGCAGTCATTAAGAACCGTGGCTGTGCGATGAGCCTGATGGGTCTGACTCTCCTCAGAGGGGATGTGGGTGGAAGCAAAGAGGCGAACCGCGCCGTGAGCTCTGAGCGTCGGGCCGAGCGTGGAGGCCCTGGCTCTTCCCCCTGCCTGGAAGTCCTGGAAGTTCACGATGGAGGAATCAGAACCAGATGGGCAAGGCTGCTGTGACAGGACAGAGACTCCAGGGAGGGACATTAAGTACAGGAAGGCAGGGGGACTGGGGGGGGGTTTGAGGTAGAAGAGGAGGGCGGAGGAAGAGGGGGGAGGGGGGCGGTCTCAAACCCGGCGATAGACGAGGGGAAAATTGCAGGGACAGGATTATGGAAGATTACGGGGCGCAGGAGCCGTGCTCGGACAGGATGCGGGGGACGCTTTCATCCGACGGAGACAAAGGAGCTGCCGCTGATGGGGCCGGCTCTGCCCAGCGCCCAGCCCGGACGGTGGATGAGGGGCGCCAGAAAAGGAGGGGGTACGGGGGGAAGGGGAGCAGAGCCCTCATTTGGTGGGTGGTCAGAGTCAAGTGACACGGACATATTGGAGCTTGACGTCCATTAGCTCGCCTCTCACTGGTGAAATGACTGACAGGTACTGGCCTCCCATAAATCTGATTGATGGGGGCTGGACCAGAAAAAACTAACTTTATTCTTTTTAAGGGTAGATGCAATAAGACATGCTTGTCTTGCTTGTCTCTAATAACATATAACATACTCATCGAAAGTCATGTACTAATGTAAGGTCTGTTGTGTTTCAGTTGTGCATGTTCTTGAGGAGATAAAGTGCATTAGTCTGGGTCTGGGCCAAAACTTGGGCTGACAAAATGGCTGAGCCGAAATCCTAAGCACACCCAACTCTCAGCACTCCTTCCCTCGATTCTGCTTGTCCCAATGCACACCGCCCTTCATGATCCGTTTCACTCCCTCCATGCAGCGTGGAGGTGAATCAGCTGTGTGACTAGACGTTCCGAACCTTTGCCCCCACCCCCATGTCCCCCAACCCACCCCACCCCCAACCCCCCCTCACCTTATCTTGTGACCCCTCCACCCCTCCAGTGAGGACATCTGGTATTTGTCATCAGCGCTCACATTTCCACTGGACGCTGCGCTCTCCGTACCCACATACGGTTTACGCCAGTACCCCAAACACCGTCCATCACTCTCCAGAATGCCCTGAGCTAGCAGCGCGAAACCCAAACAGCACAAGTGGAGCGCTGAAACACGCATTAAACACTAACGGCCTCTAAGACAACAATCTAAGCCCTTTGTTTGGAGATGATATTTACACTATTTCCTCGTTGTTTAGAATTCATACATACACAGAGCGGTTTGGGACATTTTACAAGAATCGCACCAGGAGAGAAAAATTCCAATATTCCTGTATCACCAATGGCCGCATAGCCTACAGTCACTCTGTAAATGGATAGACAGTGTATTCACATGCAGTAGCAACTCCCATGCAACTTTTATATCATCTCACGCCATTATAACAAAATGTATTTTAGAAGGACCGGCGAGACCATGTAACACAGTCCGTCACACAGCCAATTCTCAAGACCCACGTCTGAAGATTCCATGGATAACGAAGTATAAAATGAGTATGGAGGTCCAACTGCCCACTAGCCATAAGAAAAAACAGAATCTGAAGACAAAATGGCTTAACGCTCTCCAAACGTTTCCTAAATGTTTCCTCTCCTGGAGTGTGTATAGCCGTTGAGACCTAACCACTCACCTCCTACCTACCCCCTCCCCCCCAAAAAGAACCCACTTTTCTCTGCGTGTCTGTCAACGGGGGCTGATTTCACAAAGCGTGGCGTATCTGTGTCTGACTGAACCTTTGTTTGGGGACCTTCTGACCTCCCGAATCTGGCCTCCCCTAATGACCTTCTTCCAGCAGACGATCCGTCACACACAGGCTGAAAGTGCTCTGCCGATTGTTGTCAGATTGTCTCAAAATGCAGCATCTCTTTGCAGTTAAAATGTCACAACGATCTGAAACAGCAACTGCAATTGGCCATTAAACGGCAATGATACCCCTTCAGCGCCTGGAGGCAGACCTTTTTTCTGTTACAACAATCATCTTCACTTTTAATTGTCACTCTTTACTTCAAACAGGCCCTTTTGTTTTTTTGTTTTTTTACAGCACTATCAATCTTCAGAGCATGTAGTGTGCTTTAGATAAGACATGCTACATTTTTTAAAAACAGCTCATTGAAAAAGAAAGCCGTGGTGTATTCTGACCATTGTAACATTTGCCACATCACACCACTTTGGGTGGGATGAAGTCTGGAGCAGCCCACCTCCATGCTGACTCCCCCAAACGCAAACCCCCCACCCCCAACACACACACACACGCGCGTGCGCACACACACACACACCAGCACACTCAGATAAGAGTCTGGCCAGTGATAGACTGTGAGTGAGTTCATTTGAAGTGACCGGTGGAAAAATACCTTACTATGACCTGATTAGACAGCTCTTCAGCTTGAGCCCCATTCAAAACTAAAAGCTCCAGGATCTTCCAGTTCTCTTTGTTTTGTTTCTTTTCTTTTTTTTTTGTACTTTTTTTGAGCGACCGACCCATGACAAACACATAACTCAACTCTGCCTCCCTTTCCACCAAAACACACTGCAACCAAGATGGCTTTTGTGTGTTTGTTTTTTTCTGTTTTGTTTGTTTGTGTGTGATTTGCACAGAAGCTAAGCCTCTTAACTCTCCCTCTCTCTGTTTTCCCTCTGTCTAGAATAAAAAGAGGGACAGGCTCAGAAGCAGAACCAGGGCCTCGATGGACAGGGACACAGGATTAGCAGGGGATTGGGAGGCCGGCGTAAGGCCAGCGTTTAACGGCGCGCTGTAAAGGGGGGGGCGGTGCTCACATCCTCCTGGCACGCTGGAGGTGGCCAGAGGCCACACCGCATCCCCTCACACCCCCCATCCCCCCGGGGGCTGGCTCCACCAGGCCTTCCTGCTGCTTCCAGCCCAGCCTCCAGTGTTCAGGGACCGTTTGAAGATAAGAGCGTAGGAAATGGTGCAGCTACGCCGTGCAGAACTTCCCCAATAAAGATGTGACTGCAGTGAGTGGCTTCCCTTCCCTCTGAATAACCGTCACATTTCATCAGACAACGGCCGTCTGACAAGGGTGAAGAGAAGCAAAGTAAAAATGACATTCGCTTCAACATGGGAAGATTCACAAAGAATTTGAAGAGGTCAATATAACAAATAAACAGAACACAGACCATTGTTTTGGAGCCCCTTTAGAGAATCCAAAGATAAGAATAAACATGATTAATTATTAATCCTTTAGGGAGACAAAGTTATACGTTTCTAGTGCACATTCCGCTAAGCCATAACAGCGCATAAAGAGTGATAAAACACTCTGAACTTTTTAACTCTCATTCCTGAAAATTTGTTGTCCCAGCTGACACAAACAGTCTGAGTGGAGATACTTTTTAGTGTGTGTGTGTGTGTGTATGTGTGTGGTTGTTTGTGGATATTGTCCAGTTGACTGTATTATTGCATTGCACACATGTTCTTTATGCTACTATAACCCACTTGCTGCCTTATTATCTGTACCATATTTTCTAAATCAAGTTTTAAGTACAAGCCACAGATATAATACCCACATTTGAGAATGGTACGGTCATGTTATCTAATCTAATTTAAATAAATATGCCCCAATTATTGGATAAATATGTCCAGGAAACTGGAATTTGTTATGTGTTTGTGATAAACAAGAATTTCTTAATTACATAAATAAGTAGGAATGGAACAGGCCCAGGGGTTGGGAAGCTTAGCCATTGCAAATAAAGACAGAAAACAGAAACATGCACAACAGTGCATTGCAGGATAACACGCTGCAGGATAATAGGATAACTAATAATATAATCCACAATTATACTGTTTAAAATTAGATAATATATTGTGGATGTTAGTGGTGTTGTCGTAGTACTAGCTTTCGTCAACAGCAACATATCCGACTTCCATGAAAAAAAAGATTGCCAGAAAAAGATTGATTTCAAAGACGCTGCAAAAGGTCTCAGTTCTCTTGCTGTGATGTGATGGAGCTTGGCATTATCATTCAGCTCAGACAGAAAGGCATCCATGCTCACTGTTACAGTACCATGGCTGAGTCAGAGCCAGTCTGCTGGCACACAAAGGGTGAGAGGACGGCCGTATGAATTATAGAGCGGGTGAGACTCACAGGTGCTGGGAGTGTGTGACGGGGGGCAGGCTGCGATCAGCCAGACCGGGCCTTACAGAGCCGCCGTGCCATTGTGCCTCGCGTTTAAATGGAACAAAAGCAGCAGGCGTCGGCCTGTCAGGGTGTGAGGGCGGCGCCCTCTGTGTCACTGCCGCCTATACGGCTATCCCAGAAATCCCCCTCAGGGGAAACACACCTCACATGGCTGCCGCCATCTCTTTAATGCGGGTGTGAATACAGTTTTCTATGTATTGTTTGTGTTTGGTTATAATGCTGCTGACACTGGCCTTCTTTTGACCTTCTTTTTTATTATTATTATTATTATTATTATTATTATTGCTTTTTTTTTTTACAAAAATGTCTTGAACACATAAGGCACTACATGAGGCGCTGGTATTTTCAACATCAAACCAAGGAGTAGTTTTATGTTATGTAAAAGATGACCGGATGCACAGTTTGTTTTGCTTTCCTATTCTGAGCAAACAAAGGTAAAATAACCTTTCTGTGCAATGTTTTCAAAATTTTAGCCTTCAGACCATAACCCATTTAATATCTGTATAGCACCATCATTAATTCTTCACTTGTATATACATGAGATTTCCTGGTAATTGTTAACTTCTGGCATGTGTCACGTTTTAGGTCATTCCTGTAGAAACAATAACAACAAAATAAAATGCCTTCTGCCATGTTTTCCTGGATTTGATCAAAGTTTCTCTCTCTCTCTCTCTCTCTCTCTCTCCCTCTCAGGAAACATGGTAAGGAATGAAAGAGGAAGAGGTTCTAGAATTTCAAACTTATGTTTGTCCCCAAAAGCTACACCTTCCTTCGGGGGGGGCATAATTGCCCCGGTACAGAGGCGAATGGGTATCCAGTTACCCCCTTTGCAGGAAAGCCATCGCAGAACCATGCGTGCATGCAGTAGCAGACGTCCTTGACAGAAACCTGGTGTCTAACCCATAACGTGACCTGGGGAGAACTGGTTATAGTCACAGTGCCTGTTGCGGCGGGACTGTACTCTCACATACTTCATGGTATAAATGAGTTAGAGGTCTTCATTGGCTGACATATACTCTCTTTCCATGCACAGTAAAAAAAAAAAAATAATCTAAAATAAGCACTGAGTAAAGAAAACAATCATAATAATTATATGCAAATGAAGAGAATTTGTTCACACCCACAAAACTGGTCCCCTGACAGAGAGGGGAAAAACCTCAGGACCCACAAGATCTCTCCGAAACCTCTCCTGTCAAATGAGCTTCCCCCTGAAGGGCCCTATCACAGAGGGAGGCTTGATATCGCATTACGGGGCCATAATGTGGTAATCAGCCTGGGGTTCCGTGATTCTCTCGTAGTTACGCCTGTAATCTGAATCATGCTATTTCTGTTTCATTTCAATGACATGTAAAATGTTTGCTGACTGCCCCCGCCACCCACCACCACCCCCCCCCCACCCCTCCCTTCCTAAATTAGGGCCTAAATATAGGGCACAGTTCTGATCGAGACTCTCAAGACCGTTCTGTGTTGGTGGAGTTGAAAATGGAAGACAATTTTAAACTCAACAGTAAAGAAAAAAAAAAAAAACAACGTACAGGGAGAAGTGTTTCAAAATAAAGTCTGCAGTGTATTATTTTTCCCAGTTCTCTCTCTCTACTTTAACACAGATGTAGGACTGTAATCTTGGCCGGGCCCGGAGATCTGCTCAAACCCTGCAATCTTCCGGAGCCATAATTAGACACACCAGGCAGAGGAGACTCTAAATCACTCAGGGGTGGGTTGAGTTTTTTTTTAAATAAAGTGCAAGAGAAGTTCCATTAGACCCCATTTTGAAGGCTAAATTATAACTCTGCTGCAGTTCTGCTGAATCGTCTTTTGATATTTTTTATCGGCATCTTATTTTATTTCCATACTCATGAAAGCGCTTTTAGATGGAGGGAAAAACATTTTCTTTCTTTTTTCATCCTCTGAACTGTGTCATTTGTTGCTCGCGCCATAATTAACTTTACCAAACAAACGGCAAGGCTTCCGCTCTGTAATTTCTGAGTACGGTTTTCACCTTTAATAAGCATGTCACACGCTTTAAACATTGTTAGCGAAAAATAATTACAGAAAGACTGGGATAGTTGTTGATTTGGGTACTGAGAGTCTCGTCTCTCCCTGTCGTTTAGCGGGCCGCTAACCTTCTGCTTGTGTGAGAACACACTGATCCAGCTGGAATAATCAGCAACATTACAAAGCATGGCTTCTTGGAAAACAACACTTGGATTGACCAGCCAAGAGGAGAAAGGGTAGAAATGAAAACAAAGAAAAATACTGTGAGAGAGAGAGAAAGCGCATTTTCATTTTGTATTTACTGTACGGTATATTGTGTAGAATGTATTTCTATAGCATTATTACTGTTATCTTCATAAGCATTTTTATGATCATCATTATTGTCATTCCCATTATAATTATTAGTATTAGTAAGTATAAGTAGTAGTGGTGAAGGTAGTAGATATTAGAATAATTTGTGTTAAATGCTGTCATACTGTTGTTGTCATCTTTGTGTATTCTTATGTATCATTAAGTTCTATGTATTGTGTTTGTGTTTTTATGTATTGTTGTGTCTGTTTCCTGCCAATGAAGCATTTTGGATTTTGAATTTTAAATTGAGAGAGAGACCTTTCACTTATGGACATGTTTTACTTACTGTTGTTGTTATTTGTAACTGTTGCTTTGGAAACACGGTGTATCTCATGCAAATAAAAACACCTTGAAATTAAAACCTGAAATGCAAAGAGTGACTCTGGGGAAGATCGGAGAAACAAAGAAAGAAAAGAGAAGCAGGAGAGAGACAGGGATAGCAGATATTTAGAGGTCACCTTTGTGGCTACATCAAGCATCAACAACCCCACAAGAGCGAATGGGCGAGTTGTGGGAGTGTTCTTATGTGGAAAAGGTTCAGGTAATGCTGACGCCTGTATAACACTATAAAAACACCACGGAGCTTGCAGGGATTCAGTCCCACCTACTTAGAGACGGGAAATGAGGCTGTTTAGTCACACAATGCACTTCCTTTTATGATAACGATATAACCATCACAAACATGGAATAAAAACATCACATTTTGAAGGAAATATTTTCTCACAAGTTTGATCAAAATTTGCAAACAGAAAATCACAGGCAGACAGATTCAAAAATTGACTAAATTTTTTATGTCAAGGAGCAAAAAAATCCATACACCCTATAAGCACTTCTGTCATTTATTTGCCTTGATAAAGTACATATGAGCTGCTTAAATCCCTGCAGTGAAAGAAGAGAGCAGAAATCTAAGTTCAAACACGACTAATTAGATTAGCCTGAGATCAGAGTCAGATACTATCTCCCGTTTTCACATACAAGATGTCACGCAACAGAACTGACCTGTGTCTGACCACCACCTACAGCATGACTGCATGTGTACTCAGTGCAGACTCTGTTTAAAAGAGGGCCCTGTTATCCTGAATTTCTGTACAAAATAAGTTTTTCAATATGTATAAATGTCCATTTGAACAATGCTACTCATTTGGAAACGTAGGTGTGTGAGGATGGTAGTGACTATAGTGGTGTATCGCTCTGTGGATGTTCTAACACTCATGACTCATAATATCGGTTCTTATTGTCCTTGAACAAACCGTCTGTCACTCTGTCCAGATCAGCCAGAAGAACAGTTCAATGACATCACGATTTGTGTGCGACAGAGCTGGGGTCCATCAGCTAAAGCCTTCGCCATGATCTCAAGCTGCAGACCAGATTCCATGAATGAATCTATCCAAACTAACTTCGTGATTTTGCTCAAATCAGAGATTTGAAGTAGGAGTTCACAGAAACAGTTGGAAAAGTAACTTTATGAACAGGATCGCTACGTCTATTATACAGTACATGCATGAACTTATGACATGGCACATGAAAATTTGTTTCGGGAGGAAGTCAAAAAAAGTGATTTTACAGGCAAAATACTCATACTTCTAGTGTAAATTGTTGGGTTTGAATCATTGTTCAACCCCATTTTCAATATACAGGAGGTGATATACTGCTGACAAACATCAGGATGAGTCAAATATAAAGGCCTCTATAAAAATCTTTTTCTGCCTGCGTTGCAAAAAGATCCAGGTCAGCTCTCAGGAAGACTCAGAGCTGCTTCCTTCTGACTCCAGGTGGTGACTTTAATCAAAGACCATTAGAGTGAGACATGCATGTTAAACCAGGTATGGGACACACATGTAAGCTCTTCTAAAGAAACAGATACATTATTCTTAAAAGGAAATTAATTACAACTTTTGTGTCTCATTGTGATTGAGAGACAACATTAGTAACCTTCCAATGGAGTGCCAGCCCATCATATGACCTCCCCTCTGTGAGATTCTGGGACCTGAAGCCAAATTAATCGCAAGAACTTCAACGCAGAAAAAAGAGATATAGAACAATAAAAAAAGGAAGCAAAAACAGCACAGCTTTAGTTGGCCTAACCGCTATGCCTGCTTCTAAAGAAAAAAAAAAGGAAAAAGGAATCCTCTAACTGTTTTAATTCAAACCAAATGTGAGCAAACAAACATGGGAATGCTTCAATTACTAAGTGTCAGGCCTCCCAACTGCTCCATTTAATCATTTAATAAATGTCAGGAAATCTGGCGGCCAATGAGCATCTGCGACAGACGTTTTCTGGGACTGCAGCTCCGCCACGCAGGCGGGGGACCGGGGGGCGCAGAGACCCCAGCAGTCAGGAGATCTGAGCCAGCACTGAGCGGCTCACTGTACAGCCTGACTCCAACGTCTACTGTCTGCGCAGCAGGGACTGACAAAACCAAGGGAGGGACTCGCGCAGACTTAATGCGGTCATTTGCGCGATTTATTGCTCCGGTCTCTGTCTCGCGAGGCTTCAAGGCTGATGCATGAGGTGTGAACTCCGAGCTACTGCAGGAAATGCCCGGCATGGGGAGATGAACCCTAATGAGTCAGTTATCTTCTCACTGAATATTTTTCCAGCTGCAATCTCCCCTGTGAAATTTAAAAAAAAAAAAGTTTGATTTCTGAAATATCGAGCTGCCATATTAAACTACGTCAGGACAACTTCAGGAAGTTTTTTACAGCCATTTTGCGCAAATGTACACCAAGCGCATCCATCACATTTTTTAATTTGCAAAATTAGTGGTGGACTCTTGACCCTCTGGCCCCTGGTCTGCGTAATGGAACGCGTGTGGCTGTGAATTCTTCTGTAGCCCTCTCTGGCAGAACAGTCCTCTGTTTTATGCGTCGGTTCCAGAGGAGCTGAGAAATGATTATTTTATGACATCCATTTTCCATCGAGGGTAATTCATTCACACTGCTCGCAATCAATTTCCAAATTCACGGCATTCCGACGTCTCAAAAGTTGTAACCTCGCGGTGACTGGAGGAGGTTATCCAAGTACAAACTGCTTCTGTTGACATGTGTAGCATTTTTCATTGGTCTATCCCTACAACTTAACCATAAATCACAATCAGCTCACAGCATCCATTACACACTGCCATAGTAAAAATGTTAAGTCATTTATTGGTGAAATGCATAAGAACTCAATGTGGGTTATCTTGGCTGAGGCTGAAACATCCTTAACAGTCATCATTTTTGACTGGGATGGTTTGTAAACAGGGTTCTCTGACCTTTTGCCAGGTGGATATGAATCAGACTCCCATCTTTTTTGGGTTTTTTTTTTCTTGTAGTCCACTCAGATGAAGCCAATATACACCAGCATTGTTGTAACTCATGAATATAAAAGCTTTAATGTTGGCTTTGAATAAAGATTTGATCTGTTTTCATCAGTTAAGATGTGCTGCCCACTCTGCTCTCTTCTAATCTCCAGCTCAGCTCCTCACTCAAAGTTTGGCTCTGCTTAAAATGCAAGCGGTAGACATTTCCCTTTTACACTTTCCTCTAAATCTACCTAAAAACCAAAATCTCAAATGACCGTAACTACTAGTGCATGTATTTCTTAGGACGATAAATCAAGCTGATCGTAACAGCACACACTGGCCTAGCAACAGCTTTCAGCTGCGATATATCAGATAAAAGAGAGTATAATTGATTTGAGACATTTATTTTATTTTATTTTATTTTATAGCATACAATAGGCATGAGTGTTACACATCTATATGAAGCTGTACCTACTGCACGTGGACAGGCAGAACGGCAGCAGCAAGGTGTGTGTAGGTGGGCACAGAGGCGTGGCCAAACATGCCGTAAACACTTGATGTGGATAAGAACTGCAGCTCCCAGTTCCTGAATTGAAGTTTGTTAAACCAAAGATTTGGGAGGAGAATTCTCAGACAACCCCTCAACCTCATCAACCACTCACATCAAATCTCCCTTCAGTGTCATACAGGTACATAAACACCACGTACCTCTTTTCCCATCATGCTTAGTATTTCAGGCATCCATCCTCCTCCCCAGCTCCACCCTCACCCTCTCCTTCTCTTTTCCAGACTGGCACCTACTATTAACTGTTCTCCCAAATTCCTCCAGTTAAAAAAAAGGGGGGGAATTCCCTCACCTTGAGGCCTGATCTACTCCTCCCCCTTTAGACTCCAAGCTCAAATTAATTATTCTACTACACTCTTTATCAATAAACTCATCTCAAATGCACTATCGTTATCTGAGCATTTGTACTACTGAACATTGTTTTGCTGCACAGTTAGGATACTTTTTCCGTCTGGAAACATGCTTATGAGTGGATATTGGAGAGTATGGAGATTCCACTGAGGAACCTTGCCCTGCCTTTGGCGCTATTGCACATCAATTTAAATGGGAGTGGCACAGCTTATGGTCAGTGTAAAACTGCATCGGAACACTTTATAACTATATCTGTTATTTTAAAATATGTATTGAACAAGAGAAGAGGAAAGTCAGAGTATGTGATATATCTGGCCTCATATTTATGATGATGATGATGATGACTGTTATTATTATTATTATTTTATTTGCATAGTTTTCATTCCCTGACCTCCTGTGAATGTTGTGGCCTGTTTCCGCTCCTGCCCCGCTGTCACTTGCCTTGTGCCGGCGGTGGCTGGGGCGAGGGAAGGAACAGGGCGGTAATAAAACACTGACGCAATCCTAAGCATAGCAATTGGAAAGAGTAATGATAAGTTATAAGTACGCTGTGAACAGGAATAAAGTGTGAATTCCTACGCGTGTACGCGTTCGCGTGTCAAACTGCCGTACAGCTGGCATGAACGATAAAAAAGTAAGTGATGAAATAGGATCATGGGAGTAGAACACACAATATATTTATACATCGCACCTTCCACAACAGCTTTGCCCTGACCGCTGGAGGCTGTTAAAACTGTGAGTTTCATTCACTGGGATCGCGAACTCAGATTTACAATCTCCGTTAGAAGTTTAACAAGGTATGTGCGGTTGGAAATGGGGACGTCTTGAAACAATGTGCGCTTTATGAAATATTCAAGACCTAAGAGGGTTGCAGAGTAAGCGTCCCCAATTTAGGTTTACATTAAGTGAATTATGTTCATTATTACAGCGCTTTAATTAAGCATAAGTATTCACAAATCGTTAATTAATCTTATTCAATTAATCATTTAATCCTGACTACATTTGCTGTCCTAATTGTTATACTATTGCCTAACAACAACAACAACAACATTATTTTGTACTAAATATTTTCACAGGAGGCATAGCTATTTGTATATTACTATGTAGGTGTCATAGACTGTCATGTATCGAAGCTGAAAGCTGTGCAGGTTACTGGGATAAGAATGCCTGCTAAATTTTTCAAATTTCAAATAATTTTTCCAACTGAAACTCTCCTTACCAGGGCTAATCCATGGCTAATTATTTACTAACTGTAAGGATTTATTCAGTACCTGGCAACTGGTTTTCTCACTAAAATGGAAACATGTTCTACAGCAAAATACAACAATTGACAGTTCAGATTATTCCCATTAAAATAATAATTACTGATTAAATCCCTTTGAATAATAAGTCAAGACGATGTCATACTCAGGTAGTTATTTCATAAGTATTTCTTTACCAAGGGTTAAATGGGTGCTTGGAGAAAAAAAATTGGCAGGATTTTTTGGTTGAATGAGGGACTGAAGAATGAACCTGACACAGTGATAGATTACTTCTGTGATTAAAGTCAACTGCGGCTCATTCTTATCATTTCACTTTTTTGTCATCAGCGTCAAACAAAAAAAAAAAAAACAGAACTTGGTGGAACAAAAAAATCCTCCACTTAGTAAACGCAACAATGCTCAATTAATTTTAGTCACTTGTGGTTCTGAGCCAAATGCATCAGCTGTTGAGATTTGATGGGAGATTTACAGTACAAATAAGTGAAAGAGAACTTTTGATGCACATGAGAAACTGACACTGACATTATGCTTCTCCTGCGTCTTGTGTTTCTTCAGTTTTATTGTGAGAATCGCGAGCATCTACGCTGGCAGACATGTGTAACAGCTGCTCTGTTGACGCCTCACTGTCCCCAGCCATTGTGGCACCTGTAGCCATTGTTAATCTCTGTCTCCCATCTGCCCCAGCCAGGGCTGTAGCAGCCATAGAGGAGGGGGTGGAATGGGGGATGTCACCTGACTGGACAGTTTGAGTCACTCACCCCCCTGTGGAGACGTGCAGGCCCCTGTCTGCCAAAACATGGAAAAAAAAAAAAAGTAAGTATCCTGCCTGCAGTGGCTTGCCTTGTGCCTTGTCATTAACTGTCCTCCCCCTGTTCCATAATTCCACCTCTCATGCTGTACCTGTAATGATGGGGGGGGGGGGTGTGGCAGTGCCTGGGAGTCAGGGCTGGGGCATGGCGGGTGGGGGGTGCCTTTGGGACGGCCCGCTCCACTGAGAACAGTAATGAGGCAGAGGCTACCCGCTCCCGCACCGTGCCCATGTTCCACGCCCCCGAGCTCACTCCGCGGCGCGGGACGCCTGCCTAATTTAAGGTAACTCGCGGTGATGCGTCCCACCAGGCTATGCACTTTAATGTCTTGGTCGGGGGGGTGGGGTTTGGGGGTGGGTCGACAGTGCCATGCAATTAGGGAGCGTGACAGGGCACGGGAGGAACCATCTGGAACGGGGGCAGCCTTTGATCTGCAGCTGGGGCAGTCTGCACTGCCTCTGCAAAGCAATCAGCTCATAGAGCCTTCCTGCTAATAGTCCCATCAGTTGATGGCCCAGGATACTGGAGCAGAGAGGAGGAGGAGGAGGAGGAGGGGGGGCATGATTTAGCAAGCACCTTAGCTTCTGTCTAAACTCTTCCTGTTCTCTCCACACACAGACAGTCTGCTCAGGCAAGATCTCTGTTCCTGGTGGAACCGAGCCTCACAATTTGGCGGAGGGTTTTTCTTTTCTAAGATTATTTTTTTGGGGATTTTTCCACTTTTATTGACAGTTACAGTAGAGAGGCAGACAGGAAATGCAGAAGAGAGAGAGAGAGGGGAGGACATGCAGCAAAGGGCCCAGGCCGGATTCGAACCTGGCCTTATGTGGCATGCGCTCTACCAGATGAGCTACCGGGGCGCGCCGAGGGTTTTTCTTTTCAAGCGTAATGCTGGTCTTGTCTGATCGCCCTGTGATGTGTTTGGAAAGGGGACATCGATTGGGATCCCGTACTACAAGAAAAGCCAAAAAATAAATCACCCAAACCATTTTTTTTAATTACTAGCCTTTTTGCAAACGTACCATTTGACCTCATTCATGCTTACTTGCCATGGATTGTTTGAGTAACCAGTCGGAGCTTCTTGTGTGAGAAAACCTTAGCGTGCCTGTAAGCAGTGATGTTAAAGGTTTTCCGGGATGGGTTTTAATGTCTTCTTTAAATAAGTGATCTCAGCATGTTGTTTTGCTGCAGTCACAGTGAATGAGCTGCACATGCATCTGTTTGGCCCAGAGGGACTCCAGGGCAATTGTCACCCTCTCATCTGGACTCAAACACACGGTGACGTTCAAATTCACTGCCCTGACGCATGCTTTCCTTTGTACAATTAAAACGTCTCAGGATGAAGTCGTGGAAACCAATGTTGCCTTTAGAAAAAAAATGCCCCTAATTGGAATGTTACACAAAGTAGTTCAAGATATTCTCCGTCCCTTGAAGTGAACAGAATTCAGCTGGTACCAGCTCTCTTCTCAGACAGTCGCCCAGCAAAATTCTGAGAAGGCAATTATTTACACAAAAGGGCCGGTGATCTTGGCACGCCACAAGCGTGACATAAGCACGTCATCACAGTCACACGGCCCGCAGTGTCCACAGAAGCGTCCATTGGATGGTGTGCTTGGGAAGCTCAGGATTTGATCCTTGTGTGCAAAAGACACCCCTTCGCTAAGGCCCAACCCGACCGGCCCGCTCCACTTCTGTAGGATGGTGTTCAGTGCTGTGGCCGTATTGTAAACAGATGTTACAGCACTAGCATGTTAGAGGCATTTCTGTACATGAAAGAACCTTTTGGTAATGAGAAAAGAAAATGAATTGAATTATATTTCTGTAATAGGAATCACTGGCAGCATTTCAAAAGCTTTTTCTGACTGAAGGGAAATGAAGAGAGGAGGGCTCCAGGGGTTGACAGCCTCTATATTACCAACCGGCTCACAGCGGTCACGCAGAAAAAATGCTACATTTAATCACAACATAGCGGACATGTTTTACTTTACAGCTGTGCAGAAAGGACCCCTGATGAGACGATGTAAAGTTATTTTGTTTAAATCCTTCTGATACCAGAGCAGCAGTCCTCTATATACGTTCAAAGGCGATACCTAAAGTCATGTATGATACCCTGTATTTGATCTAACAACTAACAACTTTTTTATCCAACAACATTGTCAATTGCGGAGGTTATGACACATGTCAAAAAATTTGTGAAATTCGTAAAATGTAATGGTTAATTGCACCCGATGTAATTGACTTTAATTATAGCTTCTGTCGGCCGAGAATTCTGAGAATGAACTTCTGAACTACTCAGCTAACAACAGTGTGAATAAAACTTGTCATTAGTGAGAGACGAGGAGAATTCAGCTGTCAGTCATTCTGGTATGTAGCACAATCAATCAGTCTTAAATACCAGCAGTCTATCAGATGTTATCTAACAGATGCTGATAGGTACTTCCTGCTGTGTCCATAGTAGCCCAAACATTAAGCTAGTTCTGAAAGCACCCAAGCGTGTGTATGTTTGTGTGTGTGTTTGTGTGTGTGTGTGTGTGTGTGTGTGTGTGTGTGTGTGTGTATGGTATAGCTGCATCAGTGGTCAGCAGTCATAGTGAGCTATGAAATATAACAAAAGAACTGGGAGATGCACTTAACCAAGCTGAACTTGTGGCCGTAGACTCTGCATACTCCAGTTGGAAGGCCAAACCATGGGGTCCTTTTGGAGGAATGGAAATTCTCTAACCGTTTCGAAATGGTTCTGGACAGGCACTGCTCACCCAGCCTAATGCTGTCACCATTCACCACGGATGTGCTTGTATCAGTGGTGAATGGTGATGTGAGAACAGGGGTGGAACAAACTTCACCTTTACACTGATCATTATGTTCAACCTGTTCCCATTTATCCTCCTCGGTTAAGAATAAAACAAATAATTCACAGAGTAATCAGCACTAAATGGTGTAAATAGAGTAAAAACATCCATGGATAAAAGAAACATAACTCTGGTTTGCAAAGAACAGAATTCTATTACAAAAATGAATTTGGTAACCATTTACTCTATTTATGTCACCTGGTGTTGATTTCTCTGTGATTAATTTGTTTTATCATTAATCAAGGTGGATAAATGGGAAAAGGATGAAAGTAATGATAGGTTTAAAGGTAGAGTTTATTCCTCCCCTGTTTCAAGCTCACTAGTTGCCACTGGCATGTAAATACGAATGAGTGTTTATTTATTATTATTATTTTATTTATTATGTTTATAGAAATCCTTCTAGGCCTAGAGGTTGGTAAACTGGTGTATGGGCTTTTCCACAATACCTCCTGCGGCTCTCGCTTACATGTGCATCCAGACTACATTGTTTCTCCACGTTTGTTCCCCAGTGGTGGACCACGCAATCACTGCACACCTTCAGACATGGTCTGAAGACTCATCTCTTCAGACTGTACCAGGTCTAACATCATACCCCCATGTAGCACTTCTCGTACACATTTGTGACACCTGAACACTTGAAGATTGTGTTATGTTTACTACTTGCTACACAGACTTTATTTTTCAGCTTTGAACTACTGTAAAAATTTTTAAATGATGTACTTTCTCTCTTTCTTGTATTGTTGGAACACTGACTATGCACTTCCTGTACGTCTCTTTGGATAAAGGCGATAAAGCAAAATGATTCAATGTAAATGTAACCCCAAAACTGTATTGCCCCCCTGTTATATTTCTAAGCGGCTACCGAAAACCCGGGATGTGGGGTCGATGGGGGCTGGGTGGGATGGCCCTGGGACCTGTTGATTTCATTATGGATATCAGCACAGGCTCAGCTCCTGTTTGAATGCAGAAGCTGCATGGAAGCCAAAAAAAAATCCTTACATAGCACTCTGATCCACTGCACAACTATTTATATATTTTAGAAGGAATGCGTTTTGTTTTGCTTTAATTTAATTTCTTTATAATCATGCGGTAATTATCTTTAATAGGTTTAAGCACGTAATTGCTGTAGGGCATGTGGTCTATTATGGTCCATTTATTTGGGCTTTAGCGTGCTTGCAAATGGTACTTAATCAAATTTCCCAGCTTATATTTTCCTCCTTTCATATGTGTTTATCTTGTGTCTTTTATAAATCCTATTTAGTTGTCTGTAGTTATGCTTCGTAATAATATATTTTGAAAAATTCTTAAAATATTTTTGGCAAAAAAATTAAAAAGAAAATACAAATTCTACCATTTTGTCTCCCCCCCCACCACCCCACCCCTGCCACATAAAGTCCTTTCTCATCCAGCATAAATCAAAACAGGCCCAGGAAAAAAAATAAAACATGTCATTTCGTTCATGTAGAGACACTGGAGGCTGAGTTGTTGTCGGTTTGGTTTTCAGCGACATATGTAAGTTATGTCAAAACGCCATTCGAGCCGTGTAGTTACCCTTAATTATTACCTCGGCCGCGGCGGGCGACGAGGCGCTCGGTGCAAAGGTTGTTTATCTAACGCGAGGGTATGCGGGGAATGACAGAGACTCCGCCCATCTCCTGAAAGAGCTTTCCGCGGGGTTAAGTGGCAAGGACCCGCCGATCATCCTTAAATTCCACACATTGCTCTAACATTTCGCCCCCTGGGTAATACTTTCAGTGAATCTACAAAGACGGCGTATTTGTATTATTCATCTCACAACGATGACATATTTGGGTTAGGCTAAAATAAAGCTTTTGTTTGAACCCTGTCCAAACTAACATTATTTTTATGCTAAATATATGGAAAAGGAGTCTGTAGTCTCTGTCTTTTTTCTTCATAAAGAAATTATTGGAGACGGCAACCAGCTGTCTTCACTTTATATTTTCTACTGGGATATAAAGCTGCCCTTATACTGTAAAAGCCTACTTAAGACTGACCTTTAGGCTTTCCTGTAAAGTGATTGTTTATTTGGGTTTTTTTTTTTTTTTTTTTGTATTTTGCTGAATTTAACATTCCTTGAAATTTGTTCAACTTCATGCTTAAATGACATTTTAAGATGACTTCTGTGAGAAATTCATCATGCAGAGCTCATATTCTTAATACCAACAGCATTGCTAAGCTAACAATACACCAAGAGGATATATTTCTCTTACATTCCCCTTGTTTGTACCACTGCCTCAGGTTCCATCCAGGCATACCTTACATTTTACAGTTTAAGCTTTTAGGTGACACTCTTATCCAGAATGACTTACACAGTCAGTTCGTACAATGCCTTAGCTGGGATTTGAACCTGCAACCTGGGTTACCTTAACCCCACTACTCATACAAACTGTCTTGAAAATGTTTCAAGTTCTGTGACCTCTCTGGGAATCAGAAAGAACAAACTCTCAAATGATCAAGTCATGAGTTCCCTATAAAGACTCTCAGGCTAATTTTACTTCCTGGTTTTTAAAAATACTCCATTGAATGGAGGCAGAGAGCGGTTGCATGGTAATTATTCCGTTTTTCAGTATTTATTAGTTATTCAGGGGTATTCCTAAATCCTGTTGGGCCACTATGTCTGCAGATATGGGTTTCTATAGACCTGGTCTAATGGATCAGCCCACCACCTGGACTGAAGATGAAAAATAATTAGAAATCAGGTGGTGTAGTACGTGATTGGAGCAAATACCTGTAGATATTCAGTATGTGGTATGACCTGATGCACACTGGAAACGTTAAGTCCTATCATTTGCTTAATGCATTTATAAAGCTATTTCATATATGTAAGCTATGTGCCTCCGGGAGTCTTACAGGGTTTGACATTTGCCTGGGATCCCTGATATCAGGGGTTCAAAACCCAGTCTTTTCATTGCTGGCGATGGTCATTGGCAAGGCAACAACTGGCCCAGCCTCGCCATGGATGACAGGGGGCAAGCCTGCAAGTTCATTGGTCTCAGCACCATAGCGCCCTCCCTAGGGCATGCTGGGCACAAACTGAGGGCACACTGACTACATCATCCTATGATGTCATAGGCAGTGTGCGATTAGTGGTGCAGCTGCAGTGTGTGCAGAAGCAAGAATTGTCATCGGAGGAGTCACATACTCCGCCTCTTCTCCTAAAGCCAGCAGAGCAGGTGCTGCAGTGAGGTCAAGTTCAGGTTGGGGAAAAAGACATTTTTAAAAAAATGAAAACAGTCATTCTTTCTCTGAAATGTCAGTCATTGGGCTTGGGTCATCATGGCCGTTATGTGCCCAGGGGAGAAAAGTTCCCCAGCGTTTACAGACCGTCGCATTATTAATGCTGTATTCATCCCAAGGTCTCGCATCTCGCAATGAATCTCTTGTGATATCATGGAGCATGAGGGCCGGGGCAATCCGAAAATAAGGCCGGCTCACAGGCAGACACTTGGAGCCAGTCTCCCTGAAGGGCATGGAGAGGAGAGGGAGGGAGGGAGGGAGGGGGGGAGGAAAGAGATGTGTGAGAGACAGAGGGAGGGGGGAGAGCGCAGGAGGGAGGGAAAGAGGATAGACAGAGGGAGGGAGAAAGAGAGAGAGACAGGGAGGGAGAGAGAGAGAAAGACAGAAAGACAGAGGGGATGAGAGAGACTGATGGGGGAGAGAGAGAGAGAGAGAGAGAGAGGGCCACAGCCTCCCCAGCCTTACAAGGTCGCAGACGTTCACTCAGTGATAGCGCCACCGGCACCGGACCTGCAGATAATTCTGCATGTTTGTCTGGGATTCATTAATTTTCCAAGGACCCTGTGGATGACTCCATAACACACACTGCCGATAACGCACGCTGGCCATGATGCCTGAAGAATGTAACATATGCCCGGCCTCACTATCAAATGGAGATTAACTTTCCTACATTCACATTTTTTTTTCAACAGCGCAACAGCAGTAGACATGTTTAAGAATGGTCTTTATTTTGGCTCCAAAGTTCTCTTTAGCAAAAAAAAAAAAAAAAACCAACATTAAGTCAT
>CM040753.1:6577383-6589883 GCA_022829145.1 Albula goreensis | reverse complement strand
AAACTGCATCATTCTCCAACATCACAGGCAGTGTGCGGTTAGTGGTGCAGCTGCTGTGTGAACAGAAGCAAGGGCATTGTCATCTGAATCACAGGAGTCACGTGCTCGATTTCTCCTCCCGAAGCCGTCAGCACAGGTGCTGCAGTAAGGTCATCTAGTTCAGCTGAACAGCTGGGTTAAAAAAAGGGCTTTCCTTATCTGTCTCTATTTCCGCCATCCTCCTCTGTTTTTTCCTTTATGTTTTGCAGTATTAAGTATTGCGCACGCAGGGCTGTAGACGCCGCATGTGTTTGCTTCCTACGATGCGGTTGCAATTGCATTTCAGTAACCAAGGGGAACAGTAGGCCTTTTCCCAGATCCTCTTAATTATTGGCAACCACAAGGCGCGTGAGCCCCAGAATATTTTTTTTTAACACAGTCACAAAAACAATTGAATGGCAAGCAGTTACTTGACTGTCAATGGAAAAATGGTATTTAAATGTGCTCTTTGGTAACAGCATGCCTCTTTCAATTTCTGTGTTCATATTTTCCAAAACATTGGCTAATACATTTGTTTTACTGCCAGTTCTTATTAAGTGTTTTTTATACTTTATTAAATGAGCCCCATTACAGATCTTATTACTATTGCATCTAATTGGCCATACCATGTGAAAAGCCACTAGCAAAACTGTCAGTCATGTTTATGGGTAGGGATACTCATGAATTTTCTTTCTCTCTTTCGTTTCTCATGTTTTGTCCCTTCCATGCTCAGTGTAGCTGTCAACAAGTTCCAGAATCAGTGCCATTATTTGTTTTTATTATTTGTATTAGTCACAGGCTGTAGTTACTTGGATTTTTTTTGTTTGTTTGAATGGTTATATGTTCTTTTTTTTTTTGATGAAGTCTCTCAAAACAACAGGACTGGGTGGCAATATATGGCAAGGATTCAGCTCTACCTGCAGTTAGTGTGTATGTGTGAGAGTATGATTGTGCCTTTGTGTGTGTGTGTGTGTGTGTGTGTGTGTGCACGTACATGTGGGTGGGTGGGTGGTTGTGAGGGGGAGTTGGTCTTTCATCAGCTGTTGTTATTTCATTTTACACAGCCGCCAAGTGCTTAAATAGTACTTAAATGTCCTTTATGACCATATGTGAAATGACACTTCTGGCCTCAAAGAGAGGACGTTACATGTGAGAAAGGAGGGGGGGGGGTCATAGGGCAAAAAGTAAATACTGTTTAAATTATCTTCCTGAAGTTAATGCATATGTATGTGTGTGTTTAAGAGAGGTAAATAGCATGCTGGTGTTTAAAATACAGCCTTTTCTAAAGTAATGAAGAGGCTCGTGTTTCTGAAATGCAGTTTTTTATGCATAAGTGTCTGTTTGAAAATGTTAATTGGACTGTGTGTTTCATCCATTCCTTTCATTACAGACCAATGTGGAGGATCCAGTCAAAGACACTCACTCAGCGTCCGTCTCAGGGTCCTCCCCACTGTGAGGTCTTGGGTAATTTGGGTGGGATCCAATCAAATGCACTTATCTTCTTTTACTGGAAGATACAATTCAATTGAAACATACCTTGCATTACAACATTTTAAATCATGACGAGCAAACGTCGTTTTTAATGTGCTGTTTTCATTCTAAGCAGTCCTGTGTATGCCCTTCAAGACATTAATTTTTGTTTGAAAGGCTTCTGGCCTTCAGGTCAACTGGAAACACATAAGAATGACAGGGGAGGCCATGTTGGATGTAACAAGCTGGATGCGGCAGTGCAGACCTGCTGTATGAACAGTGAAATTGCACTGGGCCTCAACAACAACAGCAGAAACATTTCAGTCACTGTGGCTAACCTGTAGTCAATACTGCCAGTCTAACTCAGGGCTGAGCATTTGCGACAAACACAGTAATACAATACTAGCATAAGATAATTATCCATTTAATTCCCAGTCCAGCAAAAACCACAGATTGCAGTTCAGATCAGTGAACTCAAAGCTATTACCATTATGTTTGTATAAATACAGAGTAATAAGAATGGCATATTTCTGTGTCCCATTTTATTCGCTGCACAGGAAAATGATTTATACATGCAAATGAGGGGTAGACTGGCTTGCTTTGTTGGATATTTGTGTGACAGACGAACATGGCATGTTTACATGATGAGTTGGAACAAACTTGTGCTAATTTGCATCTAGCACAACAGTCGTTGCCATTGAGCCAATCACATGGCAGCACATGCACTCTTTTGACAACAGAGTTTTTGTGTTTTGTTTGCTCCAAGCCCACGGTCATCATTTTGGATCCTCGAAGGCCGCAGGGTTTGCTGGTCCGTGTTGATACTCAGAACTTGACCTAACAAAACTGTTGAAGTTGATTACACAGTTAACTTACCGCAATTGGTTTCTTGAGTCCAAACTATTTTTGTAATATCAGGTGAAAATAAACCCAACAACCCCAGCAACCCAGCAAACCCAACAACCCTCCAGGCTGTCCAGGGATGAGGACCATGGGCTTAAGCTATGAAAAAATATTTTTATGCCAAAGAAACCTATAGAAAAGTAAGGTAACAATCCCAATATGCAGTACTGGTGACATGTAAGTTTATCAGTACTGAGTTTGATCAGTTGCAGTTTTTTGAAGTATTTTCTTCCCTGTATGTTGTTATGGCATTGCTGTATGTTCTTACTGGTCTACTGTGACTGAACACAGAACTTTTTATGGTAGTCGAAGTGAAAGTGATAATCTCGACTCAAACTGTATCATCATAGAATTCTGCAGACAAAGATCAGAGAGTTGTAAAGTTACTCCCTCCCAAAACAGGGCTGTATGCAGTTTAAAGATAAAACGGCTAGAACAAACTCTGCAGACGAGTAGGATTTTATGGTAGTCCCAGGGCATAATCAGAATTCACTTCTGGCACCGGATTTGAGTAAGTATAATGAATAAAATGATTACTCAGACAAACACAGTTATTTCAGCCTTTTAATTTATGTCCCACCAGTCAATGTGATGTTATATTTCACAACATTCATGAATTGTGGTCTCTCTGTCCCTTATGATGGTTTTCATATTAATAGTTTGCCCGGTTCCATTTTTGGGTGAGGATTTATGGTAATGTTTTTCGTAGGTTCCACTACAAATCTTTAGAGCAGACTCAACTGTGTATTTCCAGACCAAAACCATCACATTCGTCATGAAGAAAAAGCAGACTGTTTTTTCGCGCATCCTGTAAACGAAGGAGCAAGGCTTTTGTCGACACGTAGCTTGCCAATGGTTTCATCTCCAGAATGTGGCTCTCTTGGTGTCGGGAGGTTTTTAATTGCTTTGTTTAAAAACAGTTGTGCCTCAAAAAAAACACATTCTCTCAGACAAGCCAGCCCCTTGGTTTAGGTCACATGTACTGTGAGGTCAGAGAGAGGCAGTCGTGTCGGGAATAGGGGCAGAAACTTCACATGTAAGGGAAATTCTGATAGCTTCTGTTAGCACAACATTCTTACAAGTCATTCAATACTGGGCCAATTTAAGTTCATCAGAGTGTCTTTATCCAAGAAAGTACATGTACAGCATTGATGGACAGAATTATCCTTATCAGGCCACAATGGCACAAGTATTTTTTAATATAATTAAAAGAATATCATGAAAGGATACCACTGTAAGACTGCCCAGTGCTATTAACAGTCTAATGTAGTCTTCAGTCCACTGAGGTCGAATATGGACTCTTTCCAGATACCACACAAGTGAAGTCAAGTTTGCTTTGTTCAGTTTTTTTTTTTTTGTCAGAATTCACTTTTCGTCTGTACTTTAAACTTCAAAGGAAACATAGCATAGCTTGCAAAGCAAACGCAGTAAATCCACAGTGTGTACTGGACACACACACACACACACACACACACACACACACACACACACACACACACACACACACACACACACACTCATCATTGATCGTAGTGGGGGAAGTAAGCAGAGAGACCAGCAGGCTGAATTCCTCTGAAAAAAAAAAAAAAATGAAAGTACACTGTTGCCAGACTCCACTTCCCAGCCACAAAATCCTATAATAGTTCCTGATGTATGTATAATGGCCTCTCTGACCCAATAAAGAGGAATTACACACAATCCACCCCCACCCCCCCAGCACTGATGCAGCATGCCTGTCTCTTTCTTCTCAGACCCACATGTCAGAGCAGTCACCAGGCCTCACTGTCTCTCCTTAAAGACAGGGGAACCGTCTCCATTAACCCTCCCAATGAGAATCCCCGCTAGTGATCCAGCTCCTTGCCCCTGGGCACTGGCGTGTTCGGGGAAAACCCCAGAGGGGCCAGGAAGAAAGAGAGGGAGAGGGATGAGGAGACACGGACGTCAAAATGAGAGGGTGACTGACCGACCGCCAGGCTCCCCTCTCTTCCAGTCCCATACGCATGCAGTCATTTATTTATGCGTTGTGTGGCGAGCTCTTTAAAACTTCTGCAGTCCGATTTCTCTACTGCAGTAAAAGCATGGGCATTTTAAACATTTGCTTTTAGCTGTGAGTGGGAGTCACAATTTGAATTCATTCATTCACCCACTCATTTATTTCTTAACTTGTTTATTTTACTTTGGTTTTATCATTTTGGAATTGAAACCAGTTTCATGTCCTCTTTTCTTCCATTCTTCCATGAAGAGCAATGTTAAAATAGATTAATCAGCCTGGCACTCTGTAGTTACCTGTCTTTTGACAAATAAAGATCATTTCTGTTCTGCTGATTCATACAGTTGAATAAAAAAAAAGTTTTGGAATTGGAACTGCTCGGTAAAATGTACCAAGTAAATTCAGGATTACACCAGTCCAAAATGGATAAAATGTACTCATATATCAGATTATGATTTTGCTTAACACTAAGAATTTTGATGTGTACAGTGCACTCTAAGGAGCCAGGTTTATTTTCATAGTAAACTGTACCAGAGGAAATGTAACTCTTGAATAATCCTGTGCAATTTATCAAAGTCCACCATGACAAAACTAGCATCGCACTGATGAGGTAAAAGGTCAAGAGTAACACAGAGTCAGGAGTGGATATTCTAAATACAGGGTTGGATTTATGATTATATCTGCAAACATAAATTATTTTAATAATGAACATGTAACATTATTTTGTGAGTTGCGTTGTGTTAAAAATAGAGCAGGGTATGTATTTTATGTAGTGTTTTCACATATGTATTGAAAGTACATTTTCAGTATTGATTTTACCAAAAAAAAAAATGCACAAGAACATACATTTCCTGTCAGCGTGCATCTCTTGTGTAAACACTCCCCCTTTCCATCAGGCTGCTGAAACCAAACCATTTCCTCACTTTCTCTCATTTTTTCCTCAAAAGAAAGAATTTTGCTGTGTTTGGACAGAAACTGTTCAGAAGGCCATTTGCATCCTCAACAAAAACCAAGGACGATTTATCTCAGACACATGAGGGCTCTCTGTTTGTGTAGTTTGGTGTTTTAGATAACTCCTACAGCCTCACTCTTCCAAAAGCACAAGAAAGCCAAACAAACGAATTTTTAAAACAGCTGCTTAGCTCTAGTGCATTCCGCAGTGACCGGGTGAGCAGGTGCTGATACAAATTTCTTTGGTGCTGTTTACAAACACAGAATGCTTGAGTAAAACATTCCCAACGGTGCGTTGTCACAGTCGGCCTCTTTGGTATGATGCAGATCTCTGAAAGAGAGCCCCCATCACAATGTTTAGAAGTAGCTGTCCTTCCATTTCCCAGGAGTCCCTGCTGCGATGGACTTTCTATCCCATAATTCCCTGTGCAGAAATGGGTGGGATCTACAGAGGGATCCTTCTGATTAAGCAGGTTGTTTCACAAGACAAAATATAACTGAAGGGGTTAATGGTTTTTAGGTATCAGACACTGGGGATAGTCAGATTTGTTGCCATAGTGACTCCAGTGAATCGCTTTGACATGTTTTCTTTCCTGGAAACCATCTACTCAACATACATTCCACCAAATATAAAAGCTAGTAAAACTTTAATATTGTCATTCCAGTAGTAAAACAGGATAGCTTTCCATTTCAGGTGCCTGTCTGTGCTGCGCTGGAGTTTGCTTGCACTGATTTCCAAGAGAAGCAGAGGCAGGTAGCAGCTATTGTCAGGGGTACGTTTGAAATCTGTAAGTTGAGGTATGCTCTTGAGAGGATCAAATTATTTCTAAAAAGCCTGGTCTTGACAGGTAGTCTGTGGTGATCATCATCAGTTCAACGGTTTTACATTTTGGGGGAAATTTATGTGGAAAATACAGCAAGGGGTTTTTGTAATTACAGCTTTAGGTTCCGCCTATCTCTAGAAGGAAAGGTGACGCAAAGCTTCAAGTTTGCTTTAGCTTCATAATTACAGTTTAGCTTTGCTTTATCTCTCCTCTACATCTTCAGTGTAACACAGGCTTGTTTCCAAGGAGTCCGCTGTAGTCTTCACCTCCTAGAAGATTGCCATTTTCAAAATGAAAATAATGGTTTTATTCAATTACAGCCCCTGCTATTACATGCAATTTAGCAAATGAAAGAAACATAGGGCAGTTTTTGTTTTCTGTTGGACCGGAGTGCAATCTGACTGTCTGAAGCGATGTGGCTGCCGTTTCATCCTGCGCTGACATCACCCGAAATAGCCTTCCCCAAACGCAGAGTTACCGCTGTTTCCATTAAGCTGCATGGATCATAAGTGCACAACTTTATGCTTTTTTTATATACAGATGCATTGTATATGTAAGAGGAAATTACTGGCCAAGCCTCATAAGAGGCTCTTGACTGTGGATGATGGAAAAAAGTGTTCTGTGCTAAAATATTTGTGTTTGCAATCTATGTTAAAATCCACTATGCTAAATGGATGTAGGTAAGCAGAATGCTGTTATTAGATTTGGTTCCTTGAGTCTTGCTGCAGCTAATTCAGAGTGTGTGTGTGTGTGTGTGTGTGTGTGTGTGTGTGTGTGTGTGTGTGTGTGTGTGTGTGTGTGTGTGTGTGTGTGTGTGTGTGTGTGTGTGTGTGTGTGTGTGTGTGTGTGTGTGTGTGTGTGTGTGTGTGTGTCTGGGGGGGGGTGCACCACATCTAAAATAAGGCAAAATCAAAGTATCAAAAACAACTTTTCACAGGAATGTGGTTGAGCTGTGCTTGAATGTGTGTTCCTACCTTCCCGTAGCCCTTCACCCAGCATGGCAGCATCTAAAAGCATGTGCTCTTTCAGCAAATTTAAGGATTCATGCAGTTTATGTATTACAGAAAGTAATTACCAAAGTGTAATTACAGGCTACTGTCTGTTTGCGTATTGACAATGCTGGTTTGCTGAGCAAAGCTACTCAAGTTAATCAGTCATGTAGGAAGGTATACTGTAGACTGTTGTTTTGCAATGAAATGTACTCCTTAATCTGCCTCTGTTTACCTTGAAACAGTATTGTCAAATGTTGAGTATCTTAACAATGGGAAAGAAGTGGGAGGTAGAAATAACAAAAATAATGCTTGAATATCAGAATGTTACAATTCACTTTTCATCCTACTGTCTGAAGAATTAGCATTAGACATTTCCCCTGTCTGCAAAAGTTACCTTTTATATAATTTATTCAAATATCCCCCCAGGTTTTTTTTCTAGGCATTCCACTTCTATCGGTTCAGGAGGTCTTGTGAAAATGTGTTTGAAATTTTCTCAACCTATTTTTCCTTTGATGGGTGTAATTTGGAGTTGCTGCGTGGAAATGAAAAGGTATAGTAACCACAATGACGCATAATCTTGTGCAATAAAAAAATGAAATACACTCAGGGAATGGGGCAGGGGGAGGGACAACGAGGAAGGAAAGGCACGACAAGAAAGGAACACGGGGGTCCTTGTTTCAAGACCCGACCTCCCCCCAGGCAGAAACTAAATAACATAATAAGCCCTACCTCCTACCAAGTGACTTCTGAGGCCTCTCGGCAAACTACCTGTGTTCACCAGCACTGTTTTTCTGCTTTTTTCTCTCTTCTTTTCCTTGCTGCTTTCCCGTTTAATGTCAGAGAGGAGTAGTATGATGCTGAGGATTAGTCTCATTAAGGTTTTTTTCGGGGTTTATTTGGCGTTTTTGGGGGGGAGGGCGCCTGTCTAGAAGATACATGTCAACAGGAGCATGTCTTATTTTGAAGGCCCTGTGGCCCCTGTGGGCCTGACAGGAAAACAGGTGTTAGCTGATTTGTGGTGTAATGTCTGCCATGCCTGTTCTGTGCTCTCTCAATAGCAGCTACTGTGGAGAGGAGCAGGAGGAGGAGGAGGAGGAGAGGAAGAAAAGGCTTTTGCCATTTTTTTGCACACAATAAATATGAATGCATTATGATACATAAGACAAAACAAAATAGGCAAAAAGAAAATTTGCTGATGGCTGGCAACAGTCATGTAAGTATAATTTTGACTGTGTGTGGGGCTGTTTGTTAATTACTGAGGAGACTAAATGTGTTGAAAGGTTTTAGGTGAGGGAGGAACACCATGATGCAAAAGCTCAGTGTATCCTCAGGTTTCCATGGTCTCCTCACCACCTTCCTTGACTGCTATACATGAGATGAGTATCCTGCTGACCGAATCCCTCCCTCCCTGGGTTTCAGTGATGGCAGTAATTAAAGGCTTGGTTGGCTCATCCTGTTGTTTCAGCTGCATATCACATATTAGAAAATAGAATTGTTCAGTTATGCAAGCTCCAAACTTGACATAGCACTGAAAGTCTGACTATTTTGGCCATAAAAAGATCTCTCATAGGCCCAAACACAGGTTCTTTGAACTACTATGTGACCACTGTTTTCATTATTATGCGTATATGTTTGCGTAAGTTTAGTTGGAGGCGGTCCTTAATTTTGGCAAGCTATGCCTTGCCCCGTGTTTCTACCATCCACAGTCAGTACTGATACAGCTAAGATTTCACTCCAAACCGTGGGGGCAGCACCAGTGTTTTCAGAACATGTGCATTAGCTAGATGCACCACCCAACACTGAAGACCTCTGTCAGAGACAGGCATTTGGTAATGACACAAATGTGAGGTACAGCACAATTTAAGACATCCAACCCGAAGAGCAAGAGAAGAGCAGCCAGGTTTTGAGTCTCTCCCCCATCATACTGTTCAACAGGAAGTCCAAGCACCCTGTGAAGCACTATAAACCAGTAGACAGCCTAGTAAGACAGAATATGGCTTCATGACAGGCTCTTAAAATGCACTGGGTTAGAAATGATTGGCCCTTTCACTCTCCATAATGCTACTGTTCTTTTATTTTTCTCCTAGGAGTCTTTTGTATCCCATGCACAGTGAAATAATGCAGGTTTATTTTCCGCTGTGGGACCTCCACTTCATGTTGGAGAGAGAAGGAGCAGTGCAAAAGGCGTTTGTGATACTCACACAGGTACCACACTCTTGCTTGGAGATCAGTGGGAAGCCAAAGGGTGCTTTATTCAGGAGAATGGGAAGGGGCAGATGGCGCGTGGACCAGAACGCCATGTGGCCTCGGCCGCTACACCTCCCTGATCTGGCCCCCGTACACATGCTGTTAATGTTTGAGTTGAGCAGAGGCCTTTGTGGTGAAGCAGTTGGTGTATATGACCTGATATCGCGCATGCCGTAAATATGTCACACAGCGTGATATTTTCATAATGGTGGCACACTAGAGCAATATCTGGCATTAGATAATTACGCAGAGTCCTTGACGTGTCACTGTGATGCATCGTGGAGAGGACCAGGGTTGTGCAAAGAAATTTTGGCAGACGGGGCCTCAGGATGAAATGATAGCATGGTGATTAAAACGTGTTAAATGAATAAAATTAAATGTCATAATTCCAGTTACCAAACCGCAAATGACATGAGGGCACTGGTGACCAACAGTGCTGTGCAGGCAATGTTTCAATGACTTCAAAAACTTTCAATGATAACTCACTTTACTCTCTTTGGATGGGCTCTCCTTGGAACTAGGCTTCAGTTGCAAAATCAAGGTAGAGTTCTTCAGCATAAGTGTGGAAACAAAATGAGAATTTGTCAGACTACAACATTTTGGCACTGACACACTGTGCTAACAAACACGGCTCTGTTCATCATAACTCTGCAACAACTTATTGATGTCCCTTGCTTGTTCTAACCCACGTTTTACTTTTCCATTGTATTTTCAGTCATTGAGTCAGATAAGCAATATTAGCCGTGATATGTCCTCTCTCCACACATGAAAGGGGAGAGGGCAGGGTTAATGCTCTGGGTGACGCATTAGGCACAGGCTGACTGCAGCCTCTCTGAGCTTACAGCCCCTTTTATTACAGAGGCAGGCTGTCTGTCATCACCTTCCCGCCGCTCGCAGCCTGCATCTGTTTCCTGTTTGCAGTTTACAAGGCCGCTTTGCCTTCACCCAGCTCCAGCCAAGACCCAGGCCCCCGGTCCCCCGTCCCAGACCTAGGCCCCGATCCCAGGCTGTGGCCCCAGCTGCAGTGGCCCCCGCTGGAGGTCCAGATGGCTGCCCATAGCACCCCGTGCTCCGGCCCCCCTCAGCGCTCCTCTCCCCCCTATATGAGTTATCAGGCGTAATCCCATTAATGTGTATGGCATGGGGGGCCATCGTGCATCGCGCTGGCAGGGAGGCCTGGCACGGCCGAGCCAGCTGGACTCTGACCTACAGTGGGCTCGTTTTAGGAGAGCATGGGGGGGTGGGCGTTTGGGGGTGGGTGAGCGGTGAGAGCACAGGCAGATTTACGAGCCCTGCAGAACCAGGGATTACAGGCAGGATACTGCAGGGCAGAATGCTGCAGGGCATGTGTGCCGGGGCAGGCGGCGGAGGGGGCGCTGACACGACAATGACATCACAACAAGATGCATGAGAGGAGCGGCTGATGACAACACACCCCGTGGTGAGAACAAGGATCATGGCCAGAAATGGAGACACACATACACACACACACACACACACACAGCGCGCACACACACTGGAGTCATGTTCTGTTTTGGGGAAACCATGGGATTTCTGGCATTAGTAAAAGTATGCTGTTGAGCCCTGTCGCCGTGGTGACCCAGGGTTTGGATTTCTGCCCACTGAATGGAAGCCGAGATGGCGTTTGTGAGGAAGGGTGGGGCGATGGCTCCGGGGGGATCCACGTGTGTGACCTCCCCCATGGCCAGGAGCAGAACTAGCGCACAGAGCTCACCGTGACCCACTGGCACAGATCCAACCCCCCACCCCAGAGCTGGGGCTATTTCATTTACATATACATGTACTTACCGTGTGTGGAATGGATTCACAAATCAAAACCGGCAAGGGCCGTGTCACGTTGCCAGATCTCCATACGACACCCCGGCCGGTGCTTGCAACAATGAAAATCGAATACGCCACAGTGCCCCATGTTTGAAAAATAACTACGGTGGAACATAACACCTACAGGAAGCTTAGCAGATTGTTTTGGACAAAAGCAGGATGTAAAAGGCAGCTTTAACACTCCCTCCCTCCCCATCCGCCCTACCTTATGAGTTACAGTACCAGATTGATTCTCAGTAAACGAGGAAATGGCAGTGAACTCCTCCGCACGTTTAAAAACAGGCTTTTTACAGGAGCAAAAAAAAAAAAAATCTCTCAGGCTGTTCAAAGAAAAGAACAATATTAAAACCAGAGGCTTTTAAAGAAGGGAAAAAAGTGCAGAGCACATTTTGCAGTGTGGTGAGAGATCTGTAGCTCAGCGTCGGCCTCTGCATGTTATCCCACCGCAAGTGTTTATGATCATATTAATAACGATATAAACGCACGTGTCAATCACTCGCCCAGAGAGGGTGGCAGTTCGCCCCACGTCAGCCTCCGCCTGTTTCAGGTTTGTGTTGTTTATTGAAAAAGGAGAGCACATTGCCTCACACTGATAAACTGTGACTATTGGCACCCTGTAGTTTTGCTGCTACTGTTTAGTTCATATATACATATGTGTGTGTATGTGTGTGGGCATCTGTATGTGAGTGTGTGTGTGTGTGTGTGTGTGTGTGTGTGTGTGTACGATGGTGTGTTTATGTGTGTTCATTTGTTTGCGTGTAGGTATTTATGTGTGTGTGTGTGTGTGTGTGTATATGTGTATGCGTGTGTGGGCATCTGTATTTGTGTTTGTGTGATGGTGTGTATATGCGTGTGAATCTGTATGTGTGTGTGTGTGTATATATGTGTGTGAGTGTGTGAATGCGTGTGGAGTGCGGGGAGTGTGTGTGTGTATATATGTGTGTGTGTGTGTGTGTGTGTGCGAGTGTGTGAATGTGTGTGTGTGTGTGTGTGTGTGTGTGTGTGCGCGCAAGTGTGTGTGTGTGTGTGTGTGTATATGTGTGTGTGTCTGTGTAAAACACACACGCCCTCACACGGGGCAGATCCCAGGGCTCTAAATAGGCTAAGAGTCAACATTCCACTTCCTGTCAGACTGCCAGGGTCTGGGGTTGCGTTTCGGCTATGGCCCGCGGTCTGCATTACCCACGTCCCATCCCCAAGCGTCCTCCCAGTTCAGTGCCCACTGTGTGTGTGTGTGTGTGTGGGGGGTCGTTTAGGTTGGGT
>CM040753.1:6494883-6572383 GCA_022829145.1 Albula goreensis | reverse complement strand
ATACACGAGGATAAATGTTTATTCTCACAGAAGGTAAAAGAAGACCGTGTTTATTCAGTACTTTTGTGTAGAAAAGGGGGAAGCCATCATCCTTGTGGACAAAATATTTACATGATGTGTCTTTATAACGGACATCCATCGGGAAAGACAGAATGATGGCTGTGTGTTTGTAATGTGTCCTTTTGGTGTATATTTATAACGTGTGTACACTTACTCATGAATAGTAGCCCCTGCGAATACATTTATTTTTCAGAATGTCACTACGAAGTTTATGAGGTAATGGAGAAGACATCTTCGCTTATAATTGGATTTGAAGAAATTATAGGTGCCCAAATAAGGGTGTGTCTGAAAACCAGGAAACCATATTGGTCTGTTTCTCAAGGACACAATCAATCTCTAATTTCCAACCTTCATTTCATAACAATATTTTTCAAACACAAAGCAAAAACTAAACTTGGCTCCAACATAGGGGATAAAAATCAGGTTTAAAAGGAAGCATCAACACAAACTATTTTTAAATTACTTCAACGCCACAGTCAGCCATAAAGTGTTACTAATTTGCAGCATAGTTATACGTTATGATGTGTACTTTGTTAGGCTGGAAAAAAAATCCTGCTGAGTAGCAAAGACAAAAGTATATAAGTAAAATATCCATACTGTATATGTGAAAGCTCCTAAAATAGAGGGTAACATAATTTTTAATTTTAGTTATTATGGAGAATATTGCACCAGAGTTGATGCAGCTATAATTGTAAACCTGGGTAACTACCGTCCCCGTTTTATGACATAGTCTGCAGCCGGTCCTGTTTTAATCCCTCTGATATTGCTTACCGCTGCTATGTGCATATTTCAGCAACACCACAACAGTTCCAACAGCTCCAAAATCGTGCAATTACCAGGAGTCGGCTGCACTATTAATTCTGAATTCCCCCAAGAGTCTGAGTGAAGAAGGATAATCTGCCTGTGTTTATCGGTCTTTGGTGTTAATAGGCCATGGGGCCCTCCACACTTAGTGTATCGACTCACAAAAGCACAAGGTGAAAAAAAAATTAAAAAACAGGCCTGAGCGTAAACACTGATGCAGAACCCATATGAACCAGGTGTCTGTTCTTAACTGTTTATCGGTCTTGAAATGAGCACAATTAAAGGGGAAAAACGTGGTTATTTCCCTTGACCTTATTTGCCTGCTCTGAGTAAGTCAATCATACATGCCTACGATCATAAATGTTGCAAAAAAGGGCTATAAAACAATAAAACAATGATTGACTGGTGATGCGCAAACATGAATTAAAGTCAAACACTGGGTACTTGAGGAAAACCTATTGCCCATTGAGTTTGGGAGCAGACGTAGGTCATAACATTATCTGAAATACTTTAACCCCTTAGTCTCCAGTGACGTTCCTGTAAATTATTGGAAAATGTATTATTGGCAAGTTTTCATATGTTTTGTATGGTTAAAAAGCGGTCTTTTTCAGCTGGCATATTGTTTGGCTGACTTACCATGCATGTGTGTTCTCATTTTTGTTGTTTTAACATCATCTAACGAGTTGTAGCATTTAAAATGATTTCTTGACTAAAGCCTGTGCAGTAGGTTGTGATAGCATGTCAGTATGGACCAGGGGCAGTTATCCTGGTACTGGAGTGCTGCACTCTGGGTTCCTGTTTCATTCAAACCTCACACCATACAAACATATTAATTACTGGGCATAAATAACACAGCTGACCATGCACTGGATTTGGAAAAAAAAAAAAAAGGGTTCCGCTCAATCTCCAGAACATTCAGGTTGAAGCGCTCGGCCAATGCTCAAGCAATAACCGAGAGCTCAGAATGAAACACAAAAACAGAAGCGTACCCCTGTTTGCCTACCCATGGTGCAGTGTGGGAGCCTGGGGGCTCCTTGCTCCTGCGCCCTGGTGAGGGTTGTGGGTGGAGGGCATTGCCACAGCTCTGTTCACACATAGTCCCACCCAGCCCTAAGTGAAGGGCCCTGTTGAGCCCCATCTTTGCTAAACAACAAACATGGCAGCCAGGCATAGGCGAAGCAAGCCGTTTGAGCTGAGGGGTGGAGCGCTTAACAAACAATGGGCCACTTCACACATTTAAATGGGGAAGTGCTTGCTGCCTTTTGTGAACCATACTGGAACTCAGAGGTAGCCGCAGTGATTCGGTCTACGATTGCAAACATAACATGAAATTACATGGCTTTTAGGAGAGGGGAAAATTGGTGCTACTTCACAGATTTCAACTTATTATTGATGTCAGCTTTCTGACTAGCATCTCCAAGCAGCTACACCCGAGCACAGGAATGTATGAAAACACTAATAACCACAAAGGAAAAAAAAAAATACAAATATCGATAGTTCTCATCTTTCAGCGTGTCTGTGCTTCTGTGGGCGAGCTCTGGCTCTCCCCTCGACAAACTGGAACATTAACCATAAACAAGCTGGCGATGGCACGCACCGAATCCAGTGAAAAGTGAGGAAATGCCCTGTCCAATGGTGCTGGCACACAATGGAAGAACGCGGTTTCACAGATGCACAAAAAAAAAAAAAAAAAGATCAATTCTGCCACAGACAGTGCCTGCAGTGTGTTTCAGCTCATATTACAGCAGAAATTATTTTCCATTCACTCGTGTGTGCACTTGCACCATGTAACAATGGCCGCAGTATATAGCTGTAGTGTCTCCAGAGCCATTGTTTCCCTGATAGACGGGAGGCAGAGGTGCCGGGGAGTCTCAAAGGGAGGTGAAGTGACAGTAAACGCCCTTTCCCTGGCACTGCCCAAGGTGACAGCCTGGGTACAGCATGCAGAAAATAGATGTGAGAGGCACACCGATGGTTATGCGCAATCAATGACAGAGAGAAAATATGGAGACGAGTCACTGGAAACGAGTTCAAAGTAGGCTGATATGGCATTATTTCTAACGCTTGCTTTAAAAAAAGGCGTTAATGAAGTGTGCCACCATACACCCAAAGACAGGAAATTATTTTCTTCTTGGCTGGTGCATGTAAACATACATTCCATCCTAACTGTGACAAGCAAAGAGAGGCTTTTCAAAACCAGCGGAATACAGTAAAAATTGTTGCGCATTTTTTTTTAAGAAATCCTTCCAACGAAAATGACTGAGGAGGGATTTTGGGCATTAAAAGCAAATGTAAAATAAATACCACTGCCACTTCCAGGATAAATCCAGGCAAAGGCCCCTCAAAGGCAGTCTGAAGCCCAAAAACCCTGACCTCTGGAGGCGGATCAAGAATGAGTCAGTCGGATGACTGGCGCTACCGTACGGGAAGACATAGCTGGGGCAGCAGTCCAGACTGCGCTGGCCTCCAGACCCACTGATGACATCATAGTTACCAGTGCCTGTTAGCAAGTGAATCACCCGGCAACCGCTACAGCCCGATCGTAAAAAAAAAAAAAAAAAAAAAAAAAAAGATTGGCGCCTGTAGACAACCTCTCATACACTGAAGTATTATACATCCACATGAGCCCGTCCCCAACGAGGAAGTCAGAGAGTGCAAGTCGGATTCTTTAAAATTGATCTTGAGGACACGACTCTCTTAGTGCTCTATGGTTCGCTTCTGACGGGAAACGGAGCTCACATCAACAGGACATGCATTTCCCAAGGCAAACCGTGCTTGTTTTTAAAATGCTGATCAAACCAAAGGCAGCCATCGATGGCTGTTCCCCTCACCTCGCTGGAATAACCCGGAATTCCTAGATGCAAGTCGATTCCCAGTACAAATAAACCTGAGATGTCTCCAGCTCTTTGAAAATCTTGCTCCAAAAGATATTTACATTTGACTTTTAGGTCACTGAACTGGCACTTTTCATTTGACTTACTTTTAAGGCAACTTACAGGAAGAGAGTTTTTCCTCAGTCACTCTGACTACTTGGAGTTACACAGAAACAGGGCCTTGTTCTGTCACATCAACCCCCTTTCAAACATGCAGACTTACCCCAAGAACATTTCCATTTAGGTGGCATGTGTGAATGAGCACAAGATTAGGTACAGCAGAAAACCAGTTCAGGAAATTTCCCTTCCCTCGAGACCTAGTGAGATTTCTGTGAATATTTTTATGAATATGGATATCTCACATCTCCCTACCCGCCACCATCATGGTGAACACATGCTACAGGCTAATGCAATGCAAAACCATTTATTATAGTGATGAGCGATGCTACTGGTGTGGCTGAAAAAGATGATCCAACAGCATCACATGTACAAGTGGCTCTTCCACTCCAGCTATACCTCACACGTTGCATCAACCTGCACAACAGGCCTTGACAATTGATGGCACATTTTTCTTCACAGAGGTCAGAAAGAGGCATACTCCCAGCAAAAGCACACCAGTCGAGAGCAAGGCAAAAGTTCACAGACCAAAGAACACACATCAATAGAACGTTATCCGACAAAAATATATATTTAAAATCTTTACAATAAACATACACAGAGGAGTGCGGACAGCTACAGTTAACACTGAATTTTTTTTTTTACTCCTCAAAGTCTTTTTGTACCCTGGTGTCAGTGTGATTTTTTTTTCTATTTAGCTTCCTTTAAAGCAAAACAACCTATTTTTCTTTTCTTTTTCTTTTTACAAATGTGCAAATTAGACAAATTTGGAATCCTTCAGTGATCAGTCAAAGTCCAGGATTCTGTGGGCCTGCGCTAAGCGTCCTCTTTCGCCATCTCAAGTTTAACGACAGCTCTGTATCGATTCAGCTTTTATTTCAAGTAAAGTGCTCCTTAGCAAAACCGCAAGGCCTGCATTCATTTGTTTCTTTTCCATTTTCCATGAAAAAAAAAACAGAACCTTTTTCAACGGAATCAACATCAACAGTAAATTCTGTTTTTTCTCTTTTAAAAAAACATCCCAAACAAAGTGAATGTCTTAGCTCTGTCCCAAATGAAAAAAAAAAGGGATCATACAAACTCCAACTTCCCGTGACCGCTGTACATCCCCCAGTGCACCAGCGATAGGATTTTGTCGTTGCCGAGTTCAGACTGGCGCATTTTGTCGCAGGTCAGACAGCAGTTCTCGTGGCCTGTCACGGGCACCATGCACTCCAGGTCCAGCTTGGCCACGTGGCCTTTCTTAGCGTGGTGTCCATGGAAACTGTAGTGCAGCCGGGACAGCATCTGTTGCCGCTGGTCCTGCAGACGCTTGTTCTCGCTGCGCAGCATGCGCAGGGCCAGCATGATGAGTAGCACCAGGATAAGCCCCCCAGCAATGGGCACAGCGATCACCGCCGCCCGGAACCACACCTCTTTGGCCGATGCCAGCTCCTGCACCCTGGTAATAAGGCTCCTGCTGTTTTCTGACTGGTACCTGCCGCCCTGGTCTACAACAGAGACAAAAACAAAGCAGTCAGCAACAGGAGCACTGTCAGGGCGGTCACATGCAAAAATAATGCTTCTTGTACTTCTATCTGAATTTGTTATTCCTTGTACCGTGGGTAAAATCTATAATGCAGTGCTAAAATGCTGCAAATGCAGCCATAGTTAGCAAACCAGACAATTAGCAAGGATAACTAGTTAAGCCTTTCAAATTCTAGGAAGGGGAGAATAAAAAAAACTATCAATTGATTTGAAACTGAAAAGGTTTTCAAGAAGAATTCAGCTTTAAATAGTTAATTATTGCACTTCTACAATAATTCTAATGGATAAAATCTTCAAATTGTCGTGTGAGAATCGCACTTATTTGCCTTACCTGCAGAGTCCCCTCTGTTCTGCGCGAGATCGTGCAGGCCTCTGTAATTGCACATGTCCTCGTGACAGCACTCCAGTTTGGAAGAGCCCCTCGCCAGATCATCTGCGGACCTCGAGCCGCACACATCGGCTACATTCACCATGGGGTCCAGACACCCGTGAGTGAGAGGTGAGTTCGTGTTTAGGGGGTCCAAGAACTTCGTAAAGCAGGCGTTTTGTTCCGATTTACACATGTAACCGGTAGCTACGCACTGCGTCGCATCACAGTAACACCTTATTTCTCCTGCGAAGACACAACATACAGCGCACATGAGAACTCAGTTACATAAACATAACACATACTTTTGACTTTGATGCAGCTGCATATACACTGTTAATGTAATTCTGGGGTATGACTGTTGTGAGTGTAGGCAGATTTATGAAGTTGACCAGCGAAGGCTGCGCGGCACCATTAGGCCGTTTACACGCAGTGCTTCAAATAGTTTTGAATGTTAACCCATTTTTTGGTTGACAATTTTAGTGTATTGTGTTCATCTAAATCTGAACATGGATTGTATATAACTATTAAATGCAGTTTAGCATTTTTCTTGTTAAGTTACTGCTTACCCCTTTTTTTTTTTCATTTTAACCTATGTGTTAGTGAACGAAATCAAATTGTTCCAATGTCCAGTTGAGACTATTCCATTCCTGCTGCCCATTCACTATAAAACCTTAAACGTGTGGAAATTACTAGCTAACACTAATCTGAAAACTTCCCCTTTTTATGCAAAATGAAGAAATCTTTTCAAGAAGTAAGCTACTAGGCTACTTTAAGAGCTTTTCGTGCAAAAGGGTCCTTTTAGTCAGTATTATAAAACAGGAACCGTGTAGCTTATAATTAGTGGTTTGTTTGCCAAAGTCAATTTCTTTCAACCCAAATGGAAACTCGTAAAAAAAGAAGGGGGTGAAAGAGCGGCGCAGGACTCTCCTTTCTCGGTTTGCACGCAAGCTAAGTTACTTCTAGCAATGATTGGCGGTATGGGAATTAAGATTTCATTACAAGCTGCTTTGGACAACCATGTGAGTTACTTTCCCTCTGCGCATATCCAAAACAAGACTAATGTATAAGATGCTATGTTTAATTTCTCCTAACTATTTAAGGCCTTATGGTATTAAGCAACGCAAGAGGTCAGTGGTATATCTGCCATTATTTTAAGACAATGTTTCCGTATTCACAGAGCTGTCGCCGCCCAGAGACTTATCAGGGCAAATCGCCCATTGTGCTTGGACGTAAAGAAACACAGACACAAGCACAAATAAACACAAGCTTTTGTGTGCACTGGGGTTGTTGTGGGCTGGGTGTGTGTACTTTGAGCGGTTCGGATTACATGTCACCTTATTAGCAATACTGTGGACACGGGAACTCCACTTCGTGGGCTATTACTGCCTGGGCAAGATGTACACTAAATCGCTAAACAAACAAATAAAACAATTAGGCCAGCGAGTGAGTTATTATATTAGAGTGGCACCGCAATAGGCTAATCCTATTGCCTAGTGATGGGACCTCCACCACTTGCGTGTATTTATTTTAGTTTATATTTACGCTTACTATTTAACTTGGTCTTCAAAACATATCTTTAACAGTGTTTTTAAACATATGATATTTTAATCGTTTACGACAATCACCAAATTGGTCTGTCTAGTCACCTCCAGCCAGTCGGCACGTAGGACTTTGATTAAAAAGCTATTTCCCACATATCTTCCCAAGTAATTGCATGTTTTAGAAAGCGGCTACGATTAAATCTGTGAACTATTTCTCCCAATGTCCATAAACTCCCACACATTTTTATGATTGTTGTTCTATACTTAGATCCTTAGCTAAAGTACATGTATGATGGACATTACAAATTATTTTGGTTCCATATTTTCTAGAGTGTGCCTTTTGCATCCCGGGCTGCAATGACACCATAGCGAGGCGAAGTTGAGAACGGGCATCGCGACTTCACATTTTGACAGCGAAGAATGTTGCTTGCTAGCAAGATAATCAGTGAACTGGAACGACTGCAGCGCACGTCAGTAAAGCGAGGGACGACTGGATGTGTAGCCTATGGTGTTGGACTTCCAAGAGCATATATGGATTAACTAACCAAACATCAGGAAAAGACCCATCTTCATACTCACGAACAACCGTGATGTTAACCATAGCCTAAATGAACCCACTCAGAGCGTTGTCCACCAACAGACACAAGCAAACTGGTTGCAGATTTTACTTCACTTGTAGCCTAATATCTATTCTCTTCTGTTTTACCCGTATTAAAAATCTCGTCCATATTTAAAGCTATCCCTTTTAGCGTCAAAACTAAGAACTATTCTTAATATCAGCGACATTGATAACCGTTTACCTTTTGTTAGAAGAACAGCCATGGCACAAAGTTCCAACTGAAGCCAGATGGAAATGAAACTGGAATGGCGATCCATTTACGAAAATTAAATTACTTTCAAGTCCTCTTTTCTGGTATCTTGATCCTCAGCGCGAGCCTCGCAGTAAATGTTACATGAATACTGGGGAAAACGTTGGATTTCCGTCCACAAACTGGCACAATCCCCCAGTACGGGTTAAAAACACCATTAAAATGAAAAGGAAAAACTTAATCCTGCATTCAAATGTCGGTACCGAGAACTTCAGCGCTGCTTCATTCAAAGAAAATTCATTTTTTCTTTAGCTGGAAAGCTATCAGACCAAAGCATACAATGAAAAGGTCCACAGCGATACCATTGAACTCCTTGACGGTAATTGTGTTCGGAAATACATTAATCCAAAACCAAAGAAACGTGAGTTCGTGTGCACTCCCTTCCCTGCTTCTGAAGCCGACCTGAAATCTTGAAAGAGCTCAAGAAATATCTGCGCCTCTCTTCGCAGGCAAGAAGTGACTCCACCTTCGATGAAATCTATTGGATCCCCACTAAGACCTCATTTACATACGCCCGAGAATTGACGTTGACTGGTTTGCAGGACAGTCAAACAAAGTATTCATTCCGCCTTCTTACCTACGTTCAGAAAAGACTCAGTGAATATACAGCCAGCGACGCCAGGTATAATTATCATTTCAACAATCATATCGTTACAGTATTAATCTGACCTCTCGCATTATGTTTGAACTCCAGTGAACCTTTCAGCAAAATAATGCACTTCACAAACATGATATGAAAAACGTCTATGTGGAAATGTATGCTCCTCTCTGTAACAACTTGCGTTTATATAAATTCAGGACTGCCATCATTTGTTCCCGAATGTTGTCCCACCAATGTAGTCTGTTTTGTAGTGTAGGCTAAAACAAAATATAGGGTTTACATTGAATTGTTACTATTATTTTTGATCCATGCATTTGCAGTGACTGTCCCCTTGCATTTTGGTTGGTGTCGCCTATTATTTTTTTAACCCTGCTTGTATCTATTTCTAAACCGTGGATTTACACTTCAGGACAGGTTTACACAAAGGTGAGTAGGTGCCCCAGGCTACACGAGCGAGAAGAACTCCAGATGGACCGGTGATGTATGGGTGGGTGTTGTAGGTGGAGCAGGCAGGCGGTTAGTGAAATTAGCACTCCAAAAAGACACATGGCGCCACCGAGACGACACAGACAGAGACTGACGGTCAATTATCCCCAAAACAACTCCATGCAAAGCATACAGCAAAGCGCGATCGATATCAAAAAAACACAACCCGACGCGCCCAGTCATATGTTGATTACCTTGTTAGAGTACTGTCTGAAAACTGGTAAAAATAAGTTACAGCTCGGTTAATGGCCTGGAAATTACACAAGCAAAAACGTAGAGAACTTAAATCTGGCCACTTGAACAGTATACCTATGCCACATTGGTAGCTGTTGGTAAACGATGTTGGTGACGTCTTTCCTCGAGTTTAGGCTGGATCTGATATTGATATGGAAAAGTGAAAAAAGTTTGGTCACTACCTCTGAAATGTTGTGTTGTTCAAAAAGATAAGAAGTAAAATAATAGTTTGAGAAAGATTCAAGAATGATACCGATGAGAACTGTTTCTTCTATATCCAACAAACTGAAGCTGCGACTATACTAAAATTCTAGAAACCGGTTATAGTATCATATGACCCAGAATATTTCTTTTAACCTTGAGGATATATTGCTGGTTGTCACATATGACAAGAAAGAAGACTCTGAGATTTTCTATTTGATGGGTTATTTTTTTCTATTTGCAAAATATTAGGCTATATACACAAATCAATGAAGATCACAATCAAGAAAAGGCTAACAAAACGAATGAGGCTCATAAACTGAATAAGAACAACTCTTTCTGTGCAAGACTCATTATTGACATTGAAACGTTTTCCTCCTCTTCACAGAACGACTGCTTTCTCCTCGTATATTGACTACATGCTGAATTTTTTGGACGTTCTATTATATTAATAAACATAAATAAAATTGGTAACATTAATACGATCAGATCAAACCGTAAATGTTTATACATCACAATGGATCATGAAAACAGTATGTCATCGCATAAAAATGTCTTCTCCTAATTTATGTTAGTGGAGTGAAGTAGGCTGCTTGCATGCGCTCTTGCGACAAATATACTGTTGTCTTAACCAATTCATGTTTCTTCATCCAGAGCAGTTGCCCTCTGAGTCTTAACTCGGTCTGTGGTTATGTAACATGCATAATTGCAAGAATTAACTGGCTTTCAAGAGACTACTTGTAAATCTATTGCAATTAGAAGATGTTTCGACGCTGATTTAAGTCACACAAATTATGTAATAGTCTATGTTTCATTTACCAATTGCTTATACCTCCGACTGCGTACTGCTTTCAAATAGCTCATCATTCTGATCACATTCGAATGTCAGGAACGATCGAATCAACGTCACAGTAATTTTAGAGACATTTCTGGTTGTTGAGAGAAAATGTCATTTTACAATGGGCAGCCGTCCCATTTCTTTGGTGAGGAGTGAGGTGTGAGCCACTGTTTTGTAGTCTTTCCCAAAAGCGTTCCACTTAGATAGGCTAGACGACCATTTCTGGTGTCAGGAGGTGAAAAGAGCAATCCCGCTTAGGGGGACATATGCATACAGAAATGGCTGGATAGGCAGCAATTGTCGTAATTGCAGGTAATGACGCTGAGGCGCCGGCTCAGATCTGCTTTGCATCAGCCACCCTAAACTTCACTAACTAGACCAATACTCCGCACTTTGAACGCTAGCCTTTCTAATCCTTAATTGCACACAGCCTGTTGTCTGTCTTACCCCGCTCCCTCTGGTCTCCGATTTGCGGTGAACTAACGCGTTATCAGCAACAATCATCCGGGCGCTCCCACAGACAGACAGGGTATTGAGGGTTGTCAGTTTCTGATAGTACCAACAAACACAAGAATCCAGTCGGTCGAAATTACAGGTCCTCCCAACCATAATTATCGTCGCATGCCTTTATCAGCAGCTCTTATGAAAAGTGCTGCAGACTGTATAACTTTCAAAATGCGTTTTAACTTTTTCAGACACATTGGAGACCAGATAGGCTATTTAATGGATACTGATAAAATCGTAGGCTATGATAATGTAAAATGAAATTCACAATAATTATCTTAGGAATTTAGATATGCAGATATACTCTAGTTTTATTTTCAGAAAACAAATGGTTGTATCTTTGAATAGAGGCAATGTCCTGTGCAGAAAAATGTTCAAATTCTAGCTTCAACTGGAGTGAAGTACTATAATTGAAGAATCTTAGATGCGAGTAAAGGGTGCCATCTACTGGCAAAAATCGAATATTGCAATCTAGTGTTACTGTATTTAGGCAGCCACTTATCTTAATTTGCAATTTAAAGCGTATGTTGAGAAGTGTAAGGTCGGTCTTTTCAAGTTTTACCATAAGGTTCTATGTTTTGAAACAAGTTTTAAGATTCATGCATTTTAGAGCATGACCATTTTGTCATTGGAGGTTAATTCTAACTATAGACCATTAATTGGTTTCGTGTTCTGAAACATCAGTGTAGGTGTGAATATTTTGTTTTGAGCCCACGGAAGCTACAGAGCTCAAAGCCTGGCAAAGCTGTGTGTTTTCTGGGTGGTTTAAGATGTTAATGAGACAACGCTTTGGCACATAAGCGTCGGCCGTCCGCGCTTTGAACGAGGTGTGAAAGTGGAACATTAGCTCTGTACATCCTCCTCAGATAATGACTCTCTGTCGCCACGAGATGCTTTCACGTGGAGGCCATGAATCGTGCCAACAGGATCAGCCAGAGGAGATTAAGCAGCGATAAAACACACTCAGTCGTATTAACTTTACGATGAGTCGTTCTCGTTTATCCGAAAATGAACGTTTATGGACTTGGCTACTAATATTACTGTAACCACACACGTCTAGGTACAAGGATGTTTGCATTAGGGATCAGAATCGTTGATCATATGCAACGGTAAAAAAAAAGTGCTGTGCGAGGCACATTAATCCCCGCAGATAGTGGAATCATCGCATGCTATAGCCTACCCTAAATGTTTATCCAAGAAATACCAACAATTCCAGGATAGTGACTCATAACATTTTAGTTCCTCTTGGTTGCCTCATTTTCTTTGAATCAATCAGAATTTTATGACTTATAGTCCCTTCTACAACATGAAAGGTAGGATACATTCTTTATAAAATGCTTTTGTCATGCAGAGACCACGGCTGGCATTTCAGTGGTAGTAGACGGGTTTGAACGGAACGGGATTGCCGTCGGCCCATTGAAAGACCTTGTCTGGTATGTAAATAAAGATTTCTCTATGGTCAGACCCTCAGGTAAGTGTCAATTGGAGACATTCTCACCTTCAGCCGATGTTGACCACGCCTGTCCGGCTGCATCATGTTCCCGTCTTCTTTTTGTAAATTTGTAAATAGTATATTTGCCATCGTACGGTAAGGAGCAATGTTTTAAATTAACCACCAGGCCACGGACTGTTTTGAATGTATCCCTATTCGTTCTGTTTCTCTTCTTTTTCCATGTGAAGCACCTTGAATTGCCTTTGTATAAAGTGTGCTATACAAATAAAGTTGCTTACTTGCTATGTTGTTGGGTTATTGAGTTCATATTGTCCCCAGGCGATTCCCTTATCTTTGACTGGCACGTCAGTGCACAACAGCCAATGGTAAACACAAAGCACAGCGGTCAGGTCATGGGTTTTGGGGGCAACTTTTGGTTTTTCTGTGACTTAAGTTTAGCTTTAGTTGCCCCAACAAGAGGTTGTAAATTACAAAACATTTAATGCTGCTGTAGGAAAAAAAAATCAATTATATGTAGTATTTACATTTTTCTGTTCTTATACCACTGAAAGGACAGCACAGAAGTATGAGGTCCAAAAGTGAGGTATTTGTTCAGTTATCTCCTGTCTGACACTCCCAACCTTAATTCTGAACTAACAATTTTTCTCAGTTTAAGACTTTTGAGCCTACTTATTTCCCAGTCAAAATAAAATTCAGTCATGTATGTTGTGGGGGTAAAAAAAAAAAAAAAAAAAAACCATTCATTCCAGGTCTCTGTCAGTATGATCAACAAATGTTTTTTTTATCTGATGTATTGCCAACATTTCCCTTTCAAAGTGGTTCTATTTAGATATATTCATAGACTGGGTGCAGCCTGCAATCTAGTGGCTAAGGTAAATGACTGGGACCCCTGACATTGGTGGTTCAAGCCACAGCAAGAACACCATTGCTGTTGGGCCCTTGAGCAAGGCCCTTAACCCCACATTGCTCCCAGGGGGAATGGCCCTTGGCTAGCATAATCAACTAAGTCGCTTTGGATAAAAGCGTCAGCTAAATGATAATGAAGTAATGAACGACAGGTTGAGGCCAAGGAAGGCTGGGCGCTGACACTAAATTGTTGGTATACAGATAGATAGCAGAGTTAATATCAAGTTAAGTGATATACACCATTCATAGGTTTTCAACCGATTTTGGTTTTCACAAAACAAAAAAACAGGATACATAGGGTTGACCAGGGCTGAGATGGAGAAAGACCACTGTGGGGCACGTCCAAGTGTGAACTACGTAACAAACCCTACTTTTGCCACACCCCACCACCCGTTACCTTCTTCAATGTGGGAATGCTTACAAAAGATTAAATTCCTAATACCATGGTGTTGGGAGAACAGCCAACTCTGCCCTGGTTATGTGGGGAAAAAAGGTTAGGGGGAAATGACATCAGCTCTGAAAGATGTTTGCCACTATGTCTTCAGTTCCTTTGCAGTTTTAAAAAAAAAAAATCACTGCAGTAGTATCGTTAATACAACATCAAGAGTTGAGTAGAGTATGTCTACTCCATTGCAAATAATCACAAAGAGCCTGTAGCACTCGGGACTTGCACTCATACTCTGTTGAATTCACCAGTACAACAACCCTTGAGAGCTGTTGTTAAATGAATGCAAATTCTGAAAACCTATTGGTTGAAATGCCAAAATGTCCCTAAGCCAACCAATGGTGAGATCAGAATGGGGGTGTGATAAGGCAAACATATCCAGTGGTAGTGTAGTATAGATTTTATTTTTTCATGTATTTTTAATATACTTTAGGAAACAATATACAAAGCCTTGCTCTCTCTCTCTCCCAAAAACACACACACAAACACACACACACACTTGCGCAGCATGGATGGCGACAGAGGACAGCAAACAGTCAATATTGGACTGACGCTGGCACAACAACACGCTACAACAAAGCACCCGCTCCGATTGGGACAGGCAGCAGGGACAGCTGTCATGATCACCAGCAGGACCTTGACGACGGGATGGGACGGGGGGGCAGGGGGTCAGACACATCACCTCAGCTCCCCCCGAAACCACTCCTCAAACCCCACCTTTAAGAACAAAATCTAGTTTTAAAATAAAGAGGGGGACAGGGCGTGTGCAAAGGGGTGATTGATACCTAAAGAGGATGGGTGATAACTGACAGGTATTCCATCTTGGTTTTCCGGCGTCATTTGCTTTTAAGAAAAAAAAAAAAAAAAAAAACGTAGCCTGAAGTAAAAATAAAGCAGAGCTCTCTCCTTTAAGTTTAGCATGTTTATTACAATACATACATTTCACATTTGACCTTGTGTCTTGTCAGTGCCGCGGGCCCGCAGCTGTGGGGTCTGGTGTCTGTTCAGCCTCCCCAGTGGTGCCAGGAGTGTGTGTGTGACCGGGCAGAACTTTCTTGCAGGGTGGGGGGACAGTGGGGGGTGTGGAAATGAGTAGCAATAATTTATGAATACAACATGTCTGATATACTAGTAATCACTGCAACTTTTTAATAAAACTTTTTTTTCGTAACTCCATTATTACTTTAGCAACTGTACATAGGAATGCAATCTTGGTTGACCCAATGCGCCTTGAAAACAATCTCATGTTAAAAGTACAGTTTTTAAAAAGAAACAAAAAAAAAAAAAACTTGCAGGAAAAGACCAGAAACAGCAGGGGGACTGAAACAGAGAACAGGGGAAAAAAAAACAAAAAAAAAAAAAGGTATGTCGTCACTGCCCTTTGAGAAGGAGCGGGTATGGGGCTCCGCCCCTTCACAGACGAGGAGGCGGGGGCAGTGAGGGAATGGTCCTTGCTTAAGTTCTCCCCCCCTCCCCCCCCCATGGTTCTAGGGTGCAGAGGCTTTCCACCGCACTCCACCAGGCACTGGTTTTAACGCTAGGAAACGCAGGCTTTGCAGCGTGGTAGCAGCAGATCCCTGAACCATTGCAACCAGACGGGACACAAAAATCTTTCATTAACGCAGGAGGGTGAGCAGCCAATGGGGCGCCGGAGGCGGGGCTTCGGCCTGGAGTCTCTGCTCATTCAAATCATCAAATTTAACGTAGAACCATGATAGTGGAGACGGAGGCTGCAAATTCGAACTATCCCCTTATCTGAAATGTAGTTATTCACAACATAAAGGAAACTGAAATCTGTCAATTTTTTTTTTTTTTTGTTTTCCAGTCAATGACATTTTCATCCTCTGCTATTTCCATGCAGATCTGACACACACTCAAGAAGCAATGGTTCACTGATCTGATTTTTTTTTTCTCTCAACAAAAAGCTTTTTAAGTCCGCTGACAAGTTAACATGGAGGGGGGTGAGGAGGGGGATGGGGGAGGCTAAACACTTAGCCACCTCAGCACTGATTAGTCTGGTTTTCATAAGCTCAAGATAGGCATGGCTTTCCATGGCTTCACTCTACAAAACATATTTACAACATGGATACATCTACAAGAAAAATCTACATTTCAAGGGCTTTACAAACCTTACCATGTACGACCCTTCACCAGCTGCAATCCTGTCCCCCGCCTCCCTCTCCCTCTCCCAGCCCAGCCCAACGGTCCAAAGCCTACTCAAATGCAGCTCAAAAGTGTTAAGACTGGGCACAGAACCTAAGTTCCTGGGGTCCAACCATGTGCAATTGGTTCTCCTCAGTTCTCAAACCATAAAGGAATTCTGATTCTTCAACTTTTCAAGTTCTTTAATTTGTTGTCTCAAAAATAATATCCTGTTGAGGAAGGGTGGGAGAGAAAGAGAGAGATGGGGGAAAAAAAGGGTTAGTCAAAAATGTTTTAACAAAACAGACAAATTTGAGACTGAGTAGAGTTTTTGAAGTCGGATATTAGGAACTTTGGTGAATTTTGTTCAAGGAAACAACTGAATTTGAATAGGAGAAATGTATTATTTGAAATATAATAAAGCTTCAAATATGTATTTTTGTATCCACAGGCCTTCGGGGGAAAAACAAAAATCACTTTTCATGTGTGCATTATTTTATTGTGAAACTGAAAATTCAAGCCCAAAAGCCACCCCCCACCCCATGAGATACCTCTGCTCTCGGAGCGTTGCCTGAATCTCGCACACTCTAACTAAAGATCGGAGGTTTTTCAGCTCTGTGCAGTTCTCCGACATGTAGATGCTGCCCATGTTGTGAGCGTCCTCACGTAACCGCGATGCCTGGAACACAAAAACGCAGCTATATTTCAGCTATATGTGGCAATGACAGCTGGAAGCATACTCGCTGTTCCACGCATACACACGGCTGGAATTCTTTATGTACACAGTTTATGAAACAATATAAAAGCGAAAATTTCTCCAATGTTGTAAGCTACAACTTGTCAAAGGCATGTATCAGTATGGCAAAAAGGTACACCACATGAGCACACGGAAATAAATACGCAGCACCCTTTTAATGCGCCTGGAAGTAAATGCCTCCACGTACACTACACAGCGCAGTTACACTCTCACCTGCTTCTCCGCATGCTCGGCGGGCCAGCCTTGGACGTGTTTGATGAGATTCTCGTTGAAGTGTGCCGCCAGCGCCGGCCTGGTGGTGGCGCTGGAGGACACGGAGGCCGCTCTGGGGGTGGAGCCGCTGCCGTTGCTGCTGCTGCCGCCGCCACTACCACTGCTGCCGCCGGCGATGTGGTTTGGACCAGGGGAAGGACTCCTCTGACTGCTGGACATGAGGGAAAAAGAGATGCTTCAGAAATCAAGTGGAGTGCAGCACTACAGCAGACTGCAGAGGACTGGGATGTGGCGAATTAGCACATTGTGACATTGTTAAAAATGTTGCATTAAAGTTCCTTCATCGTTTTCAGGACATTAAAGCTACTCAAATTAAAAATAGTTGCAGTGTCAGTCCTAACAAAACAACAAAGCACAAGGAATTGATTGATTCTGCTACCTGTACCTTAAGGGGGTAGGAATTTATGCATCTTTAAATAGTAAGCCACTAAGAATAAGAGCAACTGCTAAATGCCAGCAATGTAAGTTCAACCGGTTCAAAAGACCATAAAACCTCAGGGGATATCACTGGATCACAAGGTTGTTTTTATACATGCACTAACAGAATTAAATCTGAGCACAACAGAAGCATGACAACTGTCTCTCAGATGGAGGCTAACAACCCTTGTTAACAGGTCAAATCCCTTTGAATTGAAAAGTCTGACTAAGCAGATCTGTGCAAGTCTCAGAATGGCATTTCCATGATGCACCAGCAGATGGCACCCCAACACCAGATTTGGAGGTACATTAGAAAATATCCTGTCTCGCATTTCTCAATTTTTTTTTTGTTTACATCAGTAAATAAAATCACTTGAAACCACACCGCAATCTGTTGCGGTCTCCCAACAGCAACACCACAAGTGTCAAGACTTGATCATTCTAACCACGCAATTTTGGAGACAGTTTTCACTCAATCATTTACAAGACACTGACATACAAATCAGTTGCATTCAGCACACTCTTCAGTTATAGTTACACTGTCCTCTTAATTTGAGATTCAGCCAATCTTAAAATCTGTTTCAAACGTGCATTTAAAACACAAGAAGGACACATCAATATTTTTTTTCTCAAATTCTCAAATGAGCAGTACGTGACTTTCTACTAAGGCACAAAACCTGAGCTTTGACATGAAGGGTGGAGGTTTATTTTCAGGACGTATAGTAGCGGCTCGTGCTCCTGCTGCCTCACCTCTGTCTCTGCAGCATGCGCGGGGAGCTGGCTTCATGTCCGTGTTGTTTGTCAGCAGGGGCGGGTTGCTGAGGTACTGGCTGTGGGACTGCCTTCACTACTGGCGTGTTTAACCTGCAGGAGAGGGGGGACAGACGACAGGGGCGTCACGCACGAGGCAGACCTCCCCCGGCTGTCCATGAGGAGAGGCACCAAGCAGCAGCCAGACTGCAGTAGCAATCAGAGCAGCCTGTGGTTTGACATCGCTCACTGGCCTTGTGTACAGGGGCTGCCACGATCACGAAAATTTGGGATAGCTGACAATTAGAGCTAAATTACCACAGCAAAAACAACCATCATCAGGAGGGCGGGGAGGCTGAGCAAAATGTCCAGTGTGCATAAGAGCCATTCATTTGCAGCTTTATTGGGTTTTGGCTGCAGTTTAGTTCGAAGAAAGTCCCAGTTTTCATGAAGGCCACAAAGGCAGTGATGGGTGCTCATATCGCAAACACATTTATGGCTTGTTCTTATGTAGATGTTCTCTCATTCTGGAAATGTCAATTAGCTACTAGCATTGCCATTAAAAAGAGAAAAAAAAAACGAAAAAAAAAACAAAAGAATCGACTGACAGTGCAGCTTTGCTGACAAATTTAAGTAACAAGCCCACATAGCTGTGTGACATGCCCAATTTCAGTACTTGCTCTCATCCCTCTGACCTCCTCCTCAGTTCCGGACAGCACAGACAGCATGTGCTCCTCTGACTTGATTTTTCAAGCCACTGCTCCCTTTCCCTGAAGTGTCCATGTGACAAACCTGCAGACACAGAGTCCCATCCCAGAGGCTGGATATAGACAATTATAAACTCTGATACGGGGCCGCCTGCCGCACTCTGCAGTACACTCTCAGTTCTGGGACAGTGCCTTAAGATGACGAGCCAACAACCAGGCCTTGGAGCAATTTAAAAAAAGAATTTAAAAAGGCTACAATTCCCACCCACCATCACTGCCAGGGTTCAATTTTGTAACATTGTTTGAGACCTAGGGTTTGATAAGGAGGTGCATAATTTAGTGAATGCTTTCATTTTAAACTATAATTGCTTAACAATTCAATCAAAGCTAAAGCCCCAGATTTCAAAGACACTGGCAAGCCAATACCCAAGCTGAATTAGCCAACAAAGGACTCAGCAATGAGTCAATACGGGACAAAGTGTTTTCTTCAGCAGCACTTCAGGTTTACTTAACACTGGTGTGACAGACTGTTGCAAACTGCCAGTCACAGGGCCCTTACCTTTGGCTGAGACGATACGGGCGGCGTGTTCATCATGGGCTTTAGGGGGGCAGCGTTCGTCTGAGGTGTGCTTATTCTTGGTGAAACGTACGATCTCGGTGAAGAGGCATCCGACGTCAATGACATCGGCGACTGGTTGGACTGCTGGGCTGTTTGTGTGTAGTTTCGTTTGGGAGGAGAAGATAAACAGGAAAGAGAAATATGAGAAATGTCAGACGTTAGTCTGCAGTTAGTTTTCAGACAACTGCATTCAAAGTCCTGGATAAAAAATCTACTGTACTTATTCATTTTTTCATTTTTGAACCCTGACACATCAAGACAGCAGACATTTTCTGTAAAACTTTCCAATACAGGCGACTTAAAAAAAAAAAGTGATGTCTCATCTTCTGAACTGATAATACCCATTTTAAAAGTGCTTACCTAGCTAACTGGCTTAATTACATTGGAAATGGTTCTGTAACATTCAATTACAGAACCTAAACAGCCTATAAAGCCGAATGTTAATTACATAAAGGCTTTACTTCGCCACTGAAACTGTTCTTACTGCGATTCTTATAATGCTTTCTTCAGAATGCAATGGACCACTTTTACACAGTGCAAGTTGGTGCACAACCTGGAATCATCAAAATCTGTCCAAATTGAAAAAGCAGAATAGATAAATTTATAAGTCCTTCCTAAGGTTCATGCTCTTCCTGACACACCATTTTAGGTTACAGCCAAAGGTCCACACTGGCAACACAGCACTTGGTTGGGACAACATATCAGATGAAGAAATGGAATTTCTTCAGTTCCTATGAAATTTCAACCAGCCTGAAGAGATCAGTATGAGGTCCAAATGCCCAGAATAGCACTACACATGAGTTTGTTGAAGGTCATGAGGATGACTTAAAAAAAACGTCAAACAAACCTTTAAAAAAGCATGAGACCTAATTGCAATTTCAGCTAATACTAGAGAAAACATTTACCTGCCTACTGTACATGGATTGGAAGATGGACATCAAAAGCGTACCTCAGAAACCGAGAAGACAAATCGCTTTGCAGCCGTACCTTGTGTGGACAGCTGAGCAGCTTGGGAAAGCAGAGTAGTGATGTTGAAAGCAGATGGTCCAGCCGTGAGAATCTTATGAAGCACAGACTGTAATGAAGCTTGTGTGACAGCAGCTGTGAGGACTAAACGGAGATTGGGGGCGGGGGGGGAAACAAACAAACACAGAGACAAGAGATGCAGTTAGGTAGACGCTTCTCACAGCTGAACAGCCTTACACAGCGGCACCCACCTGCTGGGCCCTGTGGAGGCCTACGGGCCTGCTCCAGCCAATCTTACTTCTTGATTTTATTTGAAGAAATACTAGTAAAATGGAAGCAGAGAGTGGTGACATACTAGTTTAGGAAACAGGATTGCCAAGCAACACGCCACATTTCTGCAGTAACTACATGAACAGCATAGGTACATTATATGTAATATATATAAGGTCACAGAACATCGGAAGTCACGCCATTTTTTAGGAGGCTTTATGAAGTCAGAAACTCTACTTTTATAAGCAAAATTCCCCACTGTCCCTGGCAAACATTTCTAGGCTTGGATCTTTACTGCGGCACCATTTTCGAACTACAAAATGTGACACAGAGCTGACAAATGTGAGCCTTTGAACCTTCATGCCGCCTGCAACCTGGGAGCTCTATCAGAAAGGTGCTAATTTCCATTAATGGAGCGTGTGCAGAAGACAGTCATACGCACGTGCAACTTGTCACAGGGTGAGTGAGCTTACAGGAGCCATGGAGTCAGCTCTCTGGGGCTTATTCCACCTCACCATTATTGTCTAGGGGGAGCCACCAGAGCTCCGACTTAACAGTCTCTCCCTGGGTGCGCAGTAAACTAAGGTCCCACCGGGTCTTAGCTTGCGCTGCTAAGAGTTCCACTGCTCGCAGAAAGCCTGTGACCCTGAGCTGATCTTGTTATACACTGCACACAGCTAAGGATGATCCTTTAAGTCCCTCACCGGACAACAGGGGCTTACGTGCTACCGAGCCCGCCAGGTATCAGACAATACCGCTCATGGGACACAGAACATGTCAGTATCAAGCTGGGCTTACCTGACATATTGTGCGGATCTGTATCAGACAGGTGCGTGCATGCCATGGAACCTCACCAATATGAGCAAAAGGGCTTATACTACATGACCTGTCCCGTTTCAGACACAAGCATTAGCACTCTAGGGAACCTGCCCCAAAACAGACATCCGCTCACATGCTACAGAACCTGTCTGTATATGAAACCAGAAACACCGGCACCATATCACAAAATAGCACAAGAATCTTCAAACAGCTGTTAGGTCTAAAGCTTGCTTCAGCCAAAGTTTTGCTACAGTCACTACTGCTGCTATGTTCAGGGATAAGAGATAATACTGGCAAACGCTAACATGGGACCTAGCACACAGAAACAGCATCAGTAAATACATAAAAAAAACAAGTCATTTAAGGCTGTTTCACTCAAAGGGATGACAGTATTAAACAAACAGTGGCTCTGTTTCCCAGACAAAACAAAACTGACCCCTGGGCTATAAAGGGAAGGCTGTGAAAGTTAGTGCTCTCCTGCCTGACCGTACCAGAGGAACTTAGCTTGACTGCCATCCACAGAATGAAAAGGATGCCATGCACTAGGGTTCACACAATGGCTTGTTTTACCTGTAGCACAGGAGTAAGAGACTGTACAGCTGTAATTGTCCCCACACTGTCAATACAGCTATTTTGTCTTAAATTGTCAATCAACCCTAAAGAGTACATTTGCCAAAGTTCACTTTTTTTAATTAAATCTGAAAAAAAAAATAAATAAAAATGCTGAAATTCAACAAGATTTGTGAACGACCCTCAGAGGGCATGAAGAACTTTCATCCAGGATGCTAGGGCCAAATTACAGGTTTACAGGTTTTAACATGACCGAACAGCGGCAGAGTTGCTTTTTCGGGGACGCTGTCGTGAGAATGGTTGTTTTAAATGTAAGCCTTCCTGTCTCCCAGTGTTTGTCTCACCACGTTCAACATGGGAAGCTAGGGGATCCTCTCCAAAGGCCGAAGTCTGTAATACCGGTAAAGGTGGTTTTTTCTGGAAGACACCCATGTGAAAAGTCTATCACCACAACCAGGCTACCACACGGTGTACACTGCATCAATGAGGTGGGCCTATAGTGATGAATAAGCATCCTAACTGCTGAATAAAAGTACATTCATTTATGGAAATGTATTGTCTGCTGGTTAGTAGCGTCAGGTGCAGTTCACAGGTGGTTAGAAAGCAATTCTGAAGTAAAAAAAAAAAAAAAAGAAATTACAGCATAGCCTCTTTGGTCTCAGTTTTTTGGTAAACAGTTCTTTAGCATGCATCAGCTAGAGATCAGCTACACATTTCTCATCTTTGACTGAAGAGGCTAGCCATTAAAAAAAAAAAAAAAAAAAAATTTAAAAAAAAAAAAAAAACTTGCACTTGCAGAAAGGGTATGCACTCGTCTCCACTCTCCTGAAGTTACTACATATTGAATACACTGATATGACATTGTATTTCCAATTTAGAAAATGATAAAAATCAACTTAGAAATCAATACTAGAAAACTATAAAGACTTTTACTAAAAAGACAGATTCCTTCTACACTGCAACGCCACCTTTTGACCGTCTAACCTCAATTCCAACAAGACACTTTAGTCTTATGTTTGTGTGTTTATCTGGCCATCTGCACTTGAAAATGAATCAAACTGGCCCTCAAGTAGCAGAGGAAAAGAACAGCCTTATCTATCAAGATACTAATCAAACGCATGCAAACACACAAGTCAACTAACAACATAATGATTGTCTGAACTGCCTCCTGGAATGCACACAAAAAAGATGAATGTAATAGTTTGGGGATTTGTAAGCTTGTGTTTTGAACTGATGTGGGCAAATAACCTGTCCAATAGGTTCACCGTTTTTCAGCCAACATCAGCAAACAGAGTTTAGCGTTTGCATGAAGTAAATATGTCATCACCAACACCAGCCTTTAGGAGCAACAGTAACTGTAAACAGCCTGCAACTAAAAAGGCTTAAACTTTGCTCAAATTTCACTATTGCAAAGAGTGGATCATTACCATAAACATTTAGACAAACGACAAACTGAAGATCCACTCACTGCTAGCAACACTGCCCAAACAATGACCAGAAAGACCCGCAAGCACCACAAACACATAGCCCACCACAACACAACCCCACACCCACCCACTCACACCAACCCATCCACACACTCACACCAACCCACACACACCCCAAAGGAAGAGTTAAAAATGAGAGAGAAGATCCACAGTGGCTATGGGGGGGTGGCAGTGTTGGATTCATGATACTAAGTCAGATGGTTCAAAAGTTATGGCCTCTGGCATTTTGGAAATTCAACGGTTTGTTATAGCGCCCCCTTCAGGTTTCTTAGTGTGAAACTTTTAGTGAAGGTGTAGCATTGGGTACTTTACCTGCCTGCTAAATATCACTATGAGCAACACAAGTCTGAATGACTTATGGCCATTTTTTTCCACAACATGGCGAAACGCTGAACATGGTACAGCACAACAGATTAATTTGCATGTAGCAGGGTGGCTATTTGATGTAGGAACTTGCCCTTCGCAAACTTTGTAGGGACAAGTACCAGCAAGCTACCTACGTAATTTCATGTCGATCGGACAAAAGTTACCAATATTTGGGAGAGTTATGGCCATTTTAGATAAAAACGGCGGAAGGCTGAATAATAAATATAGCCACAATTAAGGGCGCAAGCCCGTCATCATGGACATGGACATAGAAGAGTAATCACGTATCTGTGTTTCTTTTACTATCCGTTTTATTTTTCCTTGCAAGGCTGCAGTGTGTAATTAAAGTGCAAGGTTGAAACTGCGTCGACATGATGTCTCAACAAAATTCTTTCCTGCAATGCTTCCGTTCTATCTGCCTGCGTTTGCGATTTGTTTGTTCAGTTCAAAACCATTTAATCGATTCAACAACACGATTATATCAAATATACATAACACTGTGAAACAAAACGTGAAACTTTCGAAAACCGGTAACGTGCAGAAAGAAGTAACATGCACTTCAGGCGATTGATTCACACGATACAAATGAATTACTGTTTGATCGTCACGTCATGTATCATAACTTAATGTGATGGTACATTATTTTACATTTCGCATGAAAACATTAACTTAACAAAGGTATTTAACCGTTATCTTTGGCAAGTTGCCATGTCATAAGCAGGATACTGCGCTACGAGCTGCACTAATGTCAACATTACATTTCTCTGTATTGTTAAAGTTTAAAACGATACCATTACAACACGTTATCATTGTAGTTAGCTTATAGCTACAGCCTGAATCGTTCGAAAAATCAACAATTATCGTTTAGCACAAATACCACTGCATATACTGTATTTGCAAACTGCTCTGCAAATTTCCTGTAAAACGGCAATGGATCGCTTCCATTGAAAAGTAGACCAATAGTTGCGTTTCAGGCGTCATACCTTTCTGTATGTATGCACTGCAATACTCATGAGGCACACCTTCGCTTTAGCTTAACAGATCGGCAGGAGATCTACACATACAATTGCATCGACATGATGTCTTCTCAACAAAACTTCTTTCCCGCAATAATTCCCTTCTATCTCCCAGCGTTTGTCATACGTTCGTTCAGTTTTTTCAGCATTCCAACACCATTTATGCGACTCAATGCAATATGTACAACCGCATGACGCTGCTTTAAACAAATGATTTCACGTTCACTACCTAGCTTCTGAACATGGTGCAATTAAGAAAATGGTGACAGATTATGACGCAGTTGACACAAATTTACTAGTCATATTTATGGACCGTATACCCTGCTAATCCGTTACATTTCACCATTTACACGCATTCTAAATCCAAAACAACACGACTTCCCGCTTCATACTTCCATTCTATGATCGAAAATATACAGTTTAACAAACACAAAAACAGTGCTCACAGCTAGCTCTCCCTTCGTCTTCGTTTTGGTCTTCTGGAAAGATGGGCGCATGCGTAATTCAGGTGGCGCGTTACGTGATATATAAAGTTCATTTATATACACTTACACGAAAATTGTATGGCACTTACCATTTCGAAAAATAAGTTTTGATGTTAACTTTCCGTGTTGTGAATTATACCGAACCTGTTGCAGATAAGACATACTTAAACCGGTTGTCTCATCTTATCCAGCATAAAAGTTTCAAAAACAGAACTGACTTGCAGAACTTGTGTATTTAATACTATTTACACTGTGCAGATACATAACAAAATGTGATAGTACAAAGTTCTGTACTAGATGGAGTACATGTCCTTTATTTTCTGTGTCTTTAAGTATAATTGTTTTATATTAAAAAATGGCCAAAAATGTGAGATATTGAATGGCCTGTTGCAACCATGTTTTTGATCCGATTATGCTCAAATTTGGTACGCATCTATGTCATGGGACTATCTTAAGGCGCACCAAGTTTCACATTGATTTGCATAAAGATAGCCAACATAGCCTCATTTGCATATGTCGGTATTTATGGTCCTGATGTCTTTGCATGTAGCAGGGTGATTTGTTGAAGTACAAACTTCTCCTTCGCAAACTTTGTAGGGACAGGTCCAAGCATACTACATACCTGTTTTCTTGTCAATCAGACATGCGGTTCATGAGAAGATATTTTAGAGGTTTTCATATATTTCGAAATGATAGGACATATAATAAATCACATCTTTGCTTCATTTCATTTTCTTTGTTCGTCATGATGAGCTGAATCAGGCAGTGTGGGATTCATGATACTAAGTCACATGGTTCAAAAGTTATGGCCTCTGACATTTTGGAAATTCAATGGTTTGTTATAGCGCCCCCTTCAGGTATTTTTGTGTAAAAGTTTTAGTGAAGGTGTAGCATTGTGTACTTTACCTGCCTGCTAAATATCATTATGAGCAACACAAGTCTGAATGACTTATGGCCATTTTTTTCCACAACATGGCGAAACGCTGAACATGGTACAGCACAACACATTAATTTGCATGTAGCAGGGTTTGTAGCATGTTGCATGATTTCGTGTCTCTACGACAAACGGTTCAAAAGTTATGGCCTCTCAAGTTTGAAAAATTCAACCGGGTTCTATAGCGCCACCTTCTGGAATTTTTGCATCAAACTTGTTGTGAGTGCATCGGCTTGTGTCTTCTACATGCCTACCAAAAAGCAAAAAAAGTTACCAATATTTGGGAGAGTTATGGCCATTTTAGATGAAAACGGCAGAAGGCTGAATAATAATGATAGAAATAGCAAAAACAATAAGGGCTTCAGCCGAATAATCATATGCCAATCGTAATTACAACTATGACTTGTGCAATTAACTGCTCGGGACAGGCTGCAGTTATTTTATTACACTGAATGCACTCAAGCCCAGCTGCTGTATCCAACGGGCTCTGTGGATTGGCTAGTTTCTAGGTGATACTGCAACATTCCTTTTAGACTGCCATTGTATGGAAAACTGAATGCATAAATTACCACAGTAATACTGGGACTGTTCTGTTAATTTCAAGCTTTTTAAGAAGTTTGTTGACACAACTCGAGGATAATTATCTTTACTTGCTTTTTACACTCAGCTGCTGTAACAGAATATTTTGTGATAAATACGATCCCTTTCATGCGCACAATATCACAGTAATTGCAATCACATCAGTGACCTAAATAATCACAATTATCCATATTCATTGTAATCATGCACCCCCCATTTTCAGGACCGACCTAACAGCTTCAAAATCTGAGCAGTCCAAACAACACTGATATGCTCTCACAAGCTTCTAATCTACCCTGTCACCAAGTACCCCGAACAAAGCAAAACTTAACATGGTGAGATTAACGTCTCTTACACAATGCACGTAAAACATAAAACACACATGCTAATGTTAAGAGAAAAATAAGTTATCTGAGGCAGTTCAGCAGTGAAGTATTTTCCAAACGCCGTTCTACACCCAATTTCCATTGCCAAACATACACTGGGAGACAAATGCACTCTGGCCTTCGTTACCCTCGTTGATTTTGGACATGTCCACGCTGGCGTTGTTGAGCGGCAGGGTGGCCTGCAGCGCCGGGAGGAGCTGCCGCAGGAGGTTGGGGTCCTGGAGCAGGGGCGGGGCGGGAGACTGCAGGACGGGGGACACCGGCACCGTGGAGGCGGACGAGCCCTGCGTGCTGGAGGGGTTCAAACCCGGAGCCGAGGAGGATTGGGGGGTGCAGGAGAGCAGTACGGGCTTTTCTGGGGGAGCTGACTCTGTGGGGGGGAAGAGAGAGCGGGAGGGAGGGAGGAAGGGAGAGAGAGAGAGAGAGACAGAGAATGTGACAGAGAGAGAGAGAACACAAGAGACAGAGAGGGAGAAGGAGGGGAGGGAAGGGAAAAAAAAAAAAAAAGACATTAACAAGTTTTCCACGAATGTGTGACAACAAGTGCAGCACTTCTAGGTGATCTGCCACGATATATCAGACACCAGATAAGATTCGGTTAAGGATGGAGCAAAGAGTGAGGAGACACAGGTACAAGGACTCGCATTGCAGCACCAGAAACAATTACCATTAAAAACAAGACAAACAGGAGCTACACGGACCCCTCAATGTCACCTTTTGCATGCATGGCCCCTCAATGAGACACAAACACAGCTGCTATGTATGGAGGTGATGCATCTACTTTCAGCTTAAAGCTAGTACACATGGCATCACATCCATTAGTGTGCCACTATATCTGAAAATACCCAGACTATTGCCCAAGACTTGTGCCTCAAGTTCTCAGCTAAACCTCGAGTTCTCCGACTCGACTGGTGGGTGCGCTGTTATGACTATGAAATTTCAGAGCTAAGCTACACAACACAGACTAAAAAGTGCAACAGTAACTCTTCATCATTTGCTCAAAAAAATTATGAGAAGGCCACATAACATCTGTGACATATGCAAAATAAATAAATAAAAAGAAGCCATGTGACGTGGGCAACCATTTTAGGAGGAAGAAAAAAAAAGAATTGACGTCCAACACACTCAAACCTTCTTTGACATTTAATTTTCTGAATCTTATTATACAGCACAATTTTCACACTACAGACAGCGACATGCAGATGAAAAATGTCATGAGGCGAGAGGGCCTTCGACTGAATGATTTTGGCAGATGCCACACATCTCCATGACACCTCATGGCATGTGGAGTATCACAGGTTTGAACTTCGAGCTGGAAATTGTTTAACATCAATATCTCTCCAGCGGAGAAAGGCTGTAAGACGAGAAATGACTGGCAATGTGAGCCATGGTGGGTGAGGAGGAGGGCTCAGTGACAGAGCCCAGCTGGGGTTTGCCGCGCTGTGTGTGCGAGCAGCCTGGCTCATTATCACACACTGATCTCCAGAACTCCTGCTGCGATCAAAAATAAATGCACACTGCAACACGCAGCCTTCTCTGCCAAGCACACCCATCTCCCAGGCAACAAAAATATGCAACATGAGAAATAAAAAAAAAAAAAAAAAATACAAAATGCAGCAATTATCAGGAGTCCCGAAAGGGATCTTAAAAAAAAATCCACAGCAGCACAGAGCAGCGTTCCTCCTGGCCCAAGCTACCAGCCGAGGGGAGGGGAGGAAGCGAGATACCAAATCTCAGGTATCTTTCTATAAGCGCAGATGCACATCTGTGAGCATACACCCACAGACTGTATGCTCTTCTCACTTGCATTACAGAATTAACACTTCAGGTCGTGTTCTGTGACCAAAACAAGTGGGCATAGATGAAAGTTAGGTTAGGCAAAACTCTATAACTGACTCCAGGAAGTATTTAGCTCAGAGAGTTTTCCGAAGCTTGGAACAGCTTGCAAGGTGAAGTAACAGAGCAAGAGAGCATTCAAGTTCAGGCCTGACATAGAACTGGTTCCCCCACAGATTGTAGGTAAACCATGAACTTAGCTGGGCTGCATGGCCTGTTCAAGTCACATGTTATGCTTTTCCTCTGCAACAGTCCAGCCAGCTGCTGCTGCTGCTGCTGCTGCTACTGCCTGCTATCCCAAAGAGAACAGTGGCAATTCCTGTGCCAAATACCAGAGTTTGTTTTTCTTAGTCAGATCCTTAGGAGGTGCTAAAAAGGGGGTGTGTCATAACAGAACTACTGCGTAATTTCACTGAGGGGGAGAAAAAAAAAAAAAAAAAAGGCCACCAGTATGCAACAAACAACCTGATACATGTACAAACATGTTTACAAATGCATTCTTTTTATGCCATGCATGTCAACACTTCCACTGAGCATGCTTGGAGGAACTTGTGCTTGCTGTACTGGTCAGGTCCAAGTCAGGCTGATGGGTCTACTTTCAATCTTTTGTACCTCCAATGATAAACTGTCCGTTGTCTTGCATTTTTTAGCCACGGAGGTTTTATTGTCAATGTAATTTTTCAAAGAAACAACAAACATTACCTGAATGCAATTACCTCATTTGCACATTCAGATGGGATGCTCTGATAATTAGGTCCACAAAGAAGGTGCAGATGCACATTTATTACATGAATATACATCATAGGTAGATTGTGACCTTCATTTTGTTAAAAATAAAACACTGCATATTGTCAACGGGCACAAGAAAAAGACATCAACCTCTCTCAACTTGTCCAAGTGCCATATCATAATTCATTGGAATCTTGGTAATAATACAGGACACAAGACAAGCTAAAAATCAAAGCAATATGCAAACTATGCAAAACACAGACAACATATGCCAATACAACAAGGTACATGAGGATGCATGTTGCTAAATCACCCATGTGAGTGTTTATTTTACACAGAATTCACACGTTCTGTCAACCTTGTTGTAAAGGCATTGCATTAAAATTTATATTGAATTATGTTTATATTATGACTTAAATTATGAATCAATATTTAAACTGCTAGAATCTTATGGGTACAAGGTACGTTTAAGCCAATGTTGTCAGTACGATTGTCCTTACTAAATTTTATTCTTATTGTAATACGCATATAATGGGCGTATTACAATATGTTTTGTTAATGGTGACATTAAATGTGTGTCACCAGAGCACTTGCGTCTGTGCTCAGCGTTGCTCGAGGCGACCCACATCTGGATGGAGTTTGAGCAGCTCAAAATGGATGCAGAAGTAGCACCAGATGAACACGTCATCCTGAGAGGTCTCTGTCCGTTAAACAACGCATCATAAATAACCAGGAAACAAATTTGAAACTGAAACTACTATGTATAAGTTTTTTTTTTTTTTTTTGCAATAACAAACTTGATAACTTGGTTTGGTTTATGTGAAGATATCACTGAGTCCGTGCACGGACAAAATTTCAGTCATGACCATGACATTGCCTCTGAGTGTGATGCGGAAGACAAACCAGGCATTCCGGAATTGTGGAAAGCGGCACAATGTATAGAATGCCAGTGACCTCATCAGCCAGCCCTGGAATGCTGCTGTGCAGGCTTCTGCAACAGGTGTATGGCAGTACATGTGTCCAGAATGTGTGTGTGCTCAGCCAAGGTTTCAGCACCTCACCCTCATCCACCATCAAAATTACATCTTGGCTTAATTTGACATGGAAGTTGCGTTTATGCCGATCCTATTTATCCTCCCCTCACCCCCCCACCCCAAACAGAACCTATTTTACTCAAATACTGTCATTCATAATATTTCAGTTCCAAGTGGCTTCACAGGAACACGACCCCTTTGTAAATCAGGGGTATCTGCAGTGGCACATGACTTGGGTGAGCAACGATTTATGACTTCAATCTCATTAAGTCTTTGGTTAGTGGGAGAGCATCTATGGAGAATGTCTCATATTATGATTCCTTACACTAATACAGTTCCCTCAGTATCCGGTACTGATTCCAACATATAAAGGGGTTCCTAATGCAAAAGTGACGGTGTCCAAAAAAAAAAAAACTGACTAAATCGTACTAATGCCAGCCCTGGAACACCCCAGTGTTTGACACTTTAATCTCTCAAATGTTTAAGGTAAGCAACTGACTCTGTAGCATCCACACACAGTGTCAATGGGCCGACTTGGCTGCGGACGGCAAGGAAACCATAAAATCCTTAGAACACTGGCCATGCAGGACTGGCATTTGGCACTGCTCACATGGGAGCACCAAATCAATAGTAACATTTATCCAGCCTGTTTAGTGCATGCTTTTTGGACATTCTGTTTCTCAGACCAACCAACCAACGCTGGGAAAAAAAAAAGTTTTTTTTCAGCCATTATCATAGAGGACAGTGCTATCTTTACATATATCCAACTCCCTATATCCACAATACCAAGTTAACAAAAGTCCACTGGATCCAAGTGCGTTTCCCCAACCAGAATGGCAACTAATAGAGTTTCAGAATCCAGACAAAGATAGAGCAATCAAGAGCTGCTCAAATGGTGAATCCACCATGATGGCAATGAGAGGCTTCTTAAAAAAAGCTTTTATTTAAAAGCTAAATAAAAAAGAAATTTATTTAAAATTATCCACGAGCTGCTGTAAAAATTCCCTCAGCCCATGCATAATGCAGTCAGGAAATTTTGAGATATTATCTCCCAAAGTTTAAAAAATTGAATAAATGGGGAGAAAGGAAACTCCAGTGTTTATTAATGTTATCTTACACAGACTAAATAAAAAGTGGCACGAAACACTGATAACATCGGCCATTTCTTCATTGAGCAAACAACTTAGTCATTTCTTTGACAGGAGTGACCTTTCAGGATTACAGAGAAGAAAATGAAATAACGCTTAAAAAAAAAAAAAAAAAAAAAAAAAAAAAAGTAACTTGCCTTGAGTACTGACCTCTTAGAGTATGCTAAACTATACTCCCGAGACACTGTTGTTTTCCAAACCCAAACTGAGCCAAGCTAAATAGAGAAACTTAAGGAATTATATCCTCTATGTTTGATTACTCTTCATCCTGTTATTCCACATCACCTAGCTATCCTGCTGATGATAGGAATCCTCACGAGGGGGTAATGACTTTCACAGAGGTGGACAACTTCGGCTTCAGAAAGTAAAAGTCCTATCATGTATATATTCCACTCATACACTCAACCAGCTGATTCTAATCAGCACAGCTCTTCAACCAGGTAAATGAGCTAATTTGTGACCTCACCTGGTTTTAGTGAATAGGCAGAACAAATACATGTTAGGACTTAGTTCTTACAACTAGTTCTGTGAGTTCCTTTATCACTACTTCATCCTTCATCTGTTTCTGTGTAATGATTTGTATTTCTTTGAGGGAGAAAACCATATTGGCCATAGTGGACTTCTAAATGCTAGTTACTGGTTCTGGGTCTTGCCATCTCTGAAACATCAAAGAATTATAAGCAAAGGAACACTGAAAAAGCAGCAGCAACTGCCAGCAGGTGGGCTGCTTTAGCCTATGCCACTAAGCTTCCATATTTTTAGCATCATGACACCATCTGTTAATGCAACAAATGACACATTCAAACATGTTTTTCTTCCCAGAAAACGAATGGTTGCCCCTCTAATACACACAAGCTTCCCTTGTAAACTAGCTATTTGTTACAGGCCCTGTAACGTCCAGATGTATCGAGGGTGGAGTTGCATCCAATAGTATAGTCTCACTGATCCATCACAGTCAGACAGCCATCTCAGCATTTCGCTTGGTGTCAGAACACAGGAGGACGTGCAGCTGGCATGTACACAATGCTTCTGCTTCACATCACCTCACAATCAAGAAATGACACAATAAAGCGATCAGACCAGACTTGGGGGGAAACAGAAATGGGCAATGTGCTTCCTAACCAGTGCTAATTCCCCATTAACACACTGCAACTTCTCTCGGTAATGGCGCAAATGGAGGTACAGCTCCCCCCAAAAAAACAAAATGCATTAAACTATCCACATCACCATAGCAACCCGCTACAATGAATGCCATGAAGCACTTCCTCAACCAAACTGTCATCTCTTTCAGGTGTTACACACAAAGACACCTGTAACAGCATCTCTCTCAGGTGTTACACACAAAGACACCTGTAACAGCATCTCTTTCAGGTGTTACACATAAACACACTTGTAACAGCATCTCTTTCAGGTGTTACATATAAACACATCTGAAACAGCATCTATTTCAGGTGTTACACATAACCACACCTGAAACAGCATCTGTCTCAGGTGTTACACATAACCACACCTGAAACAGCGTCTGTCTCAGGTGTTACACATAAACACACCTGAAACAGCGTCTGTCTCAGGTGTTACACATAAACACACCTGTAACAGCATCTCTTTCAGCCGTTACGCTGGTACTTACTCACGCCGCTGAAGCCACTAGTGGCTGTCGCCTGCATGGCCTCCCGTCTGTAATCCCTGTCTTTGGGGAAACTGTTAACAACAGCCAGCTTAGTCGCCTCCTTCTGTCTCTGCTCTCTGAGGAACACAAGAGAACAAAAAAAGAACAGAAAACAATTATGCAAGTTTGATTCACATGGCTACAACTCACATGAGTTCTTTATGTTATTATTATTAGGGCATTTGTTTTGTTCTTATTATAATGATATGTGATACCTCTCCAGCCACTCTCTGGGCTTTTCCCACTGTGAGACCTCTGTCCGGCAATTGTAATAGTATTTCTTCCCAGAAGAGCTAATATGTTCAGACCAGTCATCTGCAGGTTCATAAGGCTGTAAAAGAGACATGTCTGTGTTAGCATGGGGGGAACAAATACTGCAGTCTATGTAACAAAACTTTTAAGAGACATGGAAGGAGGGGGGGTTGGGGGGGAGTGTGAAAAAAATAGGACTGAGACAGAGATCAAGAACTTGTGATGCAAGAGCTTGCAACTTCTCGATCTATGCAGTCAGGGCTGGTGTGTTGTTCAGAAGTCAGTGTGACAGTAGTCTCGATGTGAAAAACAAAGGGTGGGGGATAACAGCAAAGACAAACAGGAGAAAACATGGGGGCACCATTTTTATCACACATTGGGATGCAATGCTAATATATTCTGTCAACTTCATTCGGGGGGGGAAATAGAGCTTCCTCCTCGAAACCAAATGCTACCTTCAGCCCTCATACTCGTTCCTTTTCATACGTGTGAATAACTTCGCTTTGGAAAACTCGCAGCTAATTAAAATGAACTTGCGACTCAGGTGTGTTTCAGACTGAAAAACATAACATTGTAAGGTATTGCACACAAATAAAAGCAATTTTTTTGTTATTTATTTATTACTCCTCTCAGTGCCATGATCTTGGAGAGGATGCTCCATATCCTCAAAGTAAAAGTACATTTCACACACTTTTGAGGCTATTTTATGCATTTATCACCTGCTACCCTTTCTGAAATGAGCCTTTCAATAAAAAAAATAAATAAATAAAAAATAAACATTCCCTGTGTACTTTCCACAAAACTTAATTTTTCTTACTTTAAAAGCCATCGAAAATACAAAAAATAAAAAAAAGGATTGTAAATTCTGTTTTCCTGGCATGCTTCAAATGTTAGAAATCCCTTTGAAATATTGAGTACAGTGAGCACACTGGCTCCAGACTCCCCAGAATAATTTATCCAATTACAGTATAAAATGAGTTCAGTGAAAAGTCTGACGACCAAACCAAGTTTAGCAACAGTGTAAACAAAAATGGACAAACATGGGTGCTGACAAAATCGCATCAGTTTTTTGTTTTTTGAATCAAACCAGCAGAAAGACAGACATGTAGATCAGACTTCTACAATAAAGCAGCTACTTTCAAAATTACACAATGCAACATTATACCTTTCTCAGTCCAAATAAAATGATCACTAGGCTATAACTGAAGAGAATCTACTGCCTGACTCAATCAAAAAAAAATAGCAGTTATGTATATAATACAATAGGCCCCCGACCCACTTCAGTTGAGCCGTTCAACTTGAGGCAGTAGGTTTCATTGCCTGGTTGCACAGCGCTTTTTTAGTGTCAACAGTCAAACGCTGGCCCTTGGGAAGTCTTAGCTGTAATGTATGCGCCTCTCATAATCAGTGTTTCCTGTGAACCAGGGCTGCCCCATGCCAGACAAGGGAAGTTCACTTGGGCATCTTGAATTTGTTAGCCCCCCTCATTACACGTACATGTACAAGTATACGGACCACAGCTCGACAAATACCAGAATCAGGAAAGCAAGCCATAAACTGTAAAATCACTGGTTCCGGATGCTGTAACCAGCAGAAACCCTTATCTATCATGCAATAAAATACTTCTGGCCCAGAATCAAATCTGACCAGTTCAAACCATAGCAGTTCCTACTTTTCCTGGCAGTCCAGTAAGCTAACGCATAAGTGGCCGTGGTGTCGACAAGGCAGCGAGAATCTCGGTCAGTGGGCATAATACACACCTAGTGACCAGGCAGAGTAAGCAGCCCCCTTCTGTCCAATGCAGTGGCAGCTCACTGCATTCCTGTTTCCTTCATGTTCTAAATACAAAACACTGAATACAAAATACAATATGGAATATGGTCATGGAGTGTGGAGTTTAGCTCCAGACTCTTCTGCACCCCACCCTGGTCAGTCATCATTTATCCTCACACTGCCTCAAGAGCCCTCAGGCTGCTGAAAGGTACTTTTTAAACATATCATGAATAAATCTTCTGAATATATCACTTTACTATTTTACTTTTTAGTTCAAATAATAAAGTGCTCCGAAAATGGTTTTTGACCTTAATACTGATACATGAAAGTAAAAACAATTTTTTCCTGATATAGCTGCAGTTTGGCAAATTCTGATGCCAAATAAATAAATCACTATAAAAAGTTACCCTAATTATGTACACCTTATGCTGAGGGAATACATTTTCAGAAACATTTGGAGTTTCATTAATTGGCACTGGGCTTCGAAAACACAAAGTAGCAAAAGGTTCCATTTTAAGAGCGTGGTGAATGGTTCATTTTCTGTATCCTATTTAAAACTATTAAAAAAAGCTGATTTATGAATTCAGTTATTTAAACTTTATAAAAATTTATAATGAGAACAAAGACAATATCACCTGACCTAAGAGAGGTGTGGGGATTGAGTTAATTTTATCCATTTAAAAAAGGAAATTACGGCATAGCCTCTTTGGTCTCAGTTTTTTGGTAAACAGTTCTTTAGCATGCATCAGCTAGAGATCAGCTACACATTTCTCATCTTTGACTGAAGAGGCTAGCCATTAAACAAAACAAAAACTCCAGGTAAGGATTTCAATCAAAGGAAAAACTGAAATAAAACAACAAAAACAAAATTAAAGTTGGTTTCAATCAGTTACAAACACACCTCACTATGTGTTTAGCTGTTTGCAATTATGCAAGGGGACAAATTTCAATCACTTATTTCCCAGACGTTAATCACCAGCACCTGTCTAGCCTTGGTCTCCAAGAAATTGGGCATGAATATATCAGCGTGCCGTTTGATTGTGCTCTTTAGAATGCATTGGACGCTTCAGCATTCTGTCACTGTAACGAGATCATGCAGTGTTCTGGAATCATATGCCGCACTGTGAAATAGCCAAACAGATTCAGTGGGTTAGCAGAATGCTTGAAAGAGCATTGACTACAAACCATGTAATGTCCGCAGTCGTGGAACCCAATACGCCATAGCCCGTGCTCATGAAAAAAAAAGTGAAGTCTCTGTTTTACAACACTTTTTACTTTCAAGACATCCAAATTAATTTGACCACCCAAATCTAAACCTAAAAGGTTTATTTTTTCCACCATAATTAAGACAGAATTCAATCAACATTTGACCTTTACTTTGGCTCACAATTAAATGCAATTGTTCATCTTTATCTTCACTGACATAGCGAGGCATAAGACATAAGTTCAGCAATCAAGAAAATGAACTTGGCAAATTGTTCTCGTCTACAAATTAGTACAGCAGATCTCATTTAATTCAGATCTGTTATACTACAAAATTAGACTAATTTTGAGTGAATCCAGCCATAGTCTTATTATACCAGCAATTTTCATGTAAAACCAGAGGATGCCAAAGTGAAGGGGGGGCAGGGTGACCAGACCGTACCCTGTGGCAGACACAGTGTGGTCAGCAGAGAGCTACTCCGCAGTGAGCCAAGGGAAGCAATTGTGTTTTTTTTTTTTTTTTTTAGTTCCTCCAAAACACAGAGAGAGAATGGGAGCGACGTGAGACAGAGACTGGACACCTTCCCTGTGCTGTGGCCTCAGAGCGCTGAGAGGATGATCATTTCTCCTGCCACAGAAACTGCGTCAGCTCTTCCACAACACGCCCAGTTTAAAGAGGAAAGGACAGCCGACTTTATGGGACCATCCTGATGATATATAGCGTGCTGGGGCTCTCTGGACGATGACAACATGACGGACAGCGCACTGAGCGTGTAGAGAAGGCCATGGAACAAGTGCTCTTTATTCGAGGACGCCTTATTTTATTTTCCAATGCATAACCTTTTGTCTCTCCTCCGGGGGTGAGAGGTTGCAATACTGAGCATCTATACAGCAAGGAAATTCACACATCTATGGACAACATCACCACGTCAGCAACATCCACAAGCGCATTTGGTTCCGTTACATTTCTGTTGAATGAATGCATTTCCTTCAGGTCGTTCTGAATGAAATCCATTTGCTCAATGACTAAAGTGTATTCAATTTGAACCCTAAATAAATGATCAAAAGTAATGACAGGATTATTTTTTTTTTAATCTTGATATTTATGCATCAGCAGCACTGGTGGCTTACCACTGAACAAACCGAAGGAGGAAGATCCCTCAGACAATGCTGGCCACCAACCAAGCAGGCAGGGAACACTACAGTAGAATTTCAATACATGGGCTGGCGGTTGGTCTTTTTGGCATCCAAACTATTTGTCTGACAAAAGAAAACGTTCGGGACCCTACCGTCGCGCCTGGGATGAGACTTAACAATCTGGCAACCCCAGTCAGGGAATAAAATCACAACGTTTTTAGATTTCCTCAAGGTCATTCATTGCACATCCAAGTCTACATAACTTTCACATGCACATCGATGTGCTGCGAGCACAAGTCACCCCCCACCCCCAAATAAATAAGTACTTACTGCGTCTGAAGTTTTGCTTGGATTCGAATGTGAATTTGAGCTATGGAGAGTGTGATTATGTGAATTTTCTTGAGGAGAATAACTGGTCCCTGCCAAAGAAGAGGGGAAAAAAAAACAGTTAGGAGTGCAGGAAACAGATGCTTGTACAGAACTCTCAAAATAAGTATTTGCTAAACCCATCTCTCGAAATTTCAGAAAGGCTTAGCTGCTTAACCTAATCAAAACACCATATCTTGGCAATGTCAAAAAACAGGAGACCCTTGCTACCTGTTAATACTGTACAATTGTGGGTTACAAGTACACACAGCTATTTTGAAACATAAAAAGTTGAATCTTAAGTGAAATATGGGAGACACAACCATACTTGTTAAAAATCTAACTTTCACACAAGTTTTACTGAGCAAAAATCAAAGATAAAGGGTGCACTGAAAAGTATTATTATTAAGTACCAAGGCCAAACAATGTATGATCCAAGAGTCATAATACTACTGCCAACAAATCTTATGTTACCGTCTGCAGGGAAAACTAGATTTCTGCCATTATTAATGTTTTGAGATCAAGATGACCATGATCTTTGAATGCAGTGTAATTTCTTATGAAATATTTGCAATTTGGTTTGATTGTCACTTGAAGACATTAATTACTATCCATGACCCCTGCCTGATTTAACATAAAATGGTCACAGATGTAAAATATCCAAGTAAGGCCGTCATTAAGCCGCTCTGCAAACCAAAACACACAAAACAAAACAAGTGCCTCTGTTTAAGTTGCACTTCAACGGATTGGAAGTGAGATGAAAGTTGCACCTTGTTCACAGGTTTTGCACATCTCTTCACACTAAGTGAGCTACGCTTTGGCCGTGCAAAAACGTTCAGTGCCTACCGCATTCTGTGTTTGGAATCTCAGATTAACTGTTTACAGGGCCAGCTCTCAGCAGGTTCGCGTTGGTCAGATCACCAACTCAACGATCTGTCCTGCTTCAACACCGGAGTGTGGTGACCTTCTGTCTATAGCATTACCCCCATCGATCAACACTGTACCCTGCTGAAAAGCAGCATGAGCTTGCTGTTCACACACCTGTAACATCTGGGCCTAGCTTAATGTTGTGAAATTTAATAGGAATTGAATAATCTTTGATGCAGTAAACTTCAGAAAAAAAAAGCTTACCAACTGTGTGTAAAGCAAAAAAAAAAAAAAAAAAAAAAAAAAGTAAAAGGAGTTTGTTTTGGTCTGGAAATTTGGCAAACCAGAAGTGTCATTTTTGCATAGAAGGTCTGGTTAAGGAAAAAAATGAAAACCTTTAATGTTGGGTGAGGAAACCTTAGCTGACCCAGTCCGCTGACACTCAAAAAACTACATGTCCGAGTATTAACATGTCCGCTTAATATCTCTCTCCCCATCAGTTTTGGTGGTGACAGTGTTCAGAGATGAGGGTATGAGGCAGATATACACTGTATATCTCAGTTTCAACAAACTGACAAGGAATTTCTAATTTTAGCTTGAATCATTCAAATATCTGCAAAAAAATATAGGCCTATGTACCATATCATTTGCAATTGGGACAACAGATTATAAAAATTGAGTATGGGTAAAATTTCCCTTTAAATTGCACCCTGACCATGACCGAGTCTCACGCCTTCCAAATATTCTGTCCTGACCAACTTAGATTTCACCATTTTACCCTGAATGCCCCAGCAAGAGCTTATTCAGCTGCAGTTGCATCATGTAGCCATTTTCATATAATTCCCCCCTTTTTTTTTGCAGTTGCAGTATGGTCCACAGTACATTGTTGTTTTTTTTTTTTTTTTTGCTTTTGAGGGCACATTTTCAATCACTTCTCTCAGAAGTCTTGAAAGTACATTAAAGATTTTTGCTAGTTTTTTTTTTATTAAAATTTATAGCATTTGTCAAGTACCCATGAAACTGGGCAATACTGAAGATTTTTTTTTCCCCCCCGGCAATATCATGTGTCATATTTGACACACTCTGCTTCTGCAATATTTAGCATCCGTGTGTGCTCCTGGCATCAATTACCACGGGCCAGTGCCTTGGTAGTGATTTAATTTATCAGCATGTAAGAAAGCTAGTGTAATCATAATATAGTTTAACTTAATTACATAAGGCTAGCGATTTACAAATATCAGTGTATCAGGGTTGCGGTAACGTATTGCTGAGTGAAAAAGGGCAAAATATATTTTTGGTGAATTCGAGCATTTTTTTTCCCCAGAAGAAAGTTAGCTATGTAACTAACTACTGTCCATGCACTGAGGAGATTGGTTAAGGAGCGCCAATGAGGTTTTCATAGTCATCTCCCTGTCGGCTTGTGGGAGTGCATGAAACAGTGCTGATTTGGACTGACCAGAGGAAACGTATCTACTCTTTTCACAGATACTAAATCCAAGCCAAATACTACAGAATGTACAGATGTGAATTCAAAAGTCTGTAGTGAATTCAAACTTGCTGAATTCAAAAGTTTGTTGTTTTGTATGAGAGTTGCATAAAGTATGAGACAGTCAACAAACCAAGAATATTTACAACTTTTTTGATAAATTTAATCAATATAAACCAACTTCAATCCCACATTTTCCACATATTACTTAACTTGCACCTTAACAGATAACAATTTAAAATATCAGACCCTGTATCAAGGATTTAACACATGTACATCCAAAACAGGGTCCAATGACATAGTTTTGAATTGTTTGAGTTCAAAGGCTGGCCCAAAACAAGACCATTTTGTAGATGCACAGCAATGTTCCATATATCTTTTTTTTGTGCACAAGCATGAAGGTTTCAAAACACCCTCAACCACACTCAGCAACTTGAGAAGCGGACACCAAAAAGCAAACAGGTTGGAGGGCCCTGCTGAGGAGGAGGGAGGGAGTAACCAATTTAAGGTGAATAAAATGATCACAAACAAAACACTGCACCTGAAAGACTAGTTGGGGGTGGAGAAAGTTTGTGGGGACACCTGGCTCCCAGAAGCCCCTGGGGCAGAAGCCAGACAGCACCAGCTGTCTGGGGGCGCCAACCTGCCATACCGCCACCAGAGCCTGGTATCTATGGCAACTGCAACAGCAGGCTGGGGCCTGAGGACACATGCAGGGGTCTCTTGGCAGTTCAGCCCATTCAATAAGCAGGTAGAGTGTGTGTGTGTGTGTGTGGGGGGAGACCTCAGAGCATCTGGCTTTACACTGACAGCAGAGATCCAATTTATAACCTCCGCCATCTTCTCTTCACCCGCATGCGTGATGTTTGAAAAAAATGATGCCCTTTTAAAAGAACCCGATCCCTCCCCCGGTGACCCTGGATGATAGCTGCAAAAGACCGAACAGGAAGGATACTCACAGGAAGGTACAGGGTCTGTTTTGCAACGGTACCGGTTACCAATGGGACAGACGTTTCAGTGCTGACACACAAGAGCGAAAGGCAGGCTCCACCCCCAAAGCTGGGAAATCAAAACACCTGCTGATCACCATCTGACACTGTGAAGCGCGCAGACGCCACGATACAGATTATACAACACGGATATGACCACAGGCCATGCACAACGCTACCAGCTAGGGGGGCTAAAAACACACACGTCATTGTTTAACCTGATCCCTCTGGTTAACAGGCCATTCGTACACACATCACATGTATGGGCCTCAGATCGTCACCACTGGTGATGAGACCATCACATTTGCAGAGTGAGTGGAGTCACGTTAACACCATACATGTTCCCTTGGACAGATTCACTGGGTTCTCCATTGCTTTCCTCACCCTCTAGGGATGGTTCACTTTGCATACCATGGGCTTAGGTGCTACATGCCTAACAGCTGAAAAGTCTCAGCTACGGTGTCAGGCAGCTGCAGGTGTCATCATACAAACCTGTCTGATATATGTTACCATCAAAATGATGAGCCTTGACGATCCTTGAGCCTAAATGATGAGCCCACATGAGATGAATGGTCTGTTTTCGCCATTTACAATTGCTGAATTGCTGTGGCCATTGCCAGACAAAGGAAGGAGTTTAGACTGCTAACATGCAGTATCACCTGTCGAGTTATCCAAACATCAAACACCCAGACTGTGCAAAAACCCCAAGAATGCTGAAAATATTGTTCGCTCTTCAATTAACAGGTCTCCAGTTTACTGACGATTGCCTGTCATTTTCCAAAACTTTTAGGTTATTTGATGAAGTAATCTGTTATCTGTCATTTCATAGACCAGAGAATTAATTTTACTCCTGACTTCCTCCTGAAAGTTGTAGCATGTATATGCTGAGGCAGGAACTGGAGTCCACAAGCCTGATGCCTAATTAATACAAATAACCTTTTATATGATGGCGCCATATGATGTTTGCACTTATGGTTATTCCGGTACCACTAACTCCACAAATCTGTATATTACAGTTTGTTAGTCAAACTAAGAAATGTGTGGAGCAAAATCATTCAAGTGCATGTTTTTTCTGTCAAAGGTAATAAGTAATAACCAAGCCAATGGAGCACTGTCAAACTAGCAGATGTGAATCTCCATGGCACAAAGACCGGGCATGCATAATTTCAGCCCAAATTTCTAACCCACTGCCAAGGGAGTAGACACGCCTCAGAATCTTCTTTGCCACTGAAACCACCTGTACCTCAGAAAAAGCCAGCACCCAGATTCAAATAACCTTCTGTCATTTGCTGAACAGGACCACAAGACGTAACATCAACACGGACAATGTGAATCACACACACTGCACACCAAATCTATGCTTGCAGGTCAAACGGATTCACAGGAGCAAATAATAAAAGCAGATTGTACACACGCTGGGCATTTACCTTATCCGTACCTTTACGCGCATCTATATTTATGTCTTGAGAATTTAGTGTCTGTGCAGTGTACCCTTGTGATATTCCTGCTGTTCGTTGCATTTGATGTTGTACGATATCCCGAGCTTTGAATTTACGCTCAAATTTACCCTCACATCAGTCACGATGCCTTGAAATGGGACAGGGATGACACCCGCCAAAGGCATCAGATCAGTTACTCAATTTAACGACAACTTCTTCCAGGACACGTCCAAGAGTCTCTGATTTGAGCTGAAGGTCTATTGGAATCTTAATTTAAATTAAACCATAATGAAACACCTGTAGGCCTTCCCCACACCTCATTCTCATACCTGTTTTGGGGACTTACAAACCAGCCAAAACAGGCCGGTTTGTATACACAGGCTTTCAAAAGGGTTACATTACAGCACCCAAGAAAAGTTGTACTTCAAATAGTTGTATAAGAATAACTTGGATACAGCATCTCAATTTGTGTTACTTGCAAGGGATGGAATCAGATGCATTTTGATAGAATCTAAAGATAAATTCAACTTCAACTGCATGGGAAATTCTTTCAAGACCATCTTCAATATAGAAGAAATATGGTAATGCTCCATATATGTTCCAAATTTGCGACAGCACTAGAGAGCGCAGGGTAGAAGCACATAAATAATGATGAAGATGTAATGCACATTAGGGTGAAATATGAAAGCGGAATTCTGCCCATTTGTAATTTCACACATTAAGACTGCATATTTAATTTCAGAATTTAAAATGAATTTAACAATTTTAGGATCTCCTGTCCAGCATGATCTGGAAGAATTTGACATGGTTTTGAGAACACTAAGGCCAGGATTTAATCAAAATCCAGTCCTTAATTTGTACTTACAACCGAGTAAGACTCATGCTTTTTTCTACAAGAACAGGTTGGCGACTTAGTTTTTGTGATGGTTAAGATTGCCAAAGCATGCAAGCGAAAAATTAAAAAAAAACAAACACTTGCATTTAAGTGCGAGCCAAATTTAAGGACAAATGTTGACCGAATCCTAAGTATTCAATATATCCACAAAGGGATACAATCACCTTGTGTTCAGGCTAAAAAAGTGAACTGAACAATATACTGTTCTCCTTAAGTTTTATTTTGCCGTCTACTCCATGTGCATACTGACGATTTCAGTAACACATTCAAAGCATAAAGTGGTTACATTAACCACTGTGACAAATCTGAAAGGCCACTAGGTTAGACCTCACCACATAAAAAGCCATTAGACTTTGACATTTCAGTGCTGACCATGTACAAATGGAAGCCATTCTACTTCAATACATAGTTTTCAGTCAGGCAAGCAAAACTACAATGTTGCCAGGTACCTGGCTATGGAAGTATTCTCCAAACTGTAAAAGCAGCTTCATGCTGATGCGTGTATGAACTCTCATCGGTGAATCAATTTCCACACCGGCTGATGCCACAAGGTGCAAGCGGTTGACCCCCGCTGCTGCACTGACAGGAGGAGAGGGATAACTGCTTGACACAGTCCCACTGACACTCCTGCACTTTTAAGCCTGAAACCTGCCCGTACGGAAAGAAGAATCCATCCCTAATTCCCACAAAGATTAATTATTTTCCTTGAACAAAAAAAAAATCACCTCTGTTGTAGACAGCCTTGAACAATAATTATGGCAATAAAAATACAGCCGTTAAAATTCACTCATACCCTTAAATTCATCCCATGGCAGCTTTTAGGAGGAACTTTAATGTCAAGTGTCATTGAGTTTGCGTTTGAGGCCAGATATACCCATTGGAAAGAAGGCCTGCAGCCAAGCCAAGAACAGTCTGTCACCACCAAAAAACGCTAACTTGCGAGCTTGCAGAAGTAACCATCATTTTCCCTTCCAGAAGAATGTATGACCCGTTACTTCATAAATTCATTGTTACGGAGTGGACATGTGCCACTGTGGTCATGGGAGCTATTGGCACTTTATCTACCAGTGCCAGCAACCTCTCTTCCCCGCAAGTATTTGCACACAGTGGTCTCATATAGTGGAACTTAAAATTAAGCTGGATGACAGAATTTCACTTGGAGTTGAGTTAGGCAAAGTACAAGGAGAAACTCAGGCCTTCCTAATTTTAACATTTGCACATAAATAGTGGCTGATGGGAGTCTTTGCAACTGGCTCATACATACATACTCATTAACTATGTTACAAAATATAAGGCTACCACTTCCAATATTTTAGTTGACCAACAAGTGGTTATTCCCGCTGTATATTTTTGTGGGTGGAAGGGGGCATGTTCCGCATGTAACCTTTTTGTCCCTGCATGTGCGCAAGAGCAAACTTGTCCAGACTCTTTGACTTGGTTTGTACAGTGGGTCACTAAGATGTGAACATAAAGCAAAACACTGGCAACCACTGCTCTGGCTTATATGCCTTTGCAAAATCATGGTCAAGAGCAGATTTTTTAAGTTACTGTCACTGACAGCCTGAGGAAGACTTTGATAACCTGGACCCACCTGCAACCCCTTCACAAAAAATGTATTGTGCCTGTGAACAAGAATATGAACCTTGACCCAGAAACCCCAACCTTGACTGTATGAAATGGCTTTGTGCACATGCATTGACTTACATGTCATTGTCAGTTTTACATTGTCTAAACTCACTCATCTCGAAACAGGGACCGAGTGAGAAATGTCTGAATGTATTTACACATTTGCTTCTTTAAGATGGCATTTCTACTCGATGCACTTCATTGCAGCTGGACATGATTTCTTAGTGTTCAAGAGCCTTTACACTAGTCTAAGGCTATCCACGCCAAGGTTGGAGCACAAATAAAAGTGTACTGATATTTACCATGCAGAAGGGCCAAGGATACCCAGGTTTCAGCATTTTGCTTTCCAAGCCATAGTACAGCTGAACACCAAAAATACTGACAGCTTCAGTCCAGACCTTTATGCCGCTCTCTTACCTCCGTCCCTTTCTCTGCCCCGGTGTGTGTGAATCGCTTTCGCCCTGGTGTGCCCTGTGCTGTCACCGTGTTTATTCTCGGGACTGTCTGACCGCCGAAGTATTTTGCAAGGTGGAGAGGGATCAGAGGAGTCTCGCATCTTCTCATGGCGGTGGTCACTACCGGGGTGACTCTTTGATGGATATTTAAGAGTCTGCAACGAAATATAAACTCCTCACAGCACTCAAACAAAAACACACAGTGAATTCCGTTTTCCCCATTAATGGGACCCGTTGCAGTCCAGTAAACAGACGTGGATAATCGGCTAGCTAATTTTATAAAGCTTGGCGAGAGAAAAATAAAACGCTTGAGCATAGAGCACTGTTGTCTGACATGACCACGTACGAGTAGCGTTTTATCCTACGTCAGTTGCAGCCTAACCACATCTATGTAATGCAATGGCAATTTCCTAAAATAATCATCCCCGTAAACACGTATGTTTTCGTGTTAACACTACCTACATGACCTCGACAAAAGTATTTGACAACAAATTTCAGGTTAATAACACGTAGAACATGCAATTATCGAACATATTTCCGATGTTAACGCCACCTCCTTCTCTAATGTTATTGAAAAACTTTTGGAAAATACAAATACATAAGCTAACAGTTAACTACTCTATCCATTACAATACATGCACATTCAATTTATTTTACTTGTATTATTGGCCTGCATAAATAGCTACTTAGCTAGTTTGTTAGCTAGGAGATGTCATACAACCAGGCCTTACAGTTAGCTATCTTGCTAACGTTGGCTATCTATCATCTTAAAAAACAAACAATAAATGTTAAATTCGACGTTAAAAAACAATTACTTCATCTATCGAACATAACACAAAAGTTATCTTTTACGCAGAATTAATTTTCACCCGTATTCAAACCAAAATATCTACTTTTCGATTTATTTTTCCGCACTGAGGCCTGTAGGTGCTCCATAAGCCTGATCTAGAGTAGCAACCTTTTTAATCTTATTTCTGTTTCTTATACCTGATAGGGCTGAGAATCCCTTCGGTCGTTGCACCTGTAAGAGAATAATAAACGTTTAGTAATATGAAAAACAAATCGACATGCTAAAATAATACAGGAAATCGCAGTAGCCAAAACAGCTTCCTTAAGTAACTTATTTTGGTTTCAGTAAAAATGGCGGATTGTCAAAGCGGAGAAGGGAAAGAGGAAAAAATCTGAATATAAAACATGGAGCTGTTTACCCATCACTGAGTCTCGGTTGTTTCCTTGCATACATTACCATCAATGCCGTGTTAGTGTGTGTGGAGTGGAGGTGAAAGATGGGCTACTTATTTGTTTTGCTTTTTTGTTTTGAGCGACCGATCTCATCTATTATTTCAATAGTTCTTGGTATGAGAGTAGCTCATAGGCTCGGCTAATCGGAAGAGCGCCCTCGGTCCATCTCCCACTCGCACACACTAAACTGAACCTCTATCTACACAAGAGTGAAGCTCAGCCCTACAGCCGCCCCGCTTCCCCCGCCCACAACTACATCCGGGACACTGTAGCGGCCGAATCGGCTGAAGTCGGCTGGCTTCATCCGGTCGCCGAAAGGACACAATTCGTCGGAATACGACAGTTACCTGTCCGGTCTGAAGGCATGCTTTGCATTTCCACTCATAGGACGGTTTACCATTTACACCAAAATAAATGTTTACGTTTATAAAGTCTGATGCTGATTTTGTTCGTAACCTTGAGAGATGTATGTTCTTTTTTTCACATTTATGCACAAGTCAGTTTACCATCCTCTAATTGGCCCATGCAGATCGTTGTATCGGTTGATCACATGGTTCCATTCTTGGTTCCATACAGCATGCGATACCTGCAACTACTATATCCAAATACAGTTAGCTCGTAACGAGAGAGAGAAGATGATGTACTACAGCAAAATAAACTTACTGTGCTGTTGAAAATAAACCATAACCCCCTCCCCTCCTGTACCAGTACTGCAGGAATATATGCTTGGCACACAAAGATCTATTGAGACATCTGGTGGGCAATTCAGGTATAACATTAATCTTGTCGAGGATTCATACAAGTGGACCAAACGGTGGGACTGCATCCCAATACTGGAAAAATGTATCCTCCTAGCTTCCACTTCCATCTCGTCTCTATCATCCTCAATGACCCAGTGTTGGAGAGAGGGAGGAGACGAGGTGGTACTGGAGGAAAGGAGGATATATTTTTGGACACTGGCTGGGATGCACCCTGGGTGAACTACTTTTTCTGGTATATTACTAGAGCTTTTGTAAGACCCATTTAATTTATTTTGATTTTAAAAAATGAGCTGAATTATATGTACTAGAAAATTGTAATGGAGTGATATGGACATTTTTCAATTCATATGCACTGAATGTCACTTCACTTCCTGAATTGACTGTATTGAAATGGAATTGAATCCAGCCTTGCATAAACTCCAGTTACCATAGACAACGCTTTACTTACCATAAAGGGATCAATTAACCATAACGACTGATACAAAAAGTCCTGTGAAAATAAGAAGAAATACAGTACGTGTAAATCACAGGAATGTGGGCTGTTGTAGAGTGAAAACATTGACCTGATTTTTACTACCTGAACGAAGACTTTAGACAGACAAATGTAGAACCTCTGTGTCAGAAGCCACATTGAATTATTCACATTTTTTATTTTTAATAAACCTTTTCTGTGCTTTTCAGGTGTTAAATCACACCCCTTACTGCTGCATATTGCCTTCTGTTTGTCTGAGCATCTTTCACAGTGCCAGTCTCCTCAACTCCAATTCCGGTGAATGTATAATGTTGACAGATTTCATCTACTTATTCTGTGATTTTAGATTGATTAAAGAATAAAGTTCAGGATGCAACAGCAGACCAATGGGGTTCCTAAACCTGGACTGTGTTTCTGTTAAGATATGCCCACAGCAATAAACAACAGTACAAAGGGAGCCCTGCAGGACAGCTGGTCACACACCAGATAAGGTAAAATGCCACCACACTTCTTTTGCCACTGCAGTGGAACCATTTCAAAGCTGAACATAACATTTTATCCATCTGAAACTGCAGAAAGGTATTTTTTGTAGTGCCTGGTATTTCAGTTGGCAAAAACCAGCCTGTGCCAGTGTCATCGCGAGTGTGTCGTTGCGTGTGGGTAAATAAAGAAACCGAACTAATATTTTAACATTTAAAGACTGGTCAGCATAGCTCAAATGAAGGGCATTCTTCTTTGTTCATCACAAAGGAAACCTGTGGGTCAGCACTTTAGCCAGTAATGCATGCTGGTCAGAGGTCAAGAGGGCACAACGTGAGCCTGTCTTTGTTAATTATTTCCAGAAAATAACCATTATTTGGGTCGACTTGTAAAAGATATTTGAAAAAAGTAATTTGCAAATTAAGGCAGGGAATTGTATGTACAGAAGTAATTTCTAACCATCAGTCCACAAGAGCAATACTTATCTTTCACTAAAAATTATTTAGATTATTAGATCTGCTTTCAGAGCTCTGGGTGGCCATTTACTGTAAATATAGCTCTGATTGCTGTTGTATGACTGTGGAGATATTCTTTTTTTGCAACCAGACTTTTCACATATACAGTCTTGTACAAAAACATCTTTGAATGAATCATTTCATTTTCACTTGTCTGAACCTAAAACCAAAATGACAAAACTATTGTTAATTTAAAAGGCTTGTAGGTTAATTTAATAATCGTGTAAGACTGTATTTATTTCTTATCACATGCTATTCACCAAAGTGATCCTTTTTATCTTGCACATTATCAATTTCTTAATTGTATTATCAAAAGCTTAATATTTAGCAAAAAAAAAAAAAAACTGTAAAATATAATAGTCTGGCCTCAACATTTTGCCAACCAGGCTAAAATCCTTCAGGACTTAATAACACGTGGAAAAAAAAAACAAAGGGCAAAATATTTTGGAACAAAGTAAAATCCAGTGTTGATACTGATAAAAAGATGGACAGGTGTTTGGTCATGTTTTCTGGCTCTGAATTCACATGAAATAACATTTATTCCTCCCTTCCATTCCCATTCAACTGCTGAGCTAACATGAGCTGTCAGGCCCCAGACATCACAAGAGATTTAGTTTTCTCTGGCAAAAAATGTTCATTTCAATAGATTTCCTCGCACACACTCTGTGGTTCCTCATTCCTATTGAGGCTAAAGAGTTCAGGGTAACATCCATGGACCTGTGTCATGTGGCCGTTCATCACCTTTAATTATCTGGAGTGGAATTTTTGTTTCACCTATCACAGACTCAAAGTTGTGTGTAAACATTGTTTTTTATTCATTAACCATACCCTTAGTGTTTTAACTTGTTATTTAGAAGCTAATATTCCCTGGATTTATCAAAGTCAAAATATTGACTGCCCACCAACGTCAAGCATGACATCTACCTTGAAAAAAATACATGGGAACAGAACGCCTCTGCAAGGGGCAGACTAGTACTGAATGGGTCCATTGTTCATCCTCTCTGGTTAGCTAATGGCTTCGATAGTAGGCCTGAGTGAAAGTGAGTCAAAGTGTATTGAGCTGTAGATCTAAATGCTGTGGGTTTGTGCATCAGAAAGCCCTCTTAGGAAGTTATTACTAATGCTTTTCTTTGTGCAATTGGCCCGTGCAACTGCATCTCTGCACCTTATGCTGTTTAACTAAAAGTCTGCCGCCCCACCCTGCTGCTGGCATCACTTCAAAGAGGCACTGCTGCCCCTTTCTCCACCTTAACAATTAAGCTGCACTACTTGAAGATCAGGTCAAACAAAACAGCTACATTAAACTGGTAGCCTTTTCATTTTCTATGCACAATGATAATTATTTTTTTTATTATTATTTTCCACTTGTGGTTATACAATTGGCACCGTTTTGTGGTCAGGTTTGTAATATTTTTTTTAATTGTTTATAACAAGAATAAGCAGTGATATACAGCCCAGAACAGAGGCCTCCCATTGGACCAGGACAGTCCAGTCCGGTGACATTCCAGTGAAAGTTTATTTTGGGTAGCAAAACAAATGTACTTATTTCTTCCTAAAACAATTATTCACATGCTATAGTGTAGAATATGCTCTTGCTCATTTTACAGATGTGGTATAGCTATACTCTTCATAAAATTACTGAGTGAATGAGGAAGTGTTACTTTACCTACTACTTCCATTGACTATTATGTCACTACTCCTCATTTTGTGGAGTGTTTTTCAAGAAACCTGGGATATAAGATTGTCTGGAGGGTGTGTTAATATGTCACATGTTCTCTTCAGAGGAGTAATATACATTTTATTGGACTGGCAGACATAAAATTTCAGATCAATATGTTTATGGTGTGTACCTTTTGTTTGTTGTTAAGGTTTTTAGTTGCCTTTGAAGACAGCAGCTACAAATTGTGTGCACCTTCTGTGCCTTTTAATGTGTGTGTGTGTGTGTGTGTGTGTGTGTGTGTGTGTGTGTGTGTGTGTGTGTGTGTGTGTGTGTGTGTGTGTGTGTGTGTGTGTGTGTGTGTCGATATATAGATATATCATAAATTATTGAAATTCCATAACTCAAAACAAAATACAGACAAAGTTCTATGTATAAAAATAAATAGCTGTCACGGACATTTAATCACAGCAATACTGAGATATTGCTTTATTGAACACTAGAGGGCGACATGTGTTTACATTCTTCACTGATAAAGGGAGGCAATCGATTCAATTTTTTTGTGTGGCGTTACCTTCACTTTGAACTACATAGTTAAGGTTGGCTATTTCTTCGTCAAAAGAAAAACTGTGTAATTCATGTGTACACATATGTATCGAAAAAGCCAAAAAGGCATGGAAACATCTAAAGGTAAAGTTATACATCTTTGCAAGTAGCCAATGTTGGATACATTAACTCTGAAAGAATTTTAAAAATCTGAAAAGTGTCGCATTAAAAAAAAAACTTAACAGTCTACAGTGCAAGGTTTAAAAAAATGAAATCAATTAGACGAATTGAAAAGAATTATGAGGAAACTAAACACATGGTTGTTTATGTAGATACTTGCTATTAAACTATTCTTTGAACATGTATTGTGTAACGCTATACTTCTGAAAATGTAGATTTAGAATTTGTAAAGATCATATAGCCCTGTACTACTTCCTCTTCGCCTTCAAAAATGAATGTCAATATACAAAATAAAGAAACAAAAATGCAGTAGGTGTTAGCAGAAATGTATAATAAGGAAGCAGGTAACACCGCGGTCGTCTCAAGCGGTAGTAAGACATTCCTGCTTTATCTTTTGAGGGCAGCCAGCTTCCCGTCTGAGCTCCAAGGAAACTCTCCCAATCCAGTTTTTACAAATGCTTGGCATTTAAAAAAACTCACTTTTGGACCCATGGGTGCTTCAGCGACTCATGCTCAGACAAATGAATGGGTTGTACTGTGATGGACGTCTGTGAGGAAGTCATGAAAAGTCTGTCTGGGACTGGAGAAGTCTGTCTCCCATTTTGCCATCAGAAACCTCTATTGTCTGTTTTCAGTAAAAGTCCATTACCTAAGTAAGCAATGTTTATAACAGCTACGTTTAGGTAAATCATTTTTAAATACAAAACCTTGCATGGCATGCTGTATTCTTGTTAGACCTCATTATTTCAGTTTTCACTAGTTATGTTGGCTTACTTAAGTTCTTTGGGCAACATGAGGTTTACCGTGTTTGCACATCGTCCCAGAACATGAGCTTCATAGAGCAACAGTTCAGTTGATGCCAGATTCGCTAAATTATAAAAACAGGTAGTGTGCCTGTCTTAGACATGACCAGAACTCAATTTGCATAAAAGCATCACCCGTCATCTGACATTGAATTTTTGGACTCTGCTTTCTGCTCGAAAGTGGGGGCGGGCAACCATGAGTGATTGAACAACAGAGACCTCCGCTGGTAATGCAGAATTAGAAAGTAGCACCGCCTTCTGTGTCGACTATGGGCCAATCGGGAAATGGATTGCAGTCTGACTTCCGCCAGGCTAATCCATTGAATGAGGGTCGGACTAGGCGTCTCGCTTTGAAAGGATCGCGTCAGGAAAACAAGGATGCGGTTTAGTTACGAACGCGGATTGTGGATGAGGGAGATCTGAAATTATTCGCTTCGGATTCAGACAGTGTTCCAGTTTGGCAAATTGATTTGAAGTTGTGGCCGCCTAACTCTGCTGAAAACTAAGAAGAGGAGTGATAGCAAGCTATTTGAAAATCTAAAGAGACAAAGTAAGTAGCTTGCTTGCTAGCATACTGTATTGAGTGAACAAGCTGGCTGGCCGTGTCTTTTATTGCGTTTACGCCTGAAATCGGCACAAGCCTTCAGCATCCAGCTCGCTGAACTGATACAATGTACTTGCCCAACAAGTTAAGTTCGCTATGGTCGATAGGCGGTCACTTGCCAACTAAATACCATTTCGATTTCAAACTTTGCGCGGTTTTCATGGTAACAATGAATTTGAATGATATAGATTCAGCCATTGCTAATCCCTTTGTAATGGGGGGGGGGGGATTGTATCTGTTGGCTGCCTGCACGTATCCAAGACGTTGACATGGAGCATGTCACTGACAGCGCCGTGCTCCCAAGGACGTGTTTCTGATGTTCGCTGGCTTGAAAGTAGTTTCCAAGTGAAGTCTCCTTACAGCGCAGAATTCGACAGATGTAAAAGTTTACTATGAAATTGAGGAAAATAAAAACAACCGTGCTAATGTTGTTTTGACAGTGTTAGAAACAAACAGTTCTTAACGTAAGCTTGAAATCAATCGGATAAGACGTTTCGTTGCCAGCTAAAGCAAGTGACTCCTTTTGACGGGGTGTATTATTTATTATCTGAGTGGTTGCTGGCATGGCTGCAGGCTGTTTTTAAAAATAGATTTGGAAATGTGGAATTACGTTTTAGGATTCAATGTCACGCTGTGGCCTGACCCGAAGACACCAGTACTTTCTAATACTCCCTTGCTTTGGCAGGTGCCATGAACCAGAGCTGTATATTGTGATACTTTAATGTATTGAAGAAGGTGCGACCTAAGTCACATAAGTGTATAACCTATTTAAGATGGTTTTAATGTGCCTTCGCTCGGGTGCCTTCTTCCACCATGAGAATGACAGAAGGAAAACTGCACATGGCAATTGCTAGCTATAGGTTCTGCGTTCCATTTTAAAGAAACAGGATACCGTTCTTCCACCTCACTGCGTTTTTTTTCTGTTCAGTGGCGCAGATACCCAAGTATTTGTTCCTTTCGATCTGAATCGAGATTAGTTGAAATAACCTTTATGGTTTGCATTCGTGTTCAGGTGAGCGCGAAATGATCAAGATCAACACTGTAGTGTGCCAAACGGAACTTTGATATTTGCTCAAGATCGATAATCAACTCATGTAGTTTAAGTAACAGTGACACATAGCGCATCCTTAGTAATTAATAGATGTATGTAGCTGGTCATATTAGGTGCTCTTAAGCGCATCTGTGTCTAGGTGTTTTCGTGAACATGAAAAAGCAAAAATAGGATACCACCTGTGGCTTAAAAATCCTTTGAATTGAAATATTTTAATGTAGGTAAAATCATCTTTTGCCTGACTGTAGGATAGTGAAGTAGAAATTATTTTCAGGGTGTCAAGAGAAATAACACCCATTAGCTGTAGATGCAAGCACCTGCCCTGCTCGGAGCAGTTGGGGCACGGAATGTCTGAGAGCGTTTGCTGGATTCCACGTTCCGTGTAGGGTGTTCCGTGGAATGTTCAGATGTAGTTCTCTCTGGATTATCGCACATATGTGACCACAGTGAAATGTACGTGATCCCGCCAAGACCATTGGATGGGAGACCTATGTCGGAGCTTGTGGCCTCTGTAGGTCAAAGGTCAGGGGGCTATAATTAAGCGGAGGTGCGGATAGCTAAAAAGTCAGTAATGATAACTCAACATGAAGCGTGTGACTTGGCAGGAGTAGGTGTGTGTGGGTGTAGGATATGTTGTGTGGATGGGTGAGAAGGAGGACCCTTTTCCAGGTCGTGTTAAATTATGCCAGTCGCTGCAGAGATTGCCTCCTCCTGTCGCTCTCTGCCCCGCGCCCCTGGCAAGGACTCTAAGCTGTACCCTTCTCAGCTCCTCCTTGGACCACATCTCGGAAAACTAGCTCTGACGTCCCATTTTCCATTCCACTCCAACTCGGCAAACGGCGTGCTCAATTGCTATTCACTCGTGTGTGTCTGAGACGCTGGCTGTGAGAGCCGTGGTGTGCTGTGCTGAGGATGGAGCTGTTTCCCTCTCTTTTCGCCTCTACCTCTCTCTCCCTCTCTTATCTTTGCCTAAAGAGGTGTCATTTGGCTGCCTGACACCACGAATCTTGCCATGGTGGTTTGACAGAGGGACTGTCTGACCTTCAAAATGGCACGTAATTAAATGCAGAGGAACAACCTTTACAAGAGCCTGCACAATACAGACAGCTCTTTCAGCACTTTCACAGAGCTGTTAAGTAGCTCTGTGCCATCTCAAACCTCTTTTGTTAAGAGTCTTTCACACGTTGCCCACAAATGCAGGGGGTTTCCCAGTCTATTGCGGAGTCCTCTCTTTTAAGTAGAGCAGCAGAGCAAATCTGAACTAAACCTTATGTTTGTGTGTTGATTGCCCCTGGAGTGCAGCAGGGGAAACCCTTTAAACCCCCTTCAGGGCTCTTATGAAAACTTCAGTGACCTCAGTGCATATCGTATTACCTTTGCTTAACCAGGTAGGCCAGCTGAAAGCAAATTCTCACTTACAGTGACTACCTGACAAGAGTTAAGCGGTCTTAAGAGCATATCACAATTTGCTCTTTAAAAAATACTCCATTACTGGCTAGAGAATCCTGGCAGAGGACTTGAGAACTTGTAACTGAGTGATGCCAAGTCATGACTCCGGTTCAGGCAGCGTTACGGTTTCCATCCAGCAGTGGCCGATCTGAGATCAGCTCTTAGAGAGTGTGTTTGCCGGTGGAAGAGAGTCCAGCTGTTTCCTCTCTTTTAATGGCCCTGTCGGGGGCGTTGGAGGGGGTGGGAGCGGGTTGAGTTCACCTGTGTTGACGTCTTAATTCTGCGGCCGTCTGTATTTATGACCTGGGCAGCGAGCAGTCTGAGAGGGACGCAGCAGCTGAGCATGCAGTCTCAGTAATTGGTCGATGTGGAAGAGGAGTAGCTTGGGCGTGCAGTTAGAGAAACCCAGACTGAGCGCGTGGGAGTGACTGTGGCCACCTCCTTGACCTCGGTGACCCCGCGTTCCACACATTCCCCTGTGTCGCTTTATGAGCTGCACATAATGAAGGGTTAGGACCATCTCTGACTGGAGTTTTGACAGTCATTTTTTTCACATAGCTGTCTGTAAAGATACCTGAATGGAATTCAGTGAGCAACAGGTACTGACTTTGTTATATTAGCCTTTTTTTAAGTTTATTTGGTGTCTGAGAGAATTTAATTCACAAAAGAAGCTATGTTGAAATTGGGTGCTGGAGGCAAAGAATTCTTGTTGAAAAATGCTAAGTGCTGCCAAAATAAAATGCTGAGAAAGGCAAGAGAGTGAAAATGAACACGGATTCCAGTTCACACAAAGCCTGCGTCAGGCAGCAACAGAATCACTTAACACTGTATCTGCGGGGGTAGGAAAGCAAATTGATGCGAAGTAAAGATGGTTTGTGTCAGTTCACGTCTCTTTTATTATACCCCACACTTGCAGATAAAAGCATGGTGACCTGTTGCCTGACTATGCCACATGTGGCTTAGGCCCTGTGTATGGGACTGTCTCCATGATTGCCCATATATTTAGGATCCCTCAGATGTTTAATATCCAAATGGCTTTCGTTTACAGGGAGGCTATTCAATTCGAAGAGTCTTCCCTTTGAGCACCACTGTGCGCAAGATTCTATTTTGTTGCCATGGTAAAAAGTGTCCTGACCCCAGGCATGCGACCGAACTGACTCCTTGTTTCGGGCCCCATAGAGGGGTGGGTGGATGGGGGTGGCTTATCTGAGAGGATTGCCTGAATAAGCGCTTGGCCAATCTGACGCTGCCGTTGTTACACAGTAATTGCTGGATGACAGGTCCTTGGTGTTGGCTAGTTTGGGGACTTAAGGATGCAGAGAGATTAAACGAGGCCCTTCTCCTTTTTGTGGGGGGGGTAATGAATTAAGCTCTTCTGAATGCACCTTCCTCATCAATATAGAGTTACCGTAAGAACATGGTGAGAAGTGCTGAAATGATGCCACCCAGCTCAAGTCAGCTATGGGACACCATCAGGCGTGCTCCAGTGCTCTGAGGAGAGGGTGCGGAATGGAGAAAACAGACAGCGCACCACTGCCGACAGAGCAAAATAAAAGGCTGTGGGAATTGAGTGTAGCCTGGGAGGGCCACATGCAAGCCTGTAAGGCGATCCTCTTATGAGGAGCGTCTCCAGTGCTTCGCCGCTTACCGCTTTTTGCACCAAGCCGTCACGACCGACCTCTCATTACACGTTCCCCTTTTTCGACTAAAGGAGAGGTGGATAGACCCCCCTCTTCTAAAGAGACCGAAGGAGCTCGTCTTCGCAGTTGCTGACGGAATGAGGAATTTCACCCCTTCCAGCGTTGTTCAGCCCCCTTCTCTTCTTGCAGCGTTCAGTAGCTGGGTACATTAGGGAGTGCTAAATGCTTCCTGCCTAGATCGATCGGAGACCTGGCCTCAGGTGATGGCAGGACCGCAGCATGTACGCGCTGTTGTATGGACATGACGAGCGTGCGGAAAGCATCGGATGCAGCACGCCGCTGACGGCTGCTTTGTTTATCCTTTGATGAAATATTTAGGAGGGTTTCAGGCGAGGGCCTCGGCATTATAAGCATGCTTTTCTGTATGGGTTTTCTGTTAATAATTTATCGGTTTAGGGAGGAGAAATGGGAGTAAAAATAGATTTTCATCAGGTTTAGGGAGAATACGTCAGTCTCGTCTTTTTAAACCAGTGATGTGTTTGTTCGCACGGTTTCTCTTGACAGGGGCTTTATACTGTACTGTCTCCCACTGACAAGTCAAAGCCAGTGGAATTGATGTTTTTAATATCTCTGCCATCCTAAGACAGTGCTTATTTTTTAGAGTAGACATCAGAGCGTAATTAAGACCCGGCTGGTAATTTGTTTGCAATGAGTCTTCACCCATTTGTTTATATGGCATTGCAGAGCAACATATTCCTGTTGGCTGTCTTTATTTGTAATTTACATAGGCCTGCATTACGAAGCAAACAGAGAAATAGACCGTAGACTGTACAGGGAATGAGGTGGAGAATCAGATATGTGGATTCTAATTAACCCTGGGTCCTGATAAGGAACAGGGGCATCCAGGTTGTCTTGGGAAGGACTTACACATGTTAGATGTCAGTGTTTTGAAAGCGGCAGCGCTTCTCAGGATTTCAGCTCGGCCTATCGAGTGACGCGGGATCGGCTGAAGGTTGAGCATGCCTCCCCACAAGATGGTCCGTAATTAATCTGCTGGCGCTAATCAGATTCTGGTTCCCCCAACCGCACCCCCGTGATGGAGGGTGGGTGGTGCAGTGCCTGGGTCTGTGAGAGACCATTAGCAGTCAATCTCAGTCAAGTTATTTATACACGTTATGTCTGGCCGGAGCTCAAAATTGAATTAAATTAGAGCCAAATTAAATAATAAATGTAATAAGCTCTTGAAAGTAAACTTGACTCCTGAGAAAGTCTTTGTTGGACAAACCACTCATGCACAAGTAGCGATATTATGTCATTATAACGGCAAGCACATTCCCACCGGTACATATTCTCCCGTAGCCATCCCAGGGGGCCTTTTAGAGACATTGGCTCTTGTACCGTTTATAGCTGTTTTTTTTCTGTTGAAGAGAGTTCAGCCTCCGCACTGCCAGATCACTTCTGATTTCCTTACATGTTAAAATTACACAATACTGCACTTCCTGCTGGTGGAGACCCGCTCTAGAGGGAATTACGTTGCATATTAGGAATTTAGCAGACTTTACCAGAGCAACTTGCACAGTTTTCGTATTGACACACTGCCCAATAATTCAACGGGGTCTGAACGATTTTTACTGAAGCAACTTTTGGAACCTACATTGCACCCTTAAACAAGGGTTCGAGTCGACATCTTGCAACATCTTTTGAGTTGCAAGACTGGCTCCCTAACCATAATACTGCACTGCCACCTCATGCCGAATCAGACATTCCACACATCTTCGGCCTGTGGCCCTGCCTCCGCCCTCGTTCCTTCCCGAACTTGAGGATTTTGCTGATGTTTGGCATTTCTTTCTGTCCGCGCTCGGGTGCCTCTCTTTTCAGGTGGCGGTCCCGGGGGTGTGCCGCGGCCCTGTTTTGGGCTGGTAATCCCCTCTTTGTTGGGCCTGTCCTGGGGAGAGTTTTTCAGACGGTGGGCCTGTTGCTGGGGGCTCCTGCCGCCGGGCCTCCGTCGTCGGGCCCGCCGTTTCCATGCGGCTTCACATCAAGCGCATTCTTTCCCCGGCCGATCTCCGTGCCGGGCACCGGGCACCCAGCTGTAGGCAGTGGGCAGTGCCTTCCATTTAGTTATTTATTTATTGTTTCATTTTGTTTTTTTTTACGTCCACTCTTTCATCCATCTCTCCCCTTCCCAAGAGAACAATCACAGCAATCTAACTTCCCGCTGCTGGCATGTGACCACTCGCTGGCCTTACAAGGGGCTCCTTTATTTTGCATTTTTGCTGAGTGGGACAAAAAGGACGTGGGCTTATTCTGAGGGTGGGCGTTTTGAGCCTGGGGCAGACTGCAGCCCAGTTGGTCCCCACCACTTATTTTAGGTGTGAGTCTGCCTTTTTATGTGTGGTTGTAATTTGGAACAGCTCAAGGGGGTGTTGTGTTTAGGGCAGTAAACGCACACACGCACGCACACACACACACACTCACTCACTGCAAAGCATCTGTGTTACCACAGTATAATTTGAACCCTGCCTTGCGCCACAGTTTGGCTTTAGCAGTAATTTATGGTCTGCTTGCTGAAAACATCAGCGAATCAAAATTGTCGTCCCCGGACTCCGCCTCCCACAAGTACACATGTGTTGCGGCGTATCAAACAACAGAATCTCAGTAAAATTAGTTCCTTGCTTGCCACTAATTACTGCATTCCATCTTTAAGGACCCCCTTTGTCAAATACAGTGGCCGTACGCCCATGAGTGTGAGATAAATATAGCAGAAAGTATGCAGAACCCCACGAATCAAAGGGCATGTGGTCTTTCATTGTGTGGAGTGGAGTGTTGGGGTGGTCATGGGAGGGGCCAGAATGAGAGGGTGGGGCTAGCACAAATGTGGGAGTGGCTAATACAGCCAGGGGCATTGTCAGCACAGTTATGGGAGGGGCCGATAATAGCACAAGCCCCTCTATGTACATAGTTGCATATATTGTTATTTTACCTCATGCTCCAAGCCTCACTGCCAATTCAGGACCATGCAGAAAAGAAGCGGCTTACATGTTTGCTGTCAGAACGAGGATTGATGTTAGTTTTTTTTGTTTTGTTTCATGTCTTGAGTTGATCCTTTTTCTTTTGTTACAACTGGTTCTTCAGAAACGATCCCATTTTTTTGGTTCTTGTTTTCCCACAGCTTGAGCAGTTACAGTGTTTAATTTATGAGAGTTTTGGTAGCAGATATTACGTTTTTTGGTTAGCAGGTCAAACAAGCCCATTACAGTACCAAGCTGAAGTGGCATCGGATGTGCTTGTGGCCTCCTTATGCCCTAAATTGGATATTGTTAGTGTAATTTACTGACTCTCGTAATTCTGAAGAGAAATAATATGTGCTAAAAACTCAGGTCAGCCATGGCCTCTTTTTGGGTAGTCAGCTGAATGCATAGTTTTCTTTCAATGAATGGAATTTAATCGCTTTTCTTTACTTTGTTCCTAATTGCTCTTGTCGGCACAAGACTCGTTAACGTAGCCTGCTGGGACCCCGGAGGCGGGTTTGTGTGAATCTGAATTTCAATGAGACATGGTCAAAAAATTCCCCCCTCATTAAGACAGTAGATAAACCCAGGGACAACACAAAACAAACAGGACGCACCCCTGCACAATAGGAGAACTGTGCGTGTGGAGTCTTACTCAAGCACAAATAATAGTTACTGATTATGACTCAAATGTACAAAAAAAAAAAAACCTGAACACTGCATTCCTTCTCTATGGGCACTAGTCATCAAATGACTTCTCTTTCTTTTTTTTTTTGGCTGTTTTTTTTTTTTTTTAACCCCAAACCCCCCACGTTTCCTGCATTCCCACAGTGGGGCCTGAACAATAAAGTTCATTATCGCCTTTTTTGTAGATTCTGTCTCTCTGGTCCTGTTGGCCTGTAATCTAATTAAGAATCAGCGGGGCTAGGCCTTGATGCTGCGCGCGATCCGACGAGGCCGCCATTGACCATTGGGTGTTAAACAGTGTGGTATTGTCCGGCAGGGCCACAGGAACACTGCCCTGCTCTCTCAGGGAGCACATACTCCGCCTATGTGGCCAGACCCGCTGGATCGCGGCCAGTGTGGGTCCTGGGTCTGTGTCAGATACAGAACTGTACATATACAGCGCTTTGTGTTCCGACAAGGCCAGGCCCGGATCCCCAGTGACCCTCCCACCAGCCCCCCCACCACAAACCCCCCAACCCCCGCCCCCAGTCTGAAACTCCTCTGTCGAGGTGGAATCCACACTGAAATTTGAAGTGGTTTGGGAGGTGCGCCTTGTGGATTGATCGTTGACTGGAGGCCACTCTCTGGGGCAGGACAGGGTGACAGGGTGCATTAAACAAAAGGTAATGAAAATTCTCCACCCCCATCTTATCTAATTACACATCAACCCAGACCCTCTACCCATCCCCACACACACACACACACGATTGGTTTTTCCAAACCTACATTATCGAGGAAATAGGATGACAAAACTGATTCTAAATAAATGGCAAGCTCTGCAGAAAAAGGCTCTCCACATTTAAATCTGTGAGGAAGTCAAGTCTGCTTTTACGTTTTAGCTTTGGATGTCATTCCCAATAAGGAGCAGTGCCAGACATGTGAGGACAAGCACACTCAATAAACAGGAAAGCACTTTAACAGCAAACTTCCTGTAATGGGGGGTGGACAGATATGGTCCTGGACATCTTTAGGGTGCGCTGGATTTAGTTCCCGCCGTAAAATTATCCAGTCAGACCCAAGAAACCAGGTGAGGTGTGGTAATCATGCTGAAGGTGAGCTCCTGTCACAGGCATCTGCAGACCTGCCGCCGGCGCACATGCTTCCTGCCCTTGTCTGTTGTTGTTGTTTTGGTTTCCGAAAAGCCGGCGCGATTGTGTCCGTTGTTGAAGTTTGAGTGTTGAGATGCCTGTCAGGGTGTGGTAGCATTTTTCACGAGGCTTGTGTCATTTCGATCAGCTGTGAAACCAGTAGAAGGATGCTGACTTGCTTATCCGTTGGTGTGACAGAGTTTTCTGTCTTCTAATTTTTAGTATATACATTGTTTTGTGTCTGCATGAGAATGCTCGGCTTTTTGTGTCAGGTAACAATGGAGGGTTTGTGCGTTCCTTGTGCTGGTGTTTTTTCACTATAGCTTATTTTCCCATTGCCTTTGTGCAGAGGAAGGCCTATGATGCCTACAGTATAGCTGAACGGACGTGCCTCTGTCCACACAAACAAACGTCCTGAGCTCTGTTTGACATTACTTTGTGCAAAGGTGTGTCTGTGTGTGTGTTTTTGCCGCCTCTCTTAACAGCACCTTTGTTGCAGTATTTAGCGACCTGTCTCCGTCTGTCACGTCATAGCGCAGTCAGCGCCAGGAGATGCTATCTGAGGCATGCTGTGTCACTCATTATTCAGGGTGGAGGGCAGAGAAATATGACATTACATTACAGTCATTTAGCTGATGCTTTTATCCAAAGCGACTTATAGTTGATTAGGCTAACCGGAGGCCAGTCCTTCCTTGAAGCAATGTGTGGTTATGGGCCTTGCCCAAGGGCCCAATGGCAATGGTGTTCTGGCTCTGGCTAGACTGGTCCATGGACCAAATGCTGATAGATTTCCCCTTTCAGCTCAAAAAAAAAAAGCTAAATTTGAAATTCTTGTGTAATGAACTCTACCTGGCTATGACGATAACTGATACCAAGCAAGATCTCTTGTTCCTACCCCACATGTTTATCTGTATATCAAACTTAAGTTACAAGCTTGCTGGAGAGCCAACCCACTGACAGTCTGTCTTCACTGGTCAAGATGTTATGTAGTTTCATTCCCCTGAACAAATGTAAGCCAACAATCAGTGATATTTCACATTATGCTTGGAATTATTTTATGTTATACCATTATATTCCTGGCTGCATTTGTCAGTTGTCTCCTGTCTATATGTTGGTATTGCTGTATATGTTCTCACTCGAGCTGCTTGGTGGGATCTCCATTGGTGAAGAGGTCTCTTGGCCTCAATGGGCTCTGCTTGTTAAATAAAGGTCAAGGTAAAAAGTGCATGGTGCATTGTGGTGAAGCCCTGTTTTTGCCACATTGCCATTGTGGGTCTGATCACTGCGCTGATTGGCTGTGGGGTGTGATGGCCTACGGTCAGCACTCCATCATAACTGTGTCCTGAAGGGGGCTCGTCAGAGGGAAACCACACCCAGTCCTGTTATCAGTCACCAGCTCTTTGATGTGGCTCACAGGGTACAGCTTTGTGCTGCTAGAGGAGCATAAAGCAGTAAATGTTTTGTTGAGTGTGTGCACTGCCCTCCAGGTGGGAACAGGTTACAACAACAAAAAAAGAAAACGGAATTTGGATGAGAGCTACTTGGTTAGATGCGGGAGGCTAGAAGTGGAGTTAAGTGGTGGTGTGGATGTATTGGTTAATTGTTGAATTATTCTTATGTTTTTGCAGAGTGTGTGTGTGTGTGTAATAAAGTATATACGTATACAGCATGTCAGAAGCTAAAAATGAGTAATTCATTGCAGCAGTGTCCACTGCAGCAGGTCTGAGCTGGCAGGTACAGTCCCTAAATGCAAAGCCAGTCAAGCTGATGTTGTACAACAGAAAGACATTGAAGGTTTTCCAGAGGGATTTTGCTCTTAATGCCGTACCACCACCAAGTCTATGGAGGAGAGTCCCTCTCTCCCTGCTGCCTCCCTGCCCGTCGCGGTTAAACCTCCTTGGCACGGCGGAGCCCGTCACACGAGGTCGAGTCATCAGCACTCCGGCACACCTTCCATGGCAACCCCCGGCCCCCTCAACTTTGTAGCTGAGGTATTTCCAACAGGAACCGACTGTCCACCCCCCACTCCACCCCCACCTCTAGCTGATTAGCGCCCAGAATCCCTTGGAACACTGCCCCTACTTGGTAATCACCTTACCCTGTTACCGTACACCGCTAGCCAAGATTTAAAGCCATGCGATTAGGCGCTGCGAAGAGACGATCTGGTGATCTAATCGGCCCAGGAGCCTCTAGGCCAAGGCTCACAGCGCTTCCGCCCTGACGAGAGGACGTTTGATGGGTTTAGGGAGGGAAATGGGCCCTTTGATTTTCTGTTTCATACAACAGTGTTATTCGCACACCAGGGCTGTATGGCCTTTGCCACTCTGTCCCTCCTGCGCACTCACCTGAGTTACCTTGATTTCTTCGCCTGAGCCCAAGAGCGACAGCGCGTCTTTGAGCCCTCTGACTCGGCGACTGAGGAGTGGAAATACGTGCCGGTCAGCAGAATGTGGGTCAGACAAGAGCACATGTTTGTCTGCTTACTTCGTGAAAGGAAGTAAAATTCAGGAATTCAAAGTTTAAAATTGGGGGAAAAAAAGAAAAGAGTACATTGAGCTTTATTAAATTAAGCTGATGTTGTTCTCAAATAGAATAGACAGTGTAATCTGATGTGCGCTTTCAGAGATATGTATTTGTTTTCAAGGAATTTTGTTTTTCCCCGAAGACAATATGACGGCCTGTATAGCTATAGCCAGACTGCATGGATACTCCCTAAGCCTTTCTGGGATAGAGTTTAGGGGGAATTTTATAACATTCCTCAATAATAGATAATATTTTGTGATGGATTCACAGACAGGATACTGACAATATAATTTGTTTTTCTGGCAATGGAAAGCCCGTACTCTTTCATAGCGGGGTAAAGGGTGGTTTGGACGTCGCCCAGTGAAATGGAGAAAATGAGCGTATGGAGACTGGCATGGAGGGGATAATAGAAGCAAAGGTTGCATCCCGCATTTGTCGGCAGCCAGCATTTTGAGCATCACTGTGAGGGCGAGGAGAGATTAAGCTGCCAGACTCCAGCACACACTCTCTCTCCCCTGTAGGAGGTTCCTGCCCAAACACATTTGTTTGGCCTGACGTTTCTGGTTCACTGTATCTCGGTTGCTGTGATTATTTTTACGTTTGGCCTTATTTACAGGAGACGTAAACACACTCAGGAGAAGCACTTAGCAAGAAGACAGGTTCTGCAGGAAACAAATGCCTCCGTTCTTTGATTTTTTGTACACAAGGGTGCTGCGATACAGTTCATTGTTGGTGAATATCACATTTGTTGGAGGAATGCCTGTATTGGGGAGGAGAGTCGGGTGTAATTTGCTTTGTTTATGAAGTGGTGATTTTTGTGTGTCAAGGTGGATTAGCTAACATGTTAACCACACCCATTGGTGATCCGCGCTGGGTTGAGAAAGAAAAAAACAAACAGCCACATTCCATTATAATCATTTTGTCTCTTCTCCATCTCAGGATTGGAATCCAATCCCAGGGAAGGAAACTCTCATCAGACTTTTGCAGACCCTCCTCAAAAAAACAAAAAAAGGCTGTGCTTCTTGTGGTCTGTGCATTCTGCATGCCTGTAGAATTGTAAAATTGTGGGTTTTTTTTTTTTTTTATCCACATCTTGTTTTTATTCATTTAAAGTCACTCACATGTAGCACTGTGAGATTGTTTTTTCATTGAAAAGTGCATTAGAAATGCCTTAGAAATGAACTTTTATCATGGTTATCACGGTTGCACAATGCAGTCGTCACCAGTCTCAGAGGCGGAGTGCTGGGATCAAACTTGTTTTGGAGGAAGCGTCGGTGTCTCCTGTTCTCAGGCTGAGAGGTTTGTAGAGATTTCCTGGCGTCGCGTGTTTGTGCTCTGCAAATGAAATATGTGTGTGTGTGTGTGTGTGACTCACACACCTTGACTAATTCATACACAGACTTTATAATTAATGCCTGTGCCCCAATTTAAGAAGTGGGTATACTCTCAGGTTTCATGTAGAATCCTCGCTGGTTCTATGAATGAGGCCCCGGTTGCGATGGTTGTTATGGTGACCTTGACTATAGTATCAATTATCAACCCATGAACATTTCGGATTCCTAATCTAATCAAGAAATGCCTAATGTCAATAAAGCAGAAAACATTTCAAATAGCAATCAACTACCAGAGCAGGAGGGCTTTGTCCAAAGCAATGTCCCCTCTTGAAGTGGCAATCAGACACTGACGGTGTTACTTGTTCCTGCGGAGCTGGACAGTTACTGTGCAGCTGGGTGACTGCGCAGGTGGACAGTGACTGCACAGCCGTGACACCCAGACAGTGCATATCAGTGAGCTGCTGGTCTCTGCTGGGTGACTGGCCGCTACCCACCAGCGGGGCTTTTTTAGTCTGGCACCGAGTCTGGTTGATGTTGCGGCGTGCAGACTGAGTGACAGGTCACCTGATCCTCAGGGTGGCCAATCGCTGCACTCCTCCATTTCATCTCCGCCCATGGTCAAGCATCCCAGCCTGTGACTGTGTAAGAGGGACACGTCCTCTGGTAGGCTGCAGTTCTGTGTGAGCTGTGGAGCAGACGCACTGTGTTCCTCCCCTCATCTCTTACCTGCTGACCCAGATACAGGTTTCTCACTTTTTTTTTTTATTTTAACATATAGTTTGTTAAGCCAAATTGTGGATCTGACTCCAGATGCAGTCCCCATATCCAGCACTGGCCTGGTAATCACAGGATCGCAGCTCTCCACTGCCCTGCTACATTTGCCAGTGTCTACTACACTTCATTTCTTCAGTAGCATTTCTTTTATTCTTCACATTTAGTACGGGAAAAGTGTCAGGTTGGTTGACTAATGACTGATGATTAATGACAAGTACACAGTGGAAGGTAATGATAGTTATTTTCCCTGCAGTAGGCAAGCTGAGCCTTTCTCGTCAGACAGGCTCGGCTAGGATGCTCAGCAAGGCTCAGCGTTGGTCCTTCTGTGGAAACATTCTGTTGGTTTATCAGGTTTTCTTGGGCATTTCTGGACTTTGTGAAAAGTTTCCCTAGTCACCTCGGGGTCATTAAATTCCTCTTTATTCCTAAGAGTTTCCTGGGAAATTCAGTGTGCGGAGAGAAATCAAACTCTTGAGGGGGAGGGGCAGGAACGTCTGTAGAAAACAGGCTGTGAAGGAGTGAAGTTTGGCTTTGCCTTTAGAGACTGCAGACTGTCTGTTGTGTTACGATTCTGAAATCGAATGGACTGGTGGGAATGGGGGTGTGGTGGGGGAGGGGAGGGGGTGGGGCAGTAAGTGCATTCTGGCACTGCGCTGATCTCCAGGCCATCCCATGCTTTTCCTTTTGTGGAATTACACAGCTAATTATAGCTAATTAAGGCCTGATTCCATTCATTAATCCCCAGCAGAAGCATGAAGGCAGAGCTGGTGTGGCTCTCAGCTAAGCGCTTAAGACCGGGTGTATAAATATGGCCTTCTGTACGGAAATGTAATTAGCTGACATACAGGTCCTGACTGGTGTGTGTGTGTGTCTACGTGTGTGTGTGTCTACGTGTGTGTGTGTGTGTGTGTGTGTGTGTGTGTGCAGTGCTGAAACAGCTCCTGAGAGAATCTCGGCGGCCTGTTTCTCACAGATTTAAATTATGAAAGAGCAGGAGTACGTCAGTCAGTCCCGTGGGGAGTTAGTTTGTCTTCTCAGACCGGAGGGAGGAGGTGAGTTCCAGGTCTGCGTCAGCTCGGCGAGGGCTGCGCTCTGCTCACCCCTGCATTTTGCATGTTTGTGTTATCCAGCAGTTATTCTTCAGAGCTCAGCTCCGCTCCTCGATGCAGAGCAGGGTGTTCAGGTACGCCCATGGAGCTGCGCAGACGCTGCACTTTCCCATGATGCCTAAGTCAGTCTCACACAACTGTGGCCTCCTCTTCAGTGTCTTCTCCACAGGGGTTGAGACTGAATAACTCTGGGGCTGTGTGTATGTTTTATTTTTAAACTATGGCTTTTCTCAGCTGTATTTAGATACACTCCACACCACCCCCTCCACAGTTCAAATTTCACCAGCCCGGCATCAATTATGTGTAGCAAACGCAATGAAACCCATATAGATAACAACCCCCACCGAACATAATGAAACTGGAGGAAGAGGAGGTAGGATATTATTGTGTGTCCAAAGGTCCTATGGCTCTGTGGAATGATCTGGCTGGGCCCTGGGGCTGAGGAGGAGGAGGAGAAGGAGGAGGAAGAGCAGCTGTTTTGGCCGCCTCCACTGTTAAACGTTCCCGCCTGCCTTGCTGATTTGGGTCAGTGGAGGTGATTAGCTGGGGTGCCACTGACAGGTGCTGCTCTGTGTCTGTTTGTTTTTTGGGCTCAGGACAATGACTGCCTTTATTCCAGTGTGCTGAACACACACCCAACACACACACACACATACAGGGAAACACACACACAAAAGGTCACAAAAACACACACACACACAGGGACACAGAAGCATGCACACACTGGACACACACACACACACACACACACACACACACACACACACAGACACACAGTGCACTGAAGAACTCATAAACAACTTGCATAAACAAACTTGTTCCGCTGTCAAGAATTAGATTAGCTGCAACATGGCAGAGGAAATCCACGAGAAACCAAAACGAGAACGGACTTCCCTCCAGTTCCTCATGGACACCTGCCTGTTTGCCTCAGGTGTGACCATGTGGCACATCAAAGAGAGAGCGGAGAGTGTGTCTCACCCATGTGTTCTCCTTCCCACTAGGCCCTGCTCCACCTGTTTTTGTGTAAATAAACGGCAGCGTTTCACACAGCGTGTGCAGAGTGCAGGCCATGCTTCTGGTCCTGTGATCAGAGAAACGGCCCTGGACCTGGAGCCTCTTTCCACACATGTACTTTGGTTCGGGCTAGGTATCTTGGCAGAAGTTTACCCTGAACACTAAAGGACATCAGCATCTAGTAACACGCTCCAATGAAGGTAAACTGTTTCCAGGAGACCCCCTTGTGGGGCATTAGAAATATTGTAACTAAAAGGAAAATAGTTCTAATTGTGTGTTTTTGTGATTATTTTGTGATCCCGTTCTTGCACTGGAAAAAGTAGTTTTAGGAGTTTTTCCGAGGGGACGGTGCGTGTGGACAGTGTGTAATGTGGGGAGTGTCATTGCAGGGGAGGCCTCGGCGATCCCCTGGTTCCACGGTGAAGGGCAGCATTGTGTCGCTTGTCGCGGGCTCGTGACCCGGGCCTCCGTCATCCTGGCCGAGCCTCTCGTGCGGTCACCAGTGCGGCCGGCCCCCCGCAGCTGGGGCTGTGCAGTGAGTGGTCATTGCTGGGGACGCGGCGGACATCTTGGGCTGCAGGAATAAAATGAAAGAAGCAAAACAAAAGCCCTCAGAACACTTTTTTTTGGTCGTCTCAGAGCTCAACACTGGGAGTTTCAAGCTCTGCTCTGTCAACTATACGCAGACACATTCAACACTTTTTGTCAGAATTTTATAAAGTAATGCTAAAAGTTATAATAGTCTTAGATACAGATGTTAAGAGTTGTAAATAGTGTGTGTCAGTATAGCAGAAGCTGCTGTACAGAACATTTACAGATTAAAAACAAAGAAATATCCATTCATGGATACACACACGGTCACACACACACACACACACACACACACACACTTTGAGGCTGTTATCACGTCACATGGAGTCCTGCCCATCCCTTTCAGTTATGTAGTTGTCAGCAGGCCTACCCAGCAGAAATGAGGAATAAGAGCGAAGAGATGGAAGTTCGGCCTTTAGTCCGTCTGTGCGGGCAGGCATGCACACAAGCAAAATGCTCCCCTCCTGCACAGCCTGCACGGACCCGTTGTTACATCACCCTTGCCAGTCCTCCACTGAACCTGTGACAGAGAGAAGACTAATTTACCTGCCAGCTGGAGAATACAGCATCATTTCATTCTGTGATGAATAATTCGTCTGTATGCTAATAGAGGTTAAAGGGTTGTTATGTAGATAAATTAAAAGATTAAACCATAGCTTCTGGGTCATTTATATAAGGGCTTTTTTATTTTAAAAAATATATTTTTTTTTTTCCCCGGAGTTGTTTCTACTGAAACTTTTTTAAACCGAAACAGGACCATAGCAAATGGCTCATTCCTACTTGCGATAGTACATGGCATGAGAACATTGCAGTGTTTTTTTTCTTGTCTAATCTTGCATGAATACTTGACATTCTCCGGTCCCTAAGGAGAGACAGGCCTGGTTTCCTTCCACGTTAAAAAAAAAGTTGTCTCACTGCTTCGAAAACTTGCTCTGACAGGCAGGTCTGGCTTCAGGGCCTCTCATGCTTAAATATCTGTGTACAGTGCTGTATACAGCCAAGAGCAGGCCTCTGAGAGAACAACGAAGAACCGAGATGCAGCTTCTTCCCCGTAGCAGCTCTTCAGAGCGACCCCACTGAAACACAAACGTCTGCATCCAAGTGGAAGACACTTACAAAACCAGCCGCCCCCTAACCTGCTTTCCGGCATGCACCGAAAAGCGACAATGTCAGACCGAACGTTGCGCGCCAGACCGAGCAACTGCAATCTGATTTTAGGGAGACTTCAACTTCAAACATCAGCTTGCTTTGGTTGAGCTTTTTGGGTCAAATGGCAAAGAAGTTTAATTCGGCTTAATCAATTAAAATGTCAAGAATACTTCTTTATTGTGCGCCTCTCAACCTCGTATGTAGCCTAATCCCTGAAATTGTCGGTGAACACTGCCGAGGAATTAAAGCCACTGGCCCTAAATCGGATTATCTTCGAGCACTATTCTTTTCAAGTTGGTACTTGCCGTCATGGTAACATAATTCTACAGGGGGAAGGACTTTCTGTGGGAGAGGGTTTCATTTCAGGTTTAGGGGGTGAAAGTGACTTCAGATACTGAGGATGAGAAGAAGAAAGAAAGAAAGAAAGAAAGAAAGAAAGAAAGAAAGCCCTCTCGAGCAGTTTGACCCTCTTGGGGAACACGTCCAATAGCTTTCATTTTCGGGAGCTGAGTCAGAAAATTACCCAGCATGCCCGTGGGTGCCCCAGCGCCGTGGCTGGGATGCACTCCTGCCAGAGAGGAGCTGGAGGTGCTTATTTTAGAAGCGATGATCTCTGAGCACCCTCTGTTTTTCCACTAAGGTGCTGCGCTGTGCTTGGCTGGGGGTTCGCAGGCGGGCGCGGGACGCCCTGCGACGGCTCGGGTTGCCGCAATCTTGTCGGGTCACGTCTTCTAGTTTAGCCCCGTCACCTCATGTGTCGCGCCTCTCTGCCTTCCGCCAGCACCCTCCCTAATCTCTGTCTCCTGTTCCAAAGCCCGGTCACCTGAAACACTGCTCGGCGCTCACCTGCTAAAGTCTGTAAATGATGTACAGTTTTCTTTCCCTGATGTTTTTCAAGGGCGCATTTTTGCCAGGAAAAGCTAATCAGATCAGAGCTCTTTCAAACATAATTCAGTGCATAGTTGTGCATATGTGTGTCATACACAAGTAGAGTTGTAAAGCTGTGCTGTTTTGTCATTTGTAGTAGCTCTTAACGCTGAGTTGTAAAATGTTGTGCATGACTTCAGTTTATCCTTGGGTTTTATCTTCCCATCACGCAACCTGTGCTGTCTTTATGAAAATACCTCAGGTTATTTTTATGGTAGTGATTTATACAGGTCCATTGTGACCTTAGATTATATTACAGGAGCCTCTCAAACAATCTCTGTAAACGCAGAAGGCTGCACTGAGTTCTGTGAAGGAGGAAGCTGAAAGGTATGCAGTGTGTGTTTTTAAATCTTTTTTTTTCTTATTATTTTCTTTGCACTTGCTAAGAAGGTTTCTCACCACAGAAATGTTTCATCAGTATTAAAATATGCCAGATCATAAAAGTCAGGAAATTAAATCAATAAGAATAGGAACTCTTGGCATTCTCCTTGGAGAGGGGAGACTGGCGATCCACCATCTGGGAAAGGAGGGGTTTTTTTGTGAGCTTTTCAGGTCAATCGTGTAAATTTTCCAATTCTAAAGTACTTTGTGACCTATTTTTTCATAAAGTGCAGACACAATAAGATCACACGGTTACTGAAAACACAGGTATGCATGTAATGGAAAAGGATGTATGTCCCATCTCTCAATAAAGAGATAAGAAGCATCCCCCCTGTAAAATTTATAAATTTAAGTTATATATATTTAAGCATTGTATCCATATAGTAACAAGTTATGTGATATTCTGATATTTTGTCTATTGAGTCTTTGTAAACAGATTTTTTGAAGTATGGCATACTGTACAAATTGAAAGGTGCCCTGTAATTAAATGAAAAGTACGCTGAGATGGGATTTGTCCTGCTGCTGGACACTCCTCACCCAGTCAGACAGCCATGTAGCCATATCACTGCTTTGAGTACCGGTGCTTTAGCTGGATACGTCACCAAGCATTCCACCGATTCCAGGCATTTTTCACATGTTGACCCATTCACAAACGCCCTCCTGGCTTTTCCTCCACGTGGTGTGTATCAGAACTTCTCCTGGAGCTGCCGTGGAGGACGGGGAGGGGGTGGGGGGGATGGGGGCGCGAGCCAGCCTGCTCAAGGTCACTGTCAAAGAGGGAGATCTGTGTAACGCGGTGAGATGTAGGAAATTCCAGCAGCTTTTCCCCCACGGAGGGCATAGCGGAGTGAACGCTGGAGGAAGGGGAGGTGAGGTGGCAACGCTGCGTTTGTAATATTTCAGTTTCGGCGTGGAGACTGTGCAGGTTTGGAGGGCAACGTGAGCAGCCTGCGGCAGGGAGCTGGAGGCAGGGGGCCTGGTGATGGATGTGACTGCCCCATAAACAAATCAGTCTGGTGCAGGGTAACATCTGCTGTGTGAGTCCACACACACACACACACACACACACACACAGACAGGAGACTGCAGCAGTGCGCGTCCGTGTAGAGCTGCTTTAGAGAGAGAGTCCTGGGGTGAGGGCTGGTCTGTCTGGCCTGCAGGCCACTGAGGCGGGAGAGGGGGAGGGGCTTCTAACCATGACTGTCTGTCCCTGTCATTAAGGTGGGTGTGTGTGTGTGTGTGTGTGTGTGTGTGTGTGTGTGTGTGTGTGTGTGTGTGTGTGTGTGTGTGTGTGTGTGTTAGAGAGAGAGAGATAGAGAGTGTGGGTGTGGGTGTGCACACTCTTTAGCCATGAGAAACATGAGGGTAACACTTAATTTACAGAGCATCCTTCTCTACAGAAACACTCCATTAGTTAAGGGAGGACCCATATATTAATGCATACATTCCTGTGTGTGTGTGTGTGTGTGTGTGTGTTCCTGTCTGTGTAATCTGTGTGACTCTGTTTGTACCTGCGGGGAGTGCAGGGGGACCAGTTGTCTGCAGCAGCTCTCTCAAGCAGTCTGAGTAGAGATGATTGGTGTGGCAGACTTGGGCTGGGCTGCCCCGAGTCCTGATAGGGTGGGTCGGGCTTGAAGAAGTGACCAATGGCAGCTGCTGTTCAATGCTGAGACTGGCATGCGTTGTCCAGTACATGTTGTCCAGTACATGCAGCCCAACCCACCCACCCTGTGTGTGATGGAGTCTATGACAGGCCGTTCAGCACCGGTTCTGTGTAAGCATTAGCGAGCTTAGAGAGCTAGCAGCCCTGCCCAGTTGTGCCACAGGGTCAGGCTGTTAATCATGTGTACCCAAGGTTTGGATCAGTGAATGTCTCACAATCATTAGGTGAACTGTTAGCCTGATTGCCGCTCTAGCGATGCCATTTTGAAAGCTTAGGTAATGTAGCAGATAAATGTAAATTGTATTGAAGGGGCTTGGTAGGTATTCATTCTGTAATTCAGTCATCAATTCAGTCATTAACACTGACAACTGCAGTGGTTTTCGATTTTCAGATTCATGGAGTGGCATTCCAAAACGGATGGAGGTGTAGATCCAAGCTTACTCTGTCAAGACTTGACCTGTTCAACTAGTTCTTGCCTCAATTATATATACGATTATCTAGTTACACATGAGTATTTACAGATTTGTATCTTTGTGTGACTTTTTGAGTTGTGTACGCTTCCGCCATTTTGACTTGTGTCAAGATCATTTGCAAAGAACATTTGTAATGAGTGGTAGCTCTCCGGCAGCTGTTTGCCGGCCTGCAGGGTCTCATTTTCATCCATGCAAATGGGCTGAAAGGGCTAGATCTTCAGGACCAGCGTTGCGTTGCAGGCTGGCGATCGCAGTCTGTCCTCCCTGCACCATGCCCTCGTTACGTATGCATGGTCACTTCACTCCGACAATCGCTCCCACGTTCCTCTGTGTATCGCATGTCCGTGCTCCATTCAACGGAGGCCGCTGCAGCAGAATAGAGTTTCACCCCGTGATCGCTTTAAGGTGAATGAGCTTGCACTGTGGTGCAACACGTCAGAAGAGGACCTGAATGCTGAGTGCAGAGCACAGTATGTCGTTCTCTGAAAAGCAATAAAAAGGTCAATAGATGTTCTTTACAGTATCAGGTCCATACAGATTATGCTTAACATCTGATCTGTTTGGATAACTCAAGGGCCTCTGAGGAATGTTTTAAGCTGTTATGTAAAGGAAACCCAGGGTAAGTGCTTGTGTGGATGTCCTAAACACCCTACATGGGTGGCCTGTATTTCAGCAGGTGATAAATGCTTAATACAAGTTACCGCTTTCAGTGTCTCTCTGTCTTGGGGGGACAGCCATGGGTCTAGCTGTGTTGGGGAACAGCCCAGGGTCTGGCTGTGTTTGGGGGAACAGCCTGGGGTCTGGCTGTGTTGGGGGAACAGCCTGGGGTCTGGCTGTGTTTGGGGGAACAGCCCGGGGTCTGCCTGTGTTGGGGAACAGCCATGGGTCTGCCTGTGTTGGGGGAACAGCGGGCTGGCTGTGTTGGGGGAACAGCCTGGCTGGGGGAACTGGGTCTGCCTGTGTTGGGGGAACAGCCATTTTGGGGGAACAGCCATGGGTCTGCCTGTGTTGGGGGAACAGCCATGGGTCTGCCTGTGTTGGGGGGAACAGCCATGGGTCTGCCTGTGTTGGGAACAGCTGGCTGTGTTGGGGGAACAGCCCGGGGCTCTGCCTGTGGGTCTGCCTGTGTTGGGGGAACAGCCTGTGTCTGCCTGTGTGTCTGCCCTGTGTTGGGGGGAACAGCCTGTGTTGTGTGTGTCTGGCTGTGTTGGGAACAGCTTGGGGTCTGCCTGTGTTGGGGGAACAGCCATGGGTCTGTCTGTGTTGGGGGAACAGCCATGGGTCTGTCTGTGTTGGGGGAACAGCCATGGGTCTGCCTGTGTTGGGGGAACAGCCCGGAGCAGGCCTGAAAAGCTTTATGCATCTTATTATCAGGGCCAGACGGGCTCCGTGCGTCACAGTGTTCCCAGCTGCTGGCGGCCGTGTCGCAGTGAATGTCCTGGCGGGCCTTTTGTCTGGTGGATGTCCTGTTCCACCGCATCGATGGGGGGTGGTGCATCGTATCCCTCCCTGCTGGCCCTCGCAGGGGGGTCAGCCTCGCACCTCCTGGGACTGAATGTTTTTACTGGAGTTCCAGAGAACGCTCCTGGCTCTACAAGAAGCTCCATTAATCTGCATCTCTTTATCTGCCTGTTCTCTTTCTCTCTCTCTCTGTCTCACTGTATGTGTGTCTCTTTAAGCTCAGTGTGCTTTCTTTGGTCCTATCTCACTTTCTCTCTGAATTCTGCCCCCTTTCCTTTCTCATTCTCTCTCTCTCTCTATCCATCTCTCTCTCCCCCCCTATCCTCCTCTCTCTCTCTCTATCAGTCTCCTCCCTTCTCTCTCACAGTAAAACACACCCCACCACACCACACGTAAATTATTTTGTCTGGGTGCTTGTTGGTCATGTTTATGTATTGCCACGCGCCAGGCCAGATTCTCCTTCTGGCTGTTTGGGAGGGAGTGCGGTCTTTAATGCTGCTGAGTTTAGCCCCTCTGGGTTTAACTGGTCTGTGCAGTGTTCTCTGCCATCTTTGAATGCAGCTGAACTATGTGGACTTCAGTGAAGTTCCTGAGTTCAGCTGGATACTGTGGAGTTCTGTGACCTCTGAACTCCACCGGTTACTTCATGAATTCATCGGCTTTAGAAGCACAGATATGGCAAAGGGTGTGTGTGTGTGTGTGTGGGCATGCATGTGCGTGACTGAATTGTAGGCATATGTGACATCACAATACATGCTCTGTGCTTGTTTGCATGTGTTTGTGTATGTGTGCATATGTGTGAGTGTGCATGTGCGTAACTGTGTGTAGTGAATTGTAGGTCTGTTTTGTGTGTGTGTGTGTGTGTGTGTGTGTGTGTGTGTGTGTGTGTGTGTGTGTGTGGTGGACTGCAGGAATCTGAGGTCAGGGCTCTAAGGTCAGTGTTTCATATGTCCAAGCCTGGCCTGTCTCACAGGTTGCCTCCACACATGCACACAGCCTGCTTGTCTATGCCTCATTTCTGGCATTGCTGAAATGGTGATTCAGGGAATAAATTACTGTTTTTGGTATCTGGGACAAAACAATGCATGCCTTTATGCACCAGAGCCTGCTGGGAATGTACAGTAGAGCATTGCCTCACACGGGGAGCTGCTGCGCTTCTCTAACACTGTTCAGAGTGTGTGTGTACTCCACCTCACACAGGGATCTGCTGTGCTTCTCTAACACTGTTCAGAGTGTGTGTGCACTCCACCTCACACAGGGATCTGCTGTGCTTCTCTAACACTGTTCAGAGTGTGTGTGCACTCCACCTCACACAGGGATCTGCTGTGCTTCTCTAACACTGTTCAGAGTGTGTGTGTACTCCACCTCACACAGGGAGCTGCTGCGCTTCTCTAACACTGTTCAGAGTGTGTGTGCACTCCACCTCACACAGGGATCTGCTGTGCTTCTCTAACACTGTTCAGAGTGTGTGTGTACTCTACCTCACACGGGGAGCTGCTGCGCTTCTCTAACACTGTTCAGAGTGTGTGTGCACTCCACCTCACACAGGGATCTGCTGTGCTTCTCTAACACTGTTCAGAGTGTGTGTGCACTCCACCTC
>CM040753.1:6207383-6489883 GCA_022829145.1 Albula goreensis | reverse complement strand
TCAAGTTCATATTCAAGTGATGAAATTCTTTATTTTAAATGTTAATACACTTATTTTTAAAAGTTGTACTTCTTAATTAAGTAATCTTTGTTTTGACATAAAACAGTAACCCTGAAATCAAGAAGTGTGGAGAATGACAGCCGCTGTAGCGCTGAGCTTTGCGGCCGATTAGATTCACTGTGAGCAACAGCGTGGTCTCCATGCTACGCGGTCAGCCCTGTTGTACGTTAGCAGTGATCGAAACCTGTTCCACCACAAATTCCGTCCTGTTCTCCCCAGCGAGCATGTGGTTTTGTTTTTATATATTTTTTTTTTTATTTAGCTTTGCTCCGGCTGCTCCTCTCTGGCAGTGATTTTGCGCACCGTAAGACTCAGTGTTTGGGTGGGCGGCTGGCCCTTTCCAGGCATGCTGTTTTGATGAATGAGGCGAACGGTGCTAGCAGTAGCCCGCTGGTTTTAATATCTGCCCTGCTCAGGCCACACGAGAAGAGGTGACCTCTGCCTCACACGGAGTTACGACATCGCAGCTAGGCTACTCAGAGCCGTGAGAGAGTTTCAGAGGAATGCGCTCCGTGCCTGTCTCAGGACCGACCAAACCTGTTTGCGGAAGCGTAGTAAAACCGCGTGTGAAACACACTACCTCGTGTGACAGCCTTCAGATTCACGTTGTGGTTCTCGACTTTTTGTACTCTTGGATATATCACTATCACTATGAGGAAATTTCGCGACTGCAAAATGCACCAATGAAAGTGAGGTGAAATAATGGTGTACTGTTATCTGGTTTTGTTGGGGAATATGGTCGTGAGTGGCTGGATTCGGGTACTGTCGCCTCCTTGTGGTTACTACGTTGTATGACACAATCCCTCATGTACCCCAGACTGTCTGGCCAGCTGTGCCGAAGCTGGTGTTTTTAGCTGAAGTTTACAGGCAGTTCTCACATGCGCGTCTTGGGGCTGCGGTTCTGTCTACCAAATGCACATTTTGCCCTCAAGTCTGAAGAATTAATTTTCTAAATGTGTTCATTGTTACTGTCTCGATCACCATTTTTTCAGTGATATCTATTACAGCTAAAATCCACATTCCACAGACTACACAGCACTACAAGAAAGAGCCAATCACTATTTCATCCCTTACAGACCACAGAATTGGTGACTATTTCACATCCTACAGACCCCACAGAATCAGTGACTATTTCACTCCCTACAAACTCCACAGAATCAGTGACTATTTCACTCCCTACAAACTCCACAGAATCAGTGACTATTTCACTCCCTACAAACCCCACAGAATCAGTGACTATTTCACACCGTACAAACTCATCAGAATCAGTGACTATTTCACACCCTACAACCCCACATAACTACAGGAAATGCCAGTGACTTTTTCACACCCTTCACCTTTCACAGTGACACAGGAAAAAAGCCAGTGACTATTTTACACACCACTGACCACACACCGCTAAATCTCACATCCTGCTGGCCATATAGCATTACATTAAAGTTGGCACTGATCAGGATTATCTGGCTGGTCCTTGGAAGGGCCGAAGGCAGCAGTACTTCCCCACGAACCCTGCCCCCTGGCTGGGTAAAGCCAGCTCTGTCCCCCTGCTGACCTCTCCTGGTTTTAGTCCACCAGTGACACAGAAAAAGCCCCAGCTGGCAGCCAGCGGGCTCAGCCTGCACGAGTGGCTAACATCTATCTGTACTGACTGGGGGGCCAGTTTCATCCACGGGTTAATTACAATGGTGGGTCACCATGGTTATCACAGTGTAGAGACAAAGGCAAAGTGATCAGACAATGGCCTTTTTCAAGGAGGGGTGAGTTTATTATATCCACTACTTTGCTTTCAGTATTTTATGAGGTGATTAAGAAAAATCACCTGAAACACCATTTTGCATTTGTTTTATTTTTACAGCGATGTGATGACGACAGTCGTCTTTCTTTCCGTTGTTGCAGAGTGCAAAGTGGCGAGGGAACAGGAAACATTTAATTCAGCCTGTAATTTATTTAAGGGAATTAGGCAGGTCATGCAGTGCATTAAAATGAGGATCCCCGTGGGCCTGTGAAATGACCTCAGCGCTGAGCTGTGATGCTGCAGGGGCAGGGAGGGTCTCTGCCCTTTTTTAAACACCATTTTCAGTCACATGTAAATGTCAGTGCTGGCAGTCACACCAGGGTTTCCAAGCCTCAGTCGTTCTGTTGCAGTTTGAGTCTGTCTTCATCTTCCACCTGCCCCGCCGACCCTCGGTTCCACTGTCAGACATTGGTGGTCATGGGATTTCAGGCAGTGAAGCGTTAAACTCCACCCTACAGCTCGATAGGGTGCTGGACTTCTAAGGGCCGCCTGATTGGTCCTGCCGCCCTTGCATCATCCTTCATTCATTCATACATCATTCTTTCCCTCTCTCTTACATTTAAGTTAAAATTTCTAAACGTGTATTGGCATGGCACATTTTTATATATCCTGAAAACTTTCAAATGCAGCAGCACCAGCAGTCAATGACATGTTACTAATATTAATCTATAACACATCAATATCATCATCACAGAAGCAAGGTAGTTAACGCAAATATGTAAATGAACAGGCGTGTGTCGGACTGGAGGTAAATGACATAAGAGCTGTGTTTCTCTGTGTGTTTTTTTTTTTTTTTTTTTGTCTCGGCCTCGCTGTATGAGTGTTGAAGGTTACATAAGCAGACGACGGAGACTGTGCAGGTCTTCTCCTTGCCTCGGGCCTTTATTTGGACAGAGCTTTATCTCTGTTCCTCCTCCTCCTCCGCCTCCTCCTCCTCCACCTCCTTCTCCTCCTCCACTCCCAGCCAAGAAAGTTCCGCAGTCCTGGCCAGTGCATTTATTTAGGAAGGCCAATCCTATATAAACCCAACAACTAAATATGGGGCCCACTTGGCATGTCCTCGTAAACAAAGAGTAATCCGTCCGCTGCGTACGGCTTCACCAAACTAATGGGATTGGACAAGATAACATCTTGGCAAGGGCCCGAGAGTCCAGAGCGAGGAAAGCTTTTATTTAAAACTGTAATCTGAACAAACGGCAGAGCTGTTCTGCTCTAGCCTCCAGATGAAACGCGTTAGGGACCAGACATAATTCCGTTTTAAGTATACATATGCGTGCGTGTGTGTGTGTCTGTCTGCCTTTGTATGTGTGTGTTGAATTATCTTTTTTAAATCTTTGATGCGATTATACTGTTTTTTTTTATTTTTGAACTGTTTTAATCAATTAATGAAGCATATTTTTTATGCCATGAAAGAACAACAACTGTAAGTGTCACTGATTATAAAATTAGATTTTTCCATTAGGTTTTAACATTATGCATTTAAAGGAAATGCAGTAATCTTGCACTTCTCTTTAGGCAGTAACGGCCAGTGAGCCGTATTGATTTGTGCACATACCTGAGGGAAATGGGCAGCTCCAAAGCCGCTTTGTCCTGTCACTGAGACTGCGCAGTGCTACTGACACCTAGTGGATTTGGGAGGGCAACCTCCCTCCGTCTTTCAGAGGGGATTCTGTGGAGCTCTGTTTCAGATCCATATACAGCAGGTCCTCCGGTTATGACGGTCTCGAGTTACGACGGTTTTGTGGTTATGACGCATAAATTACTTAAAAAACCTTGTTTCGACCTAAGCCAGGGGTGTCAAACTGCAGTCCTGGAGGGCCGCAGTGGTAGCTGGTTTTTGGTGTGTTTTAGCACTTAATTGAATAATTAAAATCACTGGTTGGCTAAAGAGTCCACACACCTGGTTTCCAAGGCCTAAAATGGCTGCCAATCGAAAGGAAAGAACAAAAACCCGCAGACACTGCGGCCCTCCAGGACTGGAGTTTGACACCGCTGACCTAAGCGGTTTGGCTCGTAAATACGACCACAGAAATCAAGATAAGAAATTGTTCTCTCTTTTTTTTTTATATATATATAATGTTTAATTTAATTACTGTATTTTATATGTCCACGTACGTTGAAAATCGGCTTACGACAAGTCATAGGAACGGAACTTGTTCGTAAGTCGAGGACCCCCTGTATACACAATTACATTACAATACTCATTTACAATGCTCGTATTTACCTTATCGTGTTTATCGACATTGTCTCGTTTTGTCCTCTTTATGATTTCTATGGTCCCTTTTTAGCTTGTGTGCTCGTTTTCGTTTCTCTCTGGCCATTTCGCTCTCTCACTTTGTCCTGGTCTGTCTCCCTGTTCCACTCTGCTGCGGTTGTTGCTGTTTACTGGTGTTTATGAGCTTCCCTTCTGGTTGTTAATGGAGTTTGGAGCGCACAGACCTCCATTGCGGTGGCCCAGTGTCTGTGTGCAGGGAGGACACTGGCTGTCTGATCAGACACAGTGGAGCTCAGCTAACGCTTACAGGCCCCACTCAGTCCAGCCAAACGGACTAATCAGGTTTGTTCAAGGAAAATGTATCGCATTTCTATCGTATGCAAGGTCATGTGTCACAGCGCATGGGAAATTGCTTTGGGAAAGTTGGAGGGTTGACTTTTAAGTCCAGCATAGTTGTACTATCTCTGATCTGTCAATCTTCAGACTTGGATCCTAGCACAGCACCGGTTTCACAGGATTTTAGCAGGAAAGTGTCTGGATGAGTTGATTTTTTTTTTCCACCAGCTTGTCCCTTTAACATTTTTTTTGCTCTCTTTCTGTATCTCCATCTCTTTCTCTCTCTGTCGTTATCTCCTTCTCTCCCATCTCCAGTAGTCTCGTCCCAGCACACCAGCCTCAGAGCTGAAGTATTTGGGCCGCGGTTTTACTGGCTGGAAGAGCGTGTGGTTTCTGTCACCGTATGAACTTTATTGTAACACGGAGCGCACATGTGAAAACAAGATAGTGCAGTCTTTAAACCGCACGTGCTCTCTAATGACACGCTATGCATTTAACAGCAGAGCGTCTTCGCCGTGAGTTACGGCGGGCTGTGGGTTACGAGACCTTGAGATTTCAGCCGTGGAGATGGGGCTTGACAGCAGGCTTTAAAAACGGAAAGACGCGAGCAGAGTCTCCGACGTGAGGTGGCAGAGCCGGAGGTGGGGGTGAGGGGGGTTGACGGGGGGTATGAAGGCCTGCAAATGGAAAGGAACGTCCATCTCCTGGAGAACACATGTCCTGAAAATTTTGATGAATGGATGGATTTGCGCTGACAACGGGAGAACAAAGTCCCATTATGGTGGAGCTACACTGAACTGTCAGTCATCAATTTGTCAACGGATGTAAATCTGTTTGACCATTCAAAAAATGTTTTTTTTTTTTTTTCCCCCACAGTCAAGCTAAATGATTCGACTGAATCAGTCTGTCACTGATACAGTGTTGTAGCTCCTCCAAATTTTTGTTCAGCGAAACCTCACTCACCCACAGTTTGTACCCTCTGAGGGACCTGCAGGCGGTTCTGTGTACCGGAACCCCAGAATTTATGAGACCAAACAGAGATGGGGTGCAGGGTGGGGCCATTTTTTTGTCCACCCTAAATGTTTGGAGGGTCAAATCTTGACCAAGCTCCCTAACCAGAGTTTGCCTGTGACAGCTGCACCATGGTCGCAGCAGTTATAGACAGGTTGTGTGTTGTATATTGCTTTGTTTCAGCTATTTCTCAGGCTGGTTTTCTTGCTTCATGACCATTGACTTTATCTCTAAACTATGAAAGTTGAAATAACCAAACCACAGAAGCTGAATAAACTTAAGATGAATGGTCACACAGTGGTATGAAAGTCTTCTGAGAGCTGCAGTGGTGATGTAAGAGACACCGTCGAGTGAAAAGGAGCACAACTTTATTGTTATTGTGTTTTTTAAACCCCAGAAAATGGCCTCGTTGGTGGAAAAGCCATTAGGCCTCATTTACAAATGCTGACAGTATACACACACACACACACACACACACACACACACACACACACACACACACACACAAACGCAGTGATGGAATACCAGGATGTGAATGTTGGCCCGATGAGTTCTCCATCCTCCCACCGTCACCTTCACCTGAACCTGTGTGGGCAGCGCGGCACAGAACCCGATCCGTTAACGGCACGCTGAGGTCACCGGTCGGGTTACCGTATCACGCAGGAGTGCGGCCTTATGTGGAATCACTCAGGCCAGGAAACCTGTACTGTACGCTGTTCCTCACCCCCTCGTCTTCAGCTGCAGGGCGAGGGGTGTCCAAAGGCAAGCCGCCACGCCGCACCCCCCCGGGCCGGGAGACGCGAGCTGTCCTCTGACCGAGCGCTGCCTTCTCAGCCCAGAGATTTATGGCGCTCGGGGGCCCTGTGTTTTTTAAGAGATCTGAGGGGGAAGCAGTGAGCTTGTTTCAGTGTCAGATAAAGGGCCTGTTTTTCCACGGCTGCTGCTTTGGTGGCGACCAGCTGGAACCTGGAAGGTTCCGCCCACACAGGGGGGGCCCCCGGGTCCAGCCTGTTTTTTAAAAACTGCAAAAATAATACCTTTCGTTAATGTACCTCCAATCTCCTGCCTCCGGTTGTTTTCTCTTCAAATAATTACATTACTTCAGGTTTCACACTGATCAAGACAAAACAGTTTCAGTGTGTGTCTCCTAACTTGTGAGCTCTCTGTTCTGAAGCTGTGGTCTAGGTCAGGCACAGCTGGACTTGAGGGAATCATGTCAGGCACTGCAGTTTGCCTGTCTGACCACTAGATGGCAGCAGCACCACAGGAGGCTAGCAGGTGACACAGGCCACGTTGGAAATTCAAACATTTTTCATATTCATGCTTTTCATTGTGATCAAGTTTTTTTTTTTCCAAATCACAAATGTCTCCAAAAAATGTGAAAACCCGATAGCGTATGATCTACAGGAGTGCAGGTATGACTGGAGTATTGCAGTTTCTGTGTCTCCCTTTTTTTCAGTGTTTCTTTTAGGCCAGCGGTTACAGGTCTTGCGGGTATTGTAAACGTCTCAGGTGCACTTGATACCACGGCATGGTTCCTGGCCCTCGCCAGGGTTGCGAGTGGAAAGATGGATTGGGGTTCGATTTCGGGAATATTTGGTAATCCCTCCTCGGCTGCAGCGTGGCAGCTGGGATTCGTGTGCTGCGAGGGGAATCGATCCCAGAGCTCACTCTGTCATAGCCATCACACTCTTATGACAAAAACGTCCCCTTCCTCTCCGGCCTCAGTGCCTCTGTACCAAGCGTAAATGTGGTTTGGCTCAGCTCTGCGCTCTTCGGATGTTTGATGGCGTGTGTGTATGTAATCACCCCAGTATTCTACATTGTGTAAACATATATCCGTGTCTTTTTTTTTTTTTTTTTTTTTTTTTTTTTTTTGTCCGAGGTTATAGTTTTCTGAGCCGACGTAGTGGAGGCCCAGATGTTTAGCCGCTGGTGAGCGTGTGGGAAGATACCCTCGTGCACTATGGCTGCCCCTCTTTGTTTGGGACGGGCGGAGCGCTAAAAGCAGTGAACTTTTCATTTCCTCGTCCCACGCCGTATTGAGGATCCCTTTGTTTAGACTGAGGAGTGAGTGAAGCCTCTCGGTCCCGCAGAGCTCCCCGCCGAGCGCCGCGCTTATTAGCCGACCTCTCCGTCCAAGCAAACACCGTCTCTTTATCGGCTCTCTGCGAGTTTATGATTTCTTAGCTTTGGAGGCGTTTGGACGCGGCGACGCCTCTCGCCGTGCGCGTTTTTTAGTCGGTCATGCTCCATTGGATGGGATGCTTTCCGTTTGTCTCCCCCCGCCCAGAGCAGGGGGGACGGTTCTGGAACCCTGCAAATGGGCCCTGGGGCCCTCTCTGAAGCCAGATGCCGGTCCCGCTGTTTCTTCAGGGGTCTTCGCTGCCAGCTCATGTCACGCCTCACTAACGCCCCAGTGTCTGTGTTTGTACACACTCTGTGTGAAATATTTCACCATGTCATGTCATCTCCACCAAAGAGGCCTGGCTATTTAACGATTAGGTCTAAAGGGTGGCTCTTGTATCTGCGAAAGCTCTGCTTTCACTGATCTCTCTCTCTCTCTCTCTCTCTCTCTCTCTCTCTCTCTCTCTCTCTCTCTCTCTCTTTATCTCCCTGTGTTCTTGTGCTGGATTTATCCTCTAACAAGACATTTTTAAACAATTACCAATCCTGATTATTAAAATTTAACATACCCATCTCCAGCCCAGTGACACATGCCCGCTCTCCCTGCCCTCCATTACCCATTTGGCACCTGTTCAAACCCAGAGGCACTGGGAAGCACAGTGTTAAGAGCAAGCCCTTTGTTCAGGGCTGTAGCTGAAGGCCTGGTTGTCCTCAGGTCCTGTTCGAACCCAGAGCCATGGGAGCATAGAGTGTTAAACGGGGCCTTAATTTAGGGCTGCAGCTGTAGGCCTGGTGTGGTCTGGGACCTGTTTGAATCCAGAGTGTCTGGTGAAGCGCTGGTCTGGGAGAAGTGCGAGAACCAGCAGCCCCATGTAATACCGATTCAAGATTTCCTTCAATGCACCCCCTCCCACTCCAAAACCACATACATGCACATGCATTTAAGTTCACCCACACATGCGCAATCACACACATGCGCACACAAATATCGTCACCCTCTCTCTCTCTTAGAGACACACACACAGACACACACTTTGTCTCACATATGTTCTAAAGTCCGCTCGCACACACACACAAATGCACTTTCACACACACGCACAATCACACACGCATACACAAACATAGTCACTCTCTCTCTCTGTCTGTCTCTCTCTCTCACACAGACACACATGCAGACACACACTCTGTCTCACGCATGCTCTCAAATGCGCTCACACACGCACTCATACGCTCACACACACACACAAATGCACTTTCACACACACGCACAATCACACACACGCATACACAAACATAGTCACTCTCTCTCTCTGTCTGTCTCTCACACAGACACACATGCAGACACACACTCTGTCTCACGCATGCTCTCAAATGCACTCACACACGCACTCATACACACACACACACACTCACACTCCCATTAACAGCAGGCTGGTCCTTCAGGCAGACAGAGCAGATGTGTTTGTTATTGCGGGCAGTTTCCTGCAGAAGCTGAGCTGGGGGGGGATTTTTGCAGGGGGTTGGGGTGGTTCTGACAGGTGGATGATTGAGGAGGTGGTGAAGCAGAGTATGGAGAAGCGGAGTGGAGGGGGGGAGGGGGGCGGGGGGGAAGCCAGGCCACAGCACGCGCCGCCGCGCAGGGGTCATCCCCAGCGATAACAGACATGGCCAAGGCAGGACAAGCACGCATCCCAAACCCACAGCCTCTCTGCGCCAGCCCCCCGAAAACCACAGCCAAGTCACAGCGTCTGCACATCAGAGCGCCCCCACGCCAAGGCCTGGCACCGCACCAAGGGGGCATCAGAGAACACCCCCACCCCCCAACCCCCCCGCCCCAAACCCATCCCCAATTTCCATTCCACACAATGCCTAATCAGCTGCTTTTGTTCCATTGTGGCAGTGGAAAGCTGCACTCACAGGCTGTAATGAAGTGTATCTGCGCTGTGTTGACTAAACGGGTCACCGCAGCGTCTGTGGAGGGAAGGCCTGAGGTATTGTTATTGGCCAGTTGGGCAGTTACATAAGAACATGTGATGACAAGAGCAGGCCGTTCAGCCCAGCTAGACTCGTCATCTACCTCCAGAGCAGCTTCAAGCCCGGACCTGTGCTCTCCAAGGTTCTCTCCCTCTGCTACCTGACCTGGAGAGCCGTTCCAAGCATCCACAGCTCTCTGTGTAAGGTAACACCACCTGATATCAGTTCAAACTTCACCCTTAACGAGCTTCCATTTGTGCCCACTTGTCTATGTCTATGCCCACCTAGTCGTGTTAAAGCTCCTGTCTTACATCTGATCCAGGCGCTCATGAAACAAGCAGGGCATATGGCAGGGTGTTGGAGATGATCTAGGTTTATCGAAATGGAGGCGGACAAACACAGAAGAGAGAAAGTTCTGAGAGTCAGTGGTGTTTGAAGGCCTGTGAAATGGTTTTAGGCTGGAGCGATCGAACAGGAACACCAGTAAAGAGAAACTGCTCGGGGGCCGCGCTGTTGGAATGGGAATGGCAGTAAAGAGTTTAAGTTGCGAGGCTCGTGTGGGGGGGTTGGGGCGGAGCATCCCCCCCCAGCCACACGGCACAGTAGCACCACCTGCAGCAGTTGGCTGGTGTACAGAGGTCAAAGGTCACACATCTGAGGCCGGCGCAGTCCCAGTCCGCCTCGCCGCGCCACGCCGCCGTATTTTCTCCTCGCTGACAAGTCTTTTGCACGCCTGCTGACAAAGTCTTTGTTTTCTCACTGCTTTTTTTTTTTTAGTTTTTTTTTTTCTTTTCCTTTTTTCTATGTCATTTGTGTCTGCGATTCCTGGAAGCACAAATGAGCAAAAGCCTCTGGTATCTTGTAGCAGCACATTCACATTCTAGGAATCTTCTTCCAATTATCTGCAGATGATCTGTTTTTCCCCCCTTCGTTTTATTGCTCTGAGTCGTACGCTTGGAGGAGGAGGAGGAGGAGGGATGCGGCTGAGTTTTATTTCCCAGAGGTCCGCTTGTTTTCCCTGCTCTCCTCCCGTCAGTCTCACAGGTTCAGCAGACCTTCCATGTTTACCCATTGTCACGTTTCCACGGTGGTTTGACATTTTCACAAGTCTGCACCCGCCGGTGTTTCTCTCTCTGTCAGGTAACGGGGTTAGCCTGCGTTTCGTGCTTTCGTTCGCTAAGGCAGCAGTATCCGGGCCCGGGTCCCGCACAGCTAAATCCTGCTTTTGTTCTTTCTAGGGAGCTGCAGCCAATGGCATAAATCCGTAGCAGGACGGCAGTTGGCCCGGGGTGCGGCGGTCCCTCCGAAACTTGATTGCTGGCGCTGTGGGCGCGAGGCGCTGCTCCGACGCCGCCGTGTGATATTCTGCAGGCAGGAACCATGCCGGCCCTGTCCACCGGATCTGGAAATGACACAGGTACCGTGAGCCGGGTCTCTGCGGAGGAAAGGTCTGGAACATTGGGCGGGTCGTACAGGGAGCCCGGGGCCAGAGCGGCCTGCTCTTTCTCTCACAGCGGGAGAGGGCCGGGGTGCAGCCTGCTGTACGGCGGCCTTTCTGCACCCCCAGAGTGTGTGCACTCCCATAGAGAACGATGCTAAAACTCCCACAGAGACTAACACCACCAACACACACTCAACACACTCCCATAGAGAACAATGCTAAAACTCCCACAGAGACTAACACCACCAACACACACTCAACACACTCCCACAGTGACTAACACCACCGACACACACTCAACACACTCCCATAGAGAACGATGCTAAAACTCCCACAGAGACTAACACCACCAACACACACTCAACACACTCCCAAAGAGACCAGCACCACCTACACACACTCAACACACTCCCACAGTGACTAACACCACCGACACACACTCAACACACTCCCACAGTGACTAACACCACCGACACACACTCAACACACTCCCAAAGAGAACGATGCTAAAACTCCCACAGAGACTAACACCACCAACACACACTCAACACACTCCCACAGAGACCAGCACCACCTACACACACTCAAAACACTCCCATAGAGACCAGCACCACCCACATATACTCAACACACTCCCTCAGAGACAAGCACCACCTACACACATTCAACACATTCCCACGGAGACCAGCACCACCCACACACACTCAACACACTCCCACAGTGACTAACGCCATCTACACACCGACACACTCCCACAGTGACTAACACCATCTACACACATTCAACACACTCCCACAGAGGAAAACACCACCCACACATACTCAACACACTCCCACAGAGGAAAACACCACCCACACATACTCAACACACTCCCACAGAGACTAACACAACTCAACAAACTTCTACAGTGTCTAACATCACACATACACACTGCAGAAGGCTTTGGTGTATAACAGGAGAACATACATATACAGTACCCGTCAAAAGTTGGGACACACTTTCTCATTCAAATAATGACTGACTTTTGACTGGTACTGTATTTGTATATTCCCGATGTGTACATACATGAATTTACATATGTAAATAATATGTATATGTTTATCTTTGTATATGTATATGGTGTATGCATATCAATAGCCACCCTTGGTTCCTTGTTCTAATGACTAAATTAGTGCTGTATATCTATCAGTAAGAATCAGCTTAACACACTGTATCATAATTTACAGTCTTACCAACTTTCTTTGAGTGTCTGTGAGTTTGAAGTTATTAGACAAGCAATAAGCAATGTGTAATGTCAAATGGCTCAAAAGTTGGTGCATTCACAGGATATTTTATTAAATGTAACAAAATATAATAAAATTATTATAAAAATGTTTGTAACAACCATGAGGTAGAAATATTAAGGTAGAAATAGTAGAAGCATAACTATTATGAAAATAACCACCATTTGGCCAGTGTGTGTTTGGAGAGATGTCAAAATGTAGGAGGCAGACAACACAAGCGCAGGGGTTGCATTATAGAACTTCCTGTGCGCATATGATTCTTATCTGTGTGATTTAGAGTCTGTCACAAGCCTTTAGAAAAATGTTGAATCATGTCTAGTGTTAGTATTTAGATAATAATTTGAAAAATAAAAATGAATGTATTGAAAATGTAGGAGTGATGGATAAAACAGACACCACTGCCTCAGTCAGTGAAGGGTCACTGGGAGGTGGGGGATGGGGGGTTTGTGAACTTGGCTTGTTTGCCATGTTCGCACATTGTGTGTGTGTGTGTGTGTGTGTGTGTGTGTATGAGACTGCTCTGCCCAACGCCACCCCACCCCCCCCACCCTCACCCATCCCCCAACCTTGTCACCATCTCACTGCAGGCGTGATGTCAGACCAAGGAACACAGCGGATTTTTCCATTTGCGGACAGATGGCTGGGGGACGGGGCCGGATTCAATTAGACAAGTCCCCCGTTTCACTGTTAACCACTTCAGACGTATCAATCTCCCTCTGAAACCCTCAACCTCGACGCAGAGGAAGAAAGAGGGAGAGGGGGGTACAAAAAAAAAGAAAGAGAGAGGAGAGGAGAGGGAGGAAAAAGTGATGGATTAAGAATGTGTGCGTCTTTTGGGCTCGGCCGGCCTCTGACAGTGATTACACACCCGTTGTGGAAATTTGTATGGACAAAGTGAAAAGCCAGACCATCAATTACTATTATAGTCATTTCAGGCAATTACTGGCATGAGGCGCATTCCAAATAAAACATGTAAGGCAGCGGCGTATCCATCCGCATCTATGGGCGAGTAACAGCCGCGCGGGGAGAAACCCGATCACCTCGGACGCTCGCGGCGGCTCCAGATTAAAGGTTGTTTGCTGGTGCTCTTGTTTAGGATGCTAATGAGGCGGGGCGGGTTAGCGGTTTGACGGATTTAAGATGGCGCAAAAAAAAAAAAAAACCCAAAAAACTGTCCTCTCTTCACCTCTTGGGATTGAAAGCGGTGAATGAAAGGGCCCTGGTGAGGGCGAGGGCTGATGTTTGTGTTTGAGATACTGTGGCTTTGTGAAGGGAAGCTGGTTTAGGCTGAGGTGATGGAGCTGGAGGTGGCTTTGAGAGAAAAGGTGGATGAGGCTTGGCACTGCGGTTACTACTGCGGTCAGGAGCGAAGGTGCAAGTTTATAAGTTCTGAGGTTTCTGAAGTTCTGAACTGTATGTGTGCTTGTGTGTGTGTGTATGTGTGTCTATGTGTGTGTGCACACGCGTGTGATTGGGTTTATGTCCCTGCTAGTGTCCATTTGCATCTGTTTGTATGTGCATGCCTATTTTTGTGTGGTGTTTGTGTGTGTGTGTCAAGTTATTACCAATATACTGTACATTCATATCTGTGTATTTGTGCATATGTATACGTGAGTCTTTTTACATGCCACAGTGCAAGTCTGTGTTTGTGAATCTATGTATGGATGTCAGCATGCTTTTATGTCAGTGCATTTCTCATGTATGTAAATGTACATGCATGTACGTTGTGTGTTTGCATGTGTCTGTGTGTCCTTTCACGACAACTGTGTACATATAGGTGAGCGTGTGTGTGTGTATGTGTGTGTCTGTGTGTGTGTGAGTATGTGTGCGTGCATGCGTGCGAGTGTGTGTGTGTGTGTGTGTGTGTGAGAGTGTGTGTGTATGTGTGTGTGTGAGTGTGCGTGAGTGTGTGTGTGCGTGCGTGCGAGTGTGTGTGTGTGTGTGTGTAAGCATTTTGCTTGTGATATGAGTATTTAATTAAAAGCCTCTGGCAGAACGTTTCGTTTTGAGTTTGCGCGCAGCAGGTGAATGACATTTTTATGTCTCTCTCTATGTCTGAAAATAGGGCTGAGAGTGCACAGCTAGTTAGCGGGCAGCTCAGGCACACGTCAGTCAGATACACCCATTAACCCGAACAATCTCTGCTAGTCTACGGCTTATACCTAATAATATTTTCCACTCAAAAACTCAGAATACAGCATTTTATCTAGAACATATAGGTGTCTCATTAAAATTCTCATTATGTTAGTATTTTGAGAGTAAATATAGGGTGGCGTATGGTACTGTATGTTCCCTGCATACACACGGCATTCACCCCCCAGCACAAATGTATGTATTTCACTGGCTCCCTGCTAGCTGCAGAAAAACATCTCTGTGCAAATGAATATCTAATAAATGAAACCAAATAGTACAAAAATAAGCCTGAAAACAGAATAAAAAAAAAAAAAAAAGCTGGAAAACTGGCCTCGAAATTTCAGCAAGGGGACTGTGGAAAAGACCGTCTTAGTGGTTGGGTTACCCTTTTTTTTTTTTTGTAACTTTTGGGGAGTTTTAATAAATATTTTGGAAGCAGATTAAGGAGTCATTTGGTTAATGGAACTGGCCCACAGCTTTGCTTTTAAATCCTTTTAAACTGCGAGGAGTTAGGAGAAAGAATTTGTCCGTTCCCCCCTGGAGGAGACGAGCACCGGGGAGGGCTTAACTCCGTACCCACTGCTCGACGGTTTGTTGGCCGCGGTCCACCGTCTGGGGCCTGATACGCTGACACTCAGCCATTAATTCACACGTTCACGTCGTTCCAAGCGGCAGGAAATTTGGATTTAATTGTGAATTTAATCAGGGCTGCAGCCGTGGAGAGGTCAGACAAACGTGTGGAACTGTCGGGGTTTCCCGCAAGCGTCATTCTTTTTGTTCGTTCGATGACCAACGTTGCCCTCGTGAAGGGGGGATGTTCCTTTTAGTGTCTCCCAGAGAATTACCGACTTTCATACATGCACAAAAAAAAAGACGCTCGACCTCTCGATAATATTTGCAGACGGGGAACTCTCTCCCCCGAGCCAGACTGAAAGCTGTCTCTTTTGGATGGTTTTAGACTCCGCCTCACTTTTTTTTCCCCCAACAAAAATTTTTTTCCAATCCGTAAGATTTATTCGAATCGTTAGGACTCCATTTGAAAACGCCGTTTTGAGTAATGGAGGAGATGGATATTCTATGTAATGTTATAATTGCACCTGGTCTGGGGATGGGGGATGGGGGATGGGGGAGGTGGCAGCAGCAGACGGGGGGCGTGGCAGTTACCACATTCTTCTCACAGCTCCTGATTCGCAGTTCACCATCTGTTTCCTGCTGTCCCTCCTCGTGTGTTTCCATGTTCTCCTTAGACTCCAGGGCTGACGGGTTGGGGGTGAGGTGGGGTGGGGGGGGATGGGGGGGCTTAAGATAATGAACGGATGACCGAATTTCATTGTGTCTCGGAATTTACCGAGCGGAAGCCCAACTGTCGACGTGCAACCTCAACTTTGAGGCCCAGGTCTTACAGGTGCGGGTTTAACAGATACCAAAGCCGACTTCTCCAGCATCCCATATCTCCCAGAAGCCCATGGGCTCCCCTTCACTACAGAGTTCCTATTAAACGCATCTTTGCGTAGTACATTACTCCACATTTACTCTGCGCTATGTGCCGCGCCGTCCTGGTGTGTGCAGGGCCGGGAGCTTCTGTTTGGTCTGTAGCAAGCTTTAATCCCCATGCTGAGAGCAGGTGGACCGAACGTCCTCTGCCGCCTTTCTGTAGTTCAGCAGGCGGCCGGATACTCTACTCTGCTGCCCGCTGTCATTGGTGACAGTTCGAGTTAACGGATGCCCCTCTTCCTAACCCATCTCCATGACAGAAATATGGAAGGCACTGATGCACTGCCCCCAGCCCCACCACCAACTCCCCCGCCCTCACACCACCCTTTTATTCACACCAATAAAACTTTACTGTGTTGTTCTGGGCCAGTCGAGCATGTATCTTCAGCATTTATCTCCCTCCATGTCCATGTTAAAAAGATAAGGCGAACCCCTGTGTTTGTTATTCAGGGCGGAGGGAGCCAGAAGGGTGCAGTGTGGGGGTGGAGGTGGGGGTGGGGTTGGCGTGGAGGGGTTGGGGGAGGTGAAGCCTTGAACCGAAACGTCTTTACCAGATCCGCCCTCTAATGAGCGCTGGTGGCTTTTGCAGGTCCCCTGTATCCCATCCAGTCCCACTCATTTCAAACAAGCTAATGCTTTTATAATCAGATCTGATAATGAAACACAGGGATCCATATTTTTTTATCATTTACAATAAAAAAAAAAAAAAAAAAACAACCCAGCGAGGCGACCTTATTGCTTCCACAGACCCCTGGCCTAATAACGAAGCTATGACGGATATGACAGGAATGGAGATATTAAATTTCTGTAGACCAACGGTAAATTTTTCCAGACTGATGTCAAGAATGCCGAGTATCTGGGGGCCCGGTGGCGCAAGCGCGGCTCTCCTGCTACTGGAGCGCTTCATCGATTCCCCGCCATTTGTCCTCTTCCCAGGAACGAGCCTCCCCTGCCATAGGAATACAGTACTGTAACACAAGAATTTGTTGCCACTGGAAAGTGTCCCTGTTTCCAATTACATCAGAATGAAAATTTCCACTTCGTTTTTAGCAAAAAAAAAAAAAAAAAAACGGGGAGGGATGGATGGATGGAGGGAGGGAGAGAGAGAGAGGGGGGGAAAAAGGAAAAGGGGAGGAATTTTATTTAATTATATATTTATATACACACACACACACAGACGCAGACACACACCCTTTTTAAGGGATGATGGTATTCTCATGATCATGATATCCTTGCCTGTCTCTGTCCAAAGTACACAGAGCACTAAATAAGTCCTTGCAGCAGATGGGCCATGCTCACTTTGCAGTATAAAGTGCCCGTAACAGGATTTAACAAGACACCCGTATTATGATTTGAAATGTTGAGTAGCAGACAATTGCGCACAATTGAGGAATGAGGAACTTAACAAATTCTCTCATGTGTTTTTATTATTTTTAGCTTTTTTTTTTTTTTTTTTATATTTTAGAGTTTTCTGTTGTTGTTCCAGAAGCATGTGTGGCTTCTCAGTATGCCTGAATGCGCTGGACGGTCCTTAGACTGTCTCTTTTTCCTAAAACTCACCCAAAAGTACAGAATGGAGACTTTGTGCGCCCCTGGGCGACAAAGAGAAGTGGCGTTTTAGTGATAAATGGAGGTGGCAGGTCGCTGGACCCGACTCCTCGCTGTGGCCTGTGTTTTGTCTGTGATGGTGGAGACCGACGCAGGCCAAGGGATAGTTATTTATCCAGATCCGGGGAAGAGCAACCCGAAACCCGCCCCTGAACCCCGAGCTCTGGGGGCCCGTGGGGGGGCTGGCCTGGCACGAACGCCGGCAGGCCACCATGGGGGTCTTCAACACGCTCGTCCCGCTTCCCTCGCGCGGTCCAAGAAGGGAGGCGTCAGCGTTTTCAGACCCGCAAAACCGATTTTTTCGGTTTTGTTGGCCAACGAGCAAGAGAGCTCTGAACGTAGACAGTCAGTGCAGCATAAAACGAAAAGAATCTGCCTGGCCTGAACGCGCGAGGATCGGTGAACGTGGTCGAGCGTGTGGAGTGCATGCATTCAATTAGGGCTATTAGTGAAAACCTGTGCTTTGCAGTGTGTGGTGAAAGGCTCTTTTGAAGTGTACAGGTGTGTGACTAACTGTTGGGTAGACATGTGGTCGGTGATGTAGTGGCTGTTCGTGGCACTGCGAGAAATAAATAAATCCATTTTGAAAAGCTTGGCCTGAGTGAGAGGCTTTGATAGCGTATTCGGCCTGGAACCTCTTTGTGAGTTATGTTTGATTTCAAAGCCCTCGCGTTTTTTTTTTTTCTTTTTTTGGTGACATGCATTAAAGATTTCTGTGTGATTAGAGGAATATGGCAGCCCATACCAGGACTGGCCTTCATGGGGTCATTCTTCCAAGAGATGATCTAACATCTCACCGCTCACTTCCTTAAAGAAGGATATTTGGAATAAACAAGCTGGAGCACTTCTGCTGTAATTACAGATCGAGGCCAAAAATATGCGAAACAGTGTTCAGTAAAGACTTGTCTGGACCCAACCTGGGTTTCTCTAAAGCCAAGCTGGAAAAATACTGATTTTCAAATTTATTTATTTGACTATTTACTTATTTTGGTCAGTCCCAGCCATAAACTGTGTGGGTAGGAGAGTCTGAATCCCCTTAGTTTTAGGTCATGGGCAGTGAGGATAATGCACTACAGTCTTACTGCAGGCTCCTCAGTGGTGCTGCGTCCTTCTGACTGTTACATTAATTCAATAAGCCAAGGCCTCCCATTGCTGGCCATTGTGTAATGGTTTACTTTTTTCAGCACTGAAAATTGTTGCTTTGAAACTAGTTGAACCCGACACAGAAGACCGAGCAATAAACGTGCGCACAAAGACATTACGCCACCGTAAACGTTTAAAAGGGGTCAGTGGGATTCGGCCTTTCACGGAAGCCACTGGAACCTCTGCGTCCTGATGACAAGCACGCTCTTGGCTGCGAGGCGCAAAGCGGGGGCCTTTCGGCCTCGCCTCCAGCCGTGGCGGTCCTAACGTTTCCCCAGCCCGAAGCAAACTCTCTCCGCATCTCCGAAAGCATCTATTTTCTGTTTTACTGACACATTTGTCTCTCCACACTGCTCTGGTGGGTCTGCTCCTCTCTCCCGATGGGTCCCAAATTACGAGGTAAATCAAACTGCGAATGGATTGCCTTACAGAACGCGAAACTTGAGGCAGCTGTTCAGGGTTTTTTCTTTTTTTTTGGTCCTCATAATTTTCTTTTCTCGGCATTATTTTCTGTTACGAATTCCGACTGCCTGAAACATGTTAGCTGAAAAAAGTTTTGAAACATTGACCCTGAAGATTTCCAAATGTTTTTGGAAAACCTTTGAGGTGTTCATTTTTTCTCTTAATAAGTTGTAGATATATAGCTGTAGGATGAAACCTAATCACTCATTCAGCACCTGCACTGGGAAAGTGAAGTCAGCCGCTCTATTAATGGTCTTCTGCAGTTTCTCAGAATCAGCCTGCCTCTCTCCAGCCTCTGCGTGCACTCGATACGAAGCTTTTATGGTTATAAATATATCATCTTACCCAGAACATTCTGTTCAAGATGGATTCTGTTTTATTCGTGACGAGCTGAAAAATATATCATCTTGTACATTACGCAGGCATCGGCTAATAAATTGGTCTGCCTTCATTACTGCCCAAATTTTTTTTTTTTTTTTTTTTTTGTGAAATTTCAAGATGAATCTGTTCCTTCCTGTGATTAAATGGATTGTGGAAACAGGCACTTTCTGTTTGCGTGTGCCTGTTTTATTGTAATTTCGCTTGTAGAAGTGTTGCATATTTAGTACTAGTTTTTCATTAATGCTGATCCATTTACTTTTGGGAACTGTTTTCCTCTTGTGCATGTCAGGAAGTGGTTGCCTTTTTATGTCTTCAATCACTCAGTGTATCTTTCACCAAATCTGGCCCTTAATAGAAGATAGAGCTGTGAGGAGTCTTTACAAATCATAACGATTGAAAAATAAAACTGAGGTTTAAATATTTTATTTAATAAATGCACTTGGTAGTTACGATAGTAATTGTTATGGCCTAATTTCAGTCACTAGAACAGTCTGTAGTAGTAGGAGAAGCACGTTGTGTAAAGGGATACTTGGAATTTCAACACAAATCTTTACAAAATGAGAACATCCCTGTAAAGACATGAATGGCATAATTGATGCAAGGCTACCAGCGGAAGAGGGTTGAGGCTGAGGGTTCATTTAAAGGCCATTATAGAGATGTGTTGCAGGGAGTGAAGCCATCATTAACTTCTCACACATAAAATTTAGGGTCTGACGCCGGAGGAGGTTAAAGTCAAAAGAGACATGGCAGGGGAAGCTCATTGTTGAGATGGATTTTGCACTTCATTTGGACACCCACAAAACTGTAGGATGTGGACCTAAGGGACAATAAAAGAACATACATGTTTTGTCGAAGTATGCAATATGTGTGGAAACACAGTAACTCGGTACGTGCTGTCATCCGCTTTTACAGGGAGCTACTGGACGTGCCAGATAGAGGTTTTTAAACCCCCCCCCCCCTGTTTTGTCCTGCACTGTGCTGGACAGAGAATCCAGCTATAACAGAAACACTGGCCACAGTCTGAGAACACGGGCCAGCCATATAAAGACGTGATATCGGGAGAGGGAGCCAGCGCTGGAGGAAACAAGGGGCCCGCCCTGTGGTCAGGGGCAAGCTTGGCCCCAGCGCTTCCTCTTCTCTTGGCTCATTTGTTTGATATCACAACTTTATACGGCCGTACTCTGTTTCACTCTCCCAACTTGGCGGCCATTGAGCGCAGCCCTGCCCTGTGAATAGCTTCTACCACATTGTCCAGAGTTTGAGGTCTTTTTTGTCTCTGTTTTTTTTCTTTCTCTGTCATATTTCTTTTTCTTCTTTTCTCGCTTTCTGTTTCTCTCTTTCCTTTTCCCATGTTTTCTCTCTCCCTTTCTCTCTCTGTCCCAGTTCTCTTTCTCTGTCTTTTCTCTCCCTTTCTCTCTTTTTACTAATTCACTTTCTTTCCTTTTTTCTCCCTGTCACCCCCTTACCTTTACTCTGTTTCTCCCTCCCTCTCCTCCCCACTCCGCATTTGAAAGTACTTGCAGTTGCTTATTTAGTGCTTTGAAAATTGACTGGGCCTCTATTGTTGGTTGATAGGCCTTCCAGTTGTGGATGGCTGGTTAGGGATCTGAGAAGCCCATCAGTGGTGTGGGAAGAGTTCATTATGCTGATTTATTTTCCCTGCGTAGTCCACAGGATGTGATGTAAGCGTGATTACACGAGGCGCACGGCGAGAGTAAGGCCGGCCCTGTGATGTTCTCTGGGTCTCAGTGTGGCAGCACATTTTTGCTGTTTCTTGTCGTGATGGCCATGTTGTGACAGGAGAGGGCGTGGATAGCTGATATGAGCTATTGAAGTGCAGAAATGGGGGATCACACTTCTCCTCTACCTGTCAACACTTGGCTTACCCTGTAGGAAATGCATCTTGACCTTTGACCTCTGGACCCTTCAGCTGGCCCGAAGTGCACCGCTGTCCAGTGCTGTGATTTTCAAACACCACATCCACATTTGATCTGTTCCCCATACAGAGACATTAAATTAAAAAAAAAAAAAACAATTATGATCAATTTTCCAAGCATATGGAGAGAGCTTGGCTCTGTGCTCGGCGGGTGAAGGGCCGTACGGCGGTGGGGAGGGGCGGTATGTCAGGGAGGGTTTTTGGGGGAAGGGGGGCCCTCCTCTCTCCAGCCCTTACGAGGGACGGCTGCCGTGATGTCTTTTCCACGTCTCCTTTGCTCCGCATCATCCAGTGTCCTTTAAATCTTTTATAATATGACATGTTATTCAAATTTCCAGCTTGTAAATTAACGAGGGGAGCAGATGCCCCGCATATCGGCCTGGTTCTGACGAGCGCTGCAGAGCCGGGTCTGGGACCCTGGAGCAGGTCGGGGAGCGGAAGGGCCGGCTTTTTTGGGGGTGGGGTGGGGGAGGAGCTGAGGAGGCCTCAGCCCTCTGACCATTGATGTGAAACTGTGCCCCCCATAGCTTCTGAGAGCGGCTCTTATCGCCCCCGCCTCGACCCCCGTGCCTCGTCTCCGTGTTGGCAGCTGTGTTCCACAGGCGTAGAGCGTGGGGTGTGAAAATCGTTTCGGCAGCCGGGGAACACAGCCATCACACGCGCATACGGTGTGGTGCATACACTCTGTCTGCAGATCACCGTCCTGTGGCGCACCTTGTGTTAGCAACAGCCCTGAGGTCTTCCCAGAGGACTTCCCACAAGTGGTCAGCTTAGCCCCCATCGCATGAAAGCTTATTATTGTTATTATTATTCTAATCATCACCATCAAACAATCATACTATATATTTTTACAACACTATATACAAAATATACAATATTTTTTTTATCACTTCAAATCTCAATCTGATGCACAGTAAAAAAAAAAACAGAAAAATAGGTGTAAACAAGTGCAGTGCAGTAAACAAGTTGTAAAGCAAAATAATACATCATACATTTTACAGTACTTCAGTACAGCAGATGATCATTTGATATATCCATGACTGAAATGATTTTTCCTTTGAGCCATATAAAAAAGCTTAAGAAGGGACTGAGAAAAAGGAGTGGAAATCTTCTTAATTTATTGTATAACTCGAGACACGTGTAAAAACAACCGACTGGCAGTGGCTCGCCTTCATGCCGAACTGACAGGCACAGACGCATTCAAGGACCAGGCTATTAGCTAATTAACCACATTGCTTGCACCTGCGCTAGTCACTACTATCGTGGTGAGCCAATCAAAACACAACAAATACACAACATTTGATGATTGGGCAATTTACTGCAATGAGGACAGTCAGTGTTTACCGGGTTGAGGAATCTAAACTTCATCTTATTTCTCAACCTTATTTCTACTCATTAAGAAATTAAGCTGTATTTGCACTGTAGGGACACTCCTTCACAAGCAAATCCATGCATGTACAGACTTTTCCTCTGTTGCCAAATTTGGCGAAGTGAAGTGCATTGTGGGTGAAAGTCTTCCCTGCGGTGTGAGGTCACTTTGATGATGGACGCCCTGACTTTTGGGTTTCCCGGGGACCCCGTGCTGGGCCAGGCCTCGACTCCACACGATGCGGACCTGCCTTTAATCTCCCCCTCGGAGTTTAAATACACCTCCAGGGTCAGCCGGCCTTATCTGATGCTGCTTAACTGCTCCCCTTCTACTGGCTCTGCTGTGTCTGGAAGCTCCCGCCTTCGTTCGTTTTGCGTTTCCTCTGAGGGTTCTACCCCCCACACCCAACCCATCTCCCCCACCCCACCCCCCCCCACTAATCTCGAAACCATCGGCCCCTAGTCTGTTTCTCCTTAAATTGAATTTGAAAAATCCATTCTTTTAAGCCTGGGAGTAAGCCCCAATGGAGTTTATTATTACCAGTGTTTGTTTAAAGATCGTCATGCGGCCCGCAGACACCGATGATGGCAGGATTCTTCATTGCTTCAATCTGTGCCCCAGGCAGCCCCCCCTTTTATGGCATGGTGCGGGCGTTTGGTGTGAATGGCCAAATGTGCAGAACTGAGTCACGCCTCCACAGCTCAGATCATCGCGCTTTGATCTCCTCCTCGCCGCCTTTTGTTATCAGCGTGATAACGCATTTATCGCAAATCATCGACCCCACTGCAGTAAATGACGGCCAGCGGTCGACACGCAGAGTGCTACAACTGTGAAACTCGAACTGGGGGGTTTTATATGGAAAAAAAAAGGGACATAAAAAGCTTGAATTGTTTCAGAGGTTTGGAGGAAAGCCGTAATTCGGCACACGAGAGCTGCTCTGTGTTTTTTTTTTTTCCATTTTTTTTTTTTTACGCGACAGCAGAGTTCCTGAAACAACAGGAAAGGGCTGAAACAATAGGAGGAAGTGGAGGCTGTGAAGGGTTGTGTCCGGTTACCTGTGGGCAGCGGGGTGTGGGGGCCTTCAGAGAGAGGGGGGCCCCTGGCTCTCTGCTCAGGACCAGGGTGGGCAGGCTGTCAAGCCCGGGTGCCTTATCTGTGTTCAGGGAGCTGAGGGAAGGGTGAGAGGCAAGGGAGACAGGGTGGATGGAGGTCTTTGCTGTGTGTCCGTGTGCGTGTGTGTGTCCGTGTGCGTGTTCGTATGTGTGTCCATATGGGTGTGTGTGACTTTTTTTGTCTGTGTGTTTATGGGTAGGTGTGGATGTGTGCATGTGTGTGGTCAGATGCATTTTAATTTGTGCGCATGTTTGTGTGTATGTCTGTGTGTTTTTGAATTGTTAGGTATGTGTATGTGTGTATGCATTTGTGTCTGTGTGTGCTTATATATGGGAGTGTGTGCATGTGTGTTTGTTTGCATTTATGGATGGATATGTGAGTGCATGTGTACAGTGCATGTGTTTTTGTGTGGTTTTATGAATGGATATGTGTGTGCGCATACATATTTGTCTGCATGTGAGTGTGTGTTTGTTTGTAGATGAATGGATATGTGTGTGCACATACATGTTTTTCTCGATGTTTATGGATGGGTGTGTGTGTGTGTGTGTGTGTGTGTGTGTGTGTGTGTGTGTGTGTGTGCGTGCGCCACATGTGTGCTTGTTTATGGATGGGTGTGTGTGAGAGAGACAGACAGACAGACGGCGCTTTAATGAGCTCATGGCCCGGCTTCCTCTTCCTCCCCAGGTCTGTACGAGCTGCTGGCCTCCCTCCCCTCTCAGCTCCAGCCTCATGTGGACAGCCAGGAGGACTGTGCCTTTCTGCAGGACATGTTCGGGGAGAGGAGCCTGCACTCACTGGTCAAGGTAAACCTCCTCAGCGTCCTTCAGCAGGGCCTCCTCCTGCTGGCTCCTTCTCTCCTTTCTCATCTCTGTAGTATCTGTCTTTATCACTCATCTCTGTCCCTCTCTTTATCACTCTGTCCTCTCTCTCTCTCTCTCTCTCTCTCTCTCTCTCTCTCTCTTTTACTGTCTCCCCTCTCTATCCCTCACTCTGTCTCCCTCCCTGTCTTTTCTCTGCGTCTGGCCCTTTCCTTTCGTGTCCCTCATGTCATCCCCCCCCCCCCTTCTCTTTCTCCCTTGCTCGCTCTTTATCTCTCTGTTTATCCTCCTCATTCCCATGCAGAGCTGCTCTTTATTCCAGGACGAAATGATGATGGCAGCTCCTCGGTCGAAGCTGTTCAAACAGATAGTTCCAAAAATACTGAGATGAGCACACTTGATAGCTTCATTTTCTGGCAGCTGGAGCTAATGAGCGAAACACATGCCGTCTGCCCTTGTCTGGAGGAGTCTTTCAGAGAGAGGGAGCGAGAGAGGACGAAAAAGAGAGAGAGAGAGAGAGAGAGAGAGAGAGAAGGGATATGGAGAGAGAGAGAGCAAGAGGGGGAGACCAAGAGATGGATACCTGGAACCAGTTCTTCCCAGCATTCTTGGGTTGAGGGTGGTGTGGCAGTCGTTACTGCTGTTTTTGTTGTTTCAATTGCAGTTCTCTATATCGCTGCTGCTGTTGCCATCATTGTTTACATCACTAGAGCCGCGAGGGTAAACAAACAAACTGTTTAGATGTGTATAGGGTGTGATGTATTCTGATAAGGAACAGATCATGGTCGTGGTTCACTTCTTTTTGTCCTTTTCAATTTTTTTGAGGGTGTAGGCAGTAAAAAACACCTCTGACATCATTTCCCTCCTGCACAAAAGAAACCTTTTCTCTATTAACGCACTTGTACAGAGTCCAGTTTTTAATGTGCCAATGCAAGCGTGTAAAGACTTCAGAATTATGGAATACTTCAAATGCCTGAATGAAGACCTGAAGCTGGGACATAAGGAGGCCAAATGCTTTTTATTTTATGCATTTTTCTGTATGCCACGAACTTCACACTGCTTTACAAAAGGACATTCTTTAAGCTGTGATGGGCTAGACATTTTATTTCAATTTCAAATTCAAATCCCAGAAAACTTTTGAGATGGTTTCTATGCTAGTATATCCAACACCATGAGCTGCAGTGACAAAAGGGATAATATATCATACTGCATGGAGCAAGTTAAATTATTTTGAAAGTTATTTTGATGAATTAACAAACATTTTAATGCAACAGATATGGAAAAACAGGCCCAGTTATGTGTATGGGGCTAGATATTCATGCAATTGCTATTCAAATGCACATGCTTTTCTATTTTCAAATTAAAATAACTCTTTCCAAAGATCATGTTTGTTTGCCATGTTTCCAAAGATCATGTTTGAATCTAACACACTCAAAGACACTTATGTTGTAGTGTAAATTATATTTTGATTAAATTCCCTCAAAGACACTTAAAGGGGAATTACACGGTTCTAAGACTTTAAGCTCTATTGCTGTCTCACCTCTGGTGTGTCTTCATAATGAGGTAAGAACTTTGTTCCAGTCCATTTGGGCCTCATCCTAACTCCTCCATTCACCTCCATTCATTTCCTGAAGCAACCTGGAAAACATACCTCCAGCAAATACGTGAACTCCATTGACATGGAACCTGATTCCCCTTTAGGTGTGCATTATTGAATGTGGCCCTTGGTGTTGCATGCGTACTGTATGCATTTCACTGGGTCGACCCACAGAATTATGTTTTCCCTTTTTTTTTGTCCTTCCCTGAACCGCAGGAGTGGGGTCCTCTCAGAAAGGGGCTTGTGTGTACATGTTACCGTCTCTTATGTAAAACACATGTTCACGCGTGAGGACAATGCTCCTGTCTGTCTCCCTGCCCTGAGGAACGTACATGTTTGTCATTTGTGCGGGAGGGCATGACCAAACTGTTAATGGCCTGTTGTGTACTGGGGAGTTTTTTTTTTTTTTTTTTTTTTAATGTGACCCGCTGGACCCTGAGATCAGGCCCAGCCTGCATGAGGGGGTGGGGGGGTTGCAGGAGGTGTGTTGCCTCTGACCGAAAGACAGGGCAGTAGCATGGCAATTCCATAGTACAGCAACTCTGAATGTTGAGCTACAGACAGAGAGAGAGAAAACAGAGAAAGAGGGAAAGAGGCAGACACACCACACCAGAACAGCCAGGAGAAATACACGCTCTTCCCTCCTGGTCTTCTCAGAAAAGAAACCATGAAGCTTTTGGCAAGTGGAGGGGACATGCAATTATACGCTAAAGGTTAAAAACCTCATAGATTGTCACAGACAGACAGGTTTTTTGGGGGGGGCGATGGGGGACCTAAATGGTTTCAGCTCCATAATGAACGAGCATCATCCATGGAGGCCTCTCCCCCATTCCAACATCTGTATCAGCGCTACCCTGGACCGCATCCGCCGGCCGCGTCAAGCCACAATCTATAAATATCTCAAAAGGATTACTGCCTAATGCTCTCTAATTCGGCCGAGCTACCGTGGTGTAAAATATATCCCGTTTAAGAAGAGTGATGGGCAAACCGGGCTCGCCCTGCGCAGAAGCAGTCCTAGACGTCAGCGCGACATGAAAGCGCGCACATTCCTCTTCCGCGAAGACAAGATCATTTATTTCTCCTTCCCCCGCTTCCTTCGTTTTTTTTGTGGGAAATGAGAAAGAGCTAGACTGAGTCAACATCTGGAAATGTGGGGGTGTGGGGGGTTGACAATGCTAAATCCTGCCCCGGTAACGGGAGAGGCAGGTACAGTAGACCCTGCCTTCCCTACGGGAACGTCTGTCTGTCTGAACGCTACCCTGATGGGATGTGGCTAAAGTTAGGAGCGTGGGCCTGCCCTACCGTGCTACCCTTGGTGGGGTGGAAGGGAATTTCAGGGTCCTTTTGAATTAGAGATGCTTAGACTGGGATATCATTAAGAAAAATATTTGGGGACGCCGACAGGTTGAGTAGAGGGCTGGTCATATGGAAGCTATCAGCCCTCACCTTGCTAATTGTTGAGCATCACAAGGGGTTGGGAGGGGGGTTGGTTTAGGATGCCCCCCTCAGACCTGATGTGTCTCAACTCTGGCTCTTTTCACCGCCTGCTGCCAACCCCCACCCCCACCCCCTACCTACCCAGCCAGCCTCTAGTGCATTCTCAGTATATCAGGTTGTGTCATTCCTGCGCTCCAGAGCAGGAAAAAAATACATTATGGTCGCACTGTTCAATGCACGCTTCACTTTACCACGTTACGGCAGGGACTGTGAATTTAACGATGGAAGCTGACGGCTGAACAAATTGATATGGACGCCTTTTTTCCCTCCTCCTCTTCTTCTTCTTCTTCTTCTTTTTCAATTAAAGTTTAAGTGTTTTAAAATGGGTTTTTTTTTTCCTCGTAGAAATTCTTCACTTTACGGAGGTTTGCCAACTTTGTGCTCGCTCCTTGAAAAGCCAGAGGAAATGTAATACAACGTTTAATTTCCACCTGTTTCAGGTGCGTGCGAATGTGACCAAGTTTCTGTCAGCACTTGTTTGGGCTGCTGGATAGGGAATAACCTCAGAGTGTCTATGACATCAGGGCAACCACACGGGGCAAGAACACACACAGGGAAAAGTCCAGACGCGATAAAGACTGCGAAAATGAGGGCCGCAAATAAGGTCAACTTTTCAGACTGACCCAGCTTGTCCTCGCCATCAATCTCTAAATGGATAAAACAGTAAGAAAATAACATTAACAACCAGACTAATTTCTCCCTCAGTATTCGTTTCTTAAAAGTAAAAGCCTGGTCTTGCCAAAATAGATGTCTCCTGTGTCAGTTAAACTGAGCTAAGGGTGATGTTCCCAAAAAAGACGCATTCATCCACAGACATTCATAAGACATTCATAAGACATTTTAAGACATTGTGGAATTTTTCCAAAATTGATCATAAAGTACTCAGATCAGGGAGTACACAGATGGCATCTACCAGAAGGATTATAAACAGAAAAACATTTTTTTTTAAGTGACAATGAGAAGCCAGTAGGATGTCCGTAAAAATGATATTTATATTATTTAAATATAAGTTATTTTATAGCTGAGTGACATTGACCTGAATATGATATTTGAGGTATAATAACAAAATGACAGCATAATAATGATTGAAAAGGTCTGTTCAAAAGTAAATGTCATTGTTAATGTATAGTAGATGTGGACGTGAAAACCAGAAATGGTTATGAAAATTATTACTAATGCAGGTACAGTATCACGTTTGTAATTGCCTCATTTATTTCACACTCGGTGGACGTCATGCTACTTGTTATGTCACACACAAGCTGTGTGAGTGCAGTGTTAGGAGCTCTGCTTAAAGGCAGAGTGAGGTCCAGGTGCTGTTTCTAACACCCCTGCAGAGCTGCTTAAGCAGCCAGAGCACCTGTTTCCGTGGGCAACCGCGAGTGTTTCCATGTTCCAGAGCAGCTGAAGAGGCCCACCTGCTGGACCCCTGCCCCTGCGGAACCGTGGAGCCGGACCAGGGGGGAAGGGGGGGGCTGGAACCTGTGAGCCCGAGCGTTCCTCCACACCTCCACACCTCCCCTTCCCTCCTCTGTCTGCTCCTGTCCAAATTTTCCAAAAAAAAACCGCGCAGAATCCCGGGGTTCCCGGAGACGAGCGGGGCCCCCGGGGTCGTCCCGCGCCGCAATGAAACGGTAATGTCGTTCTCCGGTTGCCGAGTGCGCGGCGGGAAAGCTTACCCCACCTGTGGGATTGACGCTACGCCGCCTGCGGTTAGCGCCTCCGTCACAGGGGTCAGCGCGGATCCGGCTGTTTATTATTTCACCGAGACCGGGCCTACTCCTGTAGCGTCCCTCCAGGACCCTGAGCAAACACCCGCGGGCTGCTTTTAGTAAAGGAAGACCCACACCGGCCCCAGCGCTGTGCGGCTGACAGAAAGCACCTCACCACACCATCCCTTTCCACTGCCCATTAAAATTGTTCTCAGCGAGCTATAAATACGTTAGCGTAGCTTCTATTTCTCCTATATGTGACATATGCTCTGGCCTCTCTCAGAATATGCTGTCCTGAATTTTTGAGAATTCTTTTTCTTTTTTCCCTGCTGGAATGTTATTTATGGTTTGAGACTACTGTTCCTGTCCAGAAATCCAGAAATCCTTGTTTTTTTTCCTTTAAAATTTATTTGAGTTTTTTTGGAATGTTATATCTTGGAGAGCAGGCCCCTGTCTTCAGTCGGCCCCAGAATAAGTGGTTGAGGGGGGAAGCAGCACAGAGATGAAGGGGCCGTGCTCGGCATACACAAGCAAACACTTTTCAGTGTCATTTCCAAGCAGAGAGACAGGGGGATGACTGATGGAGTCTGTTTCTGTGCGGAGTACTCCGTGAACCAAAACACATTTGTAAGGGCAGTGTAGGGAAGGGACTAAAGAAAAACACTTCCTCGAACAGCGGTAGGGCCCTCTGAGTGTATAACAGGGTCAGACATGTATGGAATGACTGCGGCTTGCTGTCTGTCATGGTACAGTACCCCCAAACCCCTTAAACTTTCTTTCTTTTTTTCATGCATGTTATATACCCAGTGGTTTTTGTGTAAGCAGGAGGCTGGAACGACCCGATCGTATATTACATTACATTACATTACATTATAGTGCAGTCATTTAGCAGATGCTCCTATTCAGAGTGTCTTACAGTGTAGGAGAACATCAATGCATCCAACTTATCAATATGAGAAACAAATAATTTTCACAGACCAATGGGGTATACCAGTGTGTGACATTACTCATGTGCGAATGCAAGTTAAATATGCTAACGTTACACATTACATTACAGTCATTTAACTGACGCTTTTATCCAAAAAGACTTTCAGTTAATTAGGTTAACCAAGGTCCAATGCCCCCTGGGGGCAATGTGGGTTAAGGGCCTTGCTCAAGGGCCCAACAGCAATGGTGTTATTGCTGTGGCTGGACTGGGGCTTGGGCCACCAACCTCAGGGGTCCCAGGCAGGGACCTTAGCCACTAGACTACAGGCTGCCCCTTTAGCCAGTGCTAAAAGTGCACATCCGCACACACTTAACTGTAATGGAGCGTGCAGCATGAATACAGCACTAATCATAAAGCAGCTCTCACACACACATTAGAATGGGTGAGCGGGAGGGGAGGCAGTGTGACCAGGCCCGACCCGTAAGCCTGCTACGTTGTATGATTTTTTTTAAAAAACACCACTTGAATTTAAAAACAAGCCATGGTGCCAAACGTTATGACTCGACAACGGCAGAGCAGAGGGAGGAAAATAAATGGCATGTAAGCCTGCCTGATTCATCCTGATGTGTTTAGCTATGTGTCACATCCTGCAGCTTGAGAAGGATGTTTCACAATGATCTAACTGTGGCATGTCAGTGAAAGTGTGTAAGTCCTGAATGCCCAATATCTGCTTTCTTTTTTCCTCAGATAAAATCAGGAAGACAGTTTGACTGTAGTGGGCTTTTAAGGGTGTGGGGGAAAAAAAAAATAAAAAAAATTAATCCAACACAGCCTCAAAGGTGATAATGGCCAGGTATTTCTGTGAAGATCGTACTTTTGTAATCACAGAATTATGAAGTATTTCTTTACACTCATCACCCGTTCATGTTTGGCTGTCTTTGGGAGTTGGTAGTTTGTCCCATTTCCTGCAAGGTACAATGCAGCAAAGATTCCAGAGGATTCAAAATATGTTTAAAAGCCACAAGTGGCCCTGAAGGTGCTCACTGGAGCAAATTAAACTCTGCTGGTGTATAACACACACAATACAAGTTAAGGCTTTAAGTTTTGGTAGAGTTTCAGACTGCGCAGGCCAAGTTTTATAAAGTTGTTGGACATCTCTTGAGGGCAATTGGAAGTGCTGTATCACGGCTAAAATCATGTAGTGCATACCGGCTGCAGTCTGAATAGAAAGAAGAGTAGAATCTATGAATGACCTTTGACCTTGAAGGACCTTGTTGACAGCAGGGTTCTGTTCCATTGTTCCACTGATGCCCACCGTTTTCATTTCAATATTTAACTTTGTTTACAATCCGCTTGCTTCCATAAATCATTTAGATCAGCCTGTTTAATAAATGCCACATGTGTAATAAATTGCTTGCATGTTTTTTTCTGCATTTTATGGGCAATAAAACGGGATATTAAATATTTCAATGCTATAGAACATGATACTGAAGGTGTTCCCTCTCTGTGTTGTTTTAGCTCTCCGCAGGGGAGGCCGAGGGGGGAGAGAGAGGTTTATAAGATGTTGCCACTCTTTTGGCATCTCACTGTCTGCTCCCTGACTGTTTGAGCGTGTATGCATCCTGCCATCGCACAGAACAAACACTCCCCTGCCCAGGGCCCTGACCCCTCCTCTCAGAGCGGTCCGTAAGGAAAGGGATCCTCCGGTTTAACACAGGCCTGAGCGCCTCCTCTGCGCCCAGAGGCATCTGCGGCCTGCTGCTAATTCGCCATAAGTCTCTCCAGGGCACGTTCACCAAACAGACAAGAGAGAGAGGAAAAACAGAAGTTTCCGTGTCAATTCATCAGAAATACTGGATTAACACTGACAACCATCAACAACTTCCTCAGAAAGCATGATTTGTTCAGGCTGTTCATAATCTTTTTTTTTTTCTTTTTGGCTGTTCCTGATTGGTCAGTAGAAAGAATAGGGTTGCTGTTTGTGTGCATATGGTAGAGGGAAAGATGGATAGGTGACAGTAACACAAAATACCAATAATAATAATAAATTTGGCAAGTGTGAGCGAATCTCTCATCATGCATGCACTGCGCTTGGGCAGCGGTGATAAAAGGTCTGTCTCTCAGTGCCGGGCCCAATGCCATTCGGCACCAGGCTAACCACTCATTTGGCAGCCGCTAAGATAACAAATGCAGTCATCCCCGCTTATGTTACTAAGAAAGCCGGCGAGATAGCGTCTGTCGTTTTCTGTTGTAATACTATGCCTGGTTGCGTACTTTGGCACTGCCAGTCTTGGTGGGGTGGGGGGTGGTGTGTTTTGAAATATGGTGTTTTACTCTGGTGCACTGAACAGCCACAGGGCGCCTTGGAGTTTGAGAGAGAGCAGGGGACAGACTGACAGACTGAGGGCCTGGGTGAACAGTTCCTTGTTGACAGGCATGTCCATCTCAAACTGTGCCCCCGGTGTGACAACCTGCCCCCCAACCCCTACTCTCTTTCTACCTCCCTTCTTTCTCCATCTCTCTCTCTCTTCCTGCTTAATGAGGTGTTCTGGATTAGCCATTGTAATCCAGGCTCTGGATACTGGATACGCGTTTCCGCGGCGCCCAGATGGAAACAATACCGGAGGGTCAGAGCGATCTCTTGTCAGGACGTTAACCAGGGCCCCAGTGGCCCCCGCGCAGAAACCCAATCCCGGCCTGTGATCTTGCCCCTGCTCCGCTGCCAGACGCAGACACTCGCCGCCTCACTCTGGGGGTGATTGTTCAAGGGTTCGGGGGTGAGGCGGGGGGTGGTGTTTCTTCATGCCCCTCTTACAGAAGCTGTCATCCGTTTTGGGGGTGGGTGGGGGCGTGCGGGGCCTTCATGCTGTCTCTACAGTGTCAGGGATAGATCCGCACTGAGGTGCAGGGAGGGGGTGGGGGAGGGGCCAGGCCCACGCCGTGCGGTAAACTGTTGACCAGGCAGTGTCAGCTACTGCCAGAAGCACTGCAGGGCCGAGGGCCACTGCGTGGAGACAGGCCAGTGGAGGATGGCGGCGGCCCGGATCACATGGCCGTCGCTTCCTGTCTCCTCAGTCCCACAACGCTGCGCTGCATCACACCCACGCATGGTTCAGATCAGAAACAAATGCACCATCTCAGATTCACCATTTCATCGCTCTCCTCGTCAGCGTCATCGGCTGAGCTGGGACTGAGCAGTCATACATAATTTCCCTGTGAGCAGATTCCCTCATAACATAAGTTGTGTTTTCATATATGAATACGTTTTTGCAGATGGATATTTAATGAAGCAATTAAGGTCAAGGGCATAAAGGCAGTGCCTCACCTCGGACTCAAACCTGCACAACCAAGTCCATCAATGATTATATTGTGCTCGGGTTTCGAGTGCTTAAGGAACTGTTATCCTATGGAAAAAAACTTGAGGAGTGGCGTGATGGATATATGTGTTTTTCCTAGTTTATTTTTATATGAATGTATTCATCTTAAGTTTATGGAGAATTTGGGTATTCTCAGAACAAAAAGCTGCTTACGCATACTTCAGAACAAGGATGAGAGTGTAGGACAGTGTAGCGAGAGGAGAAGGCCCGTCGCCCGCCTGCAGGGAGGAGACATAAGCTGTCATGCTCGAGTACCGGTGAAATAAGTCAAAAAGAGGTGCTCATCCTTCAAACACACACTCCTGCCATCAGCGCTCGTGGGGACTGGTGTGATGTGACTTTTTTTTTTTTCTCCTTCCCTTTTCAAGCAGAGTAGCCTCCACTCCATATTTATGGGGCTCTCTCCTGTCCGTAATCCCTCTTTGATTTCATTTGCATTCTTTAACCTTCGCTCTCGCTCTCTCCGTTCTCCCAGCCTTCCAGTAAAGTGTCGTTTTTCCGCGCGGCGGTGGACTCTGCCAGCGGCCCGCCCGCTGGGGGCCCCAGGAATGCTCAGTATGATATGTAAAGCACGGTAATAGCTTTTAAATGCAAGACGTCGGCAGATGGATGCATTCTTCAGTAGACGGGACAGTCTATTGGACCTGGTCGTGAGTTGTAAATAAAGAGCATTTAATCTCACGTTCACTCAGAAAAATTCCGCAGTAACTAACCAGACTCTGCTCTGAACTACCAAAGCAGATGTCATTTCTTGGATTGCAGCTAGAATACGGTGACATTCTTTACTGTAAAAGATTTTTTTTTTCTTTCTTCAACCCAGTGGTATTGAGTTTGGCTCAGTATGACTGTATGTGTATCTCTGCGCCTTCATGGCTGTCTGACTGAATCGGAGACGTGTAGTAGCCACGTTTCACCACCAGAGGTCGAGCTTGTGTCAAAGGGGGCAAGGTGTCACAGCCCTGTCTGTCCTCCTGAGTGAAGATGAGCGCTTTAGAGAATCTCTGAACGGCTGGTAGCCATGGTGCCAGGGAGTCATACTCTCAGTCAAGCTTTGCATCTCAGTGATCATAATGTAATCTAGTCTTCAGACTAGATTCAATCAAATGCAATTCAGGCTATATAAGGGCTAATGCAATTCAATCAAAACTAACCTTAGTCTCCCAGGGCTTAAGCAATATTTTAAAATATAAAAGAACATCTATTCCTAAGAACATGTTTGTTTGTCTATGCTATAGTAAAATATAACATACTCAGAGAAAATGATTTTGTAATGTAAAGCCTGTTTTGATTTAATTTGCATATGACCTTAAAGAGGCTAAGTGTGTTTGATTGAATCTAGCCTTTTGTCTCACTCACCTTTACAGGCCCAAAGCAGAGCCTCTCTCTCCAGGATCAGTTGAAGTTTTTTTTTTTTTTTTTTTTTTGACAAAACATGTGGTCTGGCAGGTCACAGCCAGGTGCCAGACTGACACAGGTAATGTCGGAGAGCTTTGTAACAGACAGTAAGGTCAGCAGCACATGCCAATCTGAGCCACGCTCTGGCAAGCAGTCCATGTTTGACATCTGAAGATGACTATGTAATGCAAAGTTACTTGAATGAATCCATCTGTAACAGCATACGAGGAAATGTATGTGTATTTTTTTCATTGTGACCCAATTCCCTCCCATTAGGATCAACATGTCTCGCGTTTTTCGTCTCCCAGCCTGGTGACTGTAGGACATCTTACAACGGAAACTTATTCTGGCAATTACAGGATTTGCAGAATTGACCTCAGGAAAACAAATTCACTTTAGAGCAGAACTATGTGGTATTGATTACTGTGGGTTTCAAATCAAGCAACGTAATGTGTGACAGTCAGATGGGTCATATCATTCTGTTGTTTTGTTTCAAACAGGAAAATTGGTAGCCCTTTTTTTTTTTTAATTGCATAAAATACAATGTAAAACATCTTCTCAGAGAGGTGAAATAATTCTCTTAAGCAGGGATGAATGTTGTCCCCCGCGTAAATGTTATTCACTGATATCGACTACTTTTAAAAAAAAAAAAAAAAAATTGCAGCGAATGTCTTAGACTAAACAGAACCTTCCCATCCTTAGTGAGTCAGTAATTTGTTTATACATTTCAATACGCACGTAAGGGTCACCAGGCTCTCTCAGTCTTTAAGGTTGTCCGGGCAACGCGGTTTTAGACAGGGGGGAACGAAGCAACACAGCAACTGTAGTCATTAACAACCTGATGGAAAACAAAGGTTTTTGTTTTATCCTTTCCATCTGCGGCAGCTGATTCTGGGCTGCTGTTCCCTGCAGCACACCGTCCCCTCTCCACCGTGGGTAACGTTCCAGAGTTAGCGTCCAATGCACCCTCCGCTCCTGTCACTCTGCAAGGGGTGATTTCACTCACTCTCTCTCTCCCTCTCTCTCTCTCTCTCTCTCTCTCTCCCTGTTTTTACCCATCTTTCCCTCTCTTTCTGTTTTTCCCTCAGTTTTTTTTGATACAATAGTTGTCATAATAGTTGTCGCACTCTTCTGTCTGTACTTCTCCTTTTCTTTCATTTCTCTCTCTCTCTCTCTCTCTCTCTCTCTCTCTCACAGTCCCATGCTGGAATGTGCATGAGCTGTCCAGTAGCTGTCACCTCAAATCTCTGTCACTTGCACCTTATGATCTGCCCCCCCCCCCACACCCATCCCCTGCCCTTTTGGAAAGATGCTGACTGACAACCAAGAGTCACCACTTCTTCTTCTTCTTCTTGTTTTTCCCCCCTTTGTCTCCCAGTGTTTCTGGCACGTTCCTCTGTCGTCCTGTGTAATTTCATTTTCAGACCACAGTGCTTAAATCTTGCATGTGACAGGTGATTCAGCCAATGATTGTATCCGTGTGTTTTATTCCCCCTCCACCCCACCGCATCTCCCATCATTCTTTTTTAAAACATTGTCTCCCAGTTTTCTCATCTCTGCTGTTCACATCCAGTATGAAAAATGTCACATTTTGCATTGCTTCTCCTAATGGTCTTTTCAGAAGATTTGTTTTCATTAATTACTGAGAGCCCTGTTTGTGAAACAGATGGTTTGTTTTAGCTCTTTTGTGGATCTGTTGGTCCCCTGGCTCATTTGTGAGTCCAGCAGCATAGCTGTCATGGAAGAAAGCAACTCTAACCGCGCACCTTTTAACGGGGACCTGTTATTACGTCCAGTGACCCCCTCAGTTCACCCCCAAAAAAAAAAAAAGACAACTGGATTTCTCCCAGTATAAATTTTAAATTAAATTATGATTTAATTAAAAATGAGTTTCCATGTGCGTTCTCCGCCATCTGATAAAGCTGTAGAATTATAATAAGCACGAAGGGAAATCAACCCTTCAGTTTACCTTTCATGTGATGTTCTTAGCCATTTCCCCATTCCTGCCTATACTACGCTCTGTGTGTAACTCCGAAGCAGGAAATTCCTCGATTATATACGGGCAGAAAATCCTTATTCATGCTCTAAATTAGCACAGCCCCAGTCTTTGGCTGGTCCAGACTACACATGCACTCTGTGGGTATGTGGTCTTCAAAAGAGTGCTCCTGTTCCCACAATAATTCTAGTAAATCGATGATATGGAATAATAAATGATAATAGCTGTTATAAATGTCCACGTACCACTGTGAGTCTCCGTTTTGCTGCTCTGTTGTGGAGGAAAATAGCTGTTTGCCCCTGTTTCACACTGAGCTGGTTCAGTTTTCGTTTGTCATCTGCGATTTAGATTCTACAAATATACTTATCGTGGACTGTGTGCGTCTGTTAATGCCATTTACCATTCATATACATTTGTGTCAGCCATTATATGCAAACGGTAGCCATATATAATATTTGTGGTGTGTCGTCCTCCGCGAAGCATGGAATTTGGTGATTAATGGTTTGTAAAGCTGTTATGACATGTTAATAGAGGCTTTATATGTATCTGTTGAATGCGCTTCGCTGCAAGTTCAACAGGGATGGAGATGATCTTCACACAGGGGGTGGGGTCTTTTCATGACCCCTCAGAGGGAAGCGCATCTGTCATACTTGGTCTTTCCCAGGTGCTAGAAATCCTTGCAGTTAAAAGTGTTTTGCTTGGAGCTTCCATTAAACTTTCCATCTCAGCTCAGAGCACCATTGTGCAACGACGATCGCTCTCATGAACTGAAATGCACACATCTCAGTTTCAGTTCTGAATCTGCTGTCAACATTTCTGCTACACAAAATAATTATAACTTTAATATTGCAGCTTGTGTAATGGCCCAAAGTTTCCAAATGAAAATTAAAAACTTTCAATCAGTGCATTGGATAGTGCTGTTTTTAACTCTCTGGAAAAAAAAAAGAAAAAAACATTTGTTAACAGCCATTCTTAACTTACTCTGGCTCATGTTGTTTTTTCCTTTAAAATGATAAAATAATTGGTGTTGGAAAGAATTTCTTGTAATGCTGTCAGGGTGAATTAAGAAATCCATGAGTATTTGTCCTCTACCATTGAATCTGCTGCAGAGGCACACAGCTGCCTGTTAGTGATGTGCGGAATCACTCATTGGAAATTCATGACCATGCTTTTAGCGCTAACAGGCTAACAGACTCAGTGGAAGAAGCCATTGCTCCTGAAATCTCCAAGGTCAATGGCTGAGTAACATCAGCTATTTCAGTGGAATATTATTATGGGGCAGCCTATAGCCTAGTGGTTAAGGTACATGACTGGGACCCCTGAGGTTGGTGGTTCAAGTCCCAGAGAACACCATTGCTGTTGGGCCCTTGAGCAAGGCCCTTAACCCCACATTGCTCCCTTGGTTAGTCTAATCAACTGTAAGTCGCTATGGATAAAAGCATCAGCTAAATGACTGTAATGTAATATTAAACATTTATCGGGCACCATGCAAAGCCTTGAGCCCTGAATATAATTTGAAGGCTGGCTGTCTTGCTATGCAGAATATGAGGAGTGGTGATGTTGTATACAAAATGTTGTAGACAACTCAGCAATCTCAGAACTGCTTATTTCACACTTATCTCTTGAGTCTTGAAATTAAGATGCTAATATTCTCTTCTGGCTAAGGTATTGAATCAGTTTGGGTGAAGGGAATACATAAGAATATCCGCTCAGTTTTGAGGCGTTGGAATCATTTCAAATTCACTGTAAAATGCTTGGAATCATATGCTTGCTTACCCAGGTGGGTTGTTGTGGATAGAAGCAACAGCTTTGTGTACTTATTTTTTTCCCCCTCTTCAGAAGAAAGGTAATCAAAGGATCATGCTTTCATGTTTAACTCTCAACATTTACTGTTGCAGAAAAAAACCCGAAAATAAACATCTATCATAAATCTTAATGTCTTGTTTATATGACATCACAAAGACATTAGCATGGTGTTGGGTATTGGGTATGGGTCTAGCTCTGCAGTCACTGTTTCCACCTCTGCCTGCCCGGCTCAGCTGCTGTGGTGATGGTGTGCAGCTTGCATTGTGTAATTGTAGGGGCTGAAAGTAGATACCTGTGCCGTGAGTTTGCCTCTTTCTCTCTCTCTCTCTCTCTCGCTCTCTCTCTGTCTGTCTGTCTGTGTGTGGGAGTGTTTTCTCTCCGTCTGACTCTGCGTGAGGAGAATCCTTCTTCTCGTCTCTCGGTGCGTGCGATGTCTGCAGATGCGTGACTTTGAGGGGTGGGGGAGTCTGGGATACCCGCAGAGCTGTCATGGAGGCACACCGGCGGGGCTCAGAACTGGTGTTTGTACAAACCAGCCCCCCACCCCACCACAGTGGAGGAGTGGGTTACCCTTCCTTCCTCCCAGAGGTCTCTCACCCACCCCCGACTGTTCTCCTCTTTCAGATCCACGAGAGGCTGCAGAAGTATGAGGACCAGAGTCCTGCTCCGGTCCTGGACAGCGCCGGGACCCTGGCCCACGAGGTAAGCCTCTCTTCCCCCTAACGTGCCTCGGTCCCTCAGGGTTCACAATTACCCTTAGTAGAGAAATTGATGAGGGGCGTGGGGGGTAGGGTGAGTTTCAGGTGGTGGTTTGACATATTGATGACCCATGGAAGCATACAAAGGCTAATTATATTAGTATAATGACAAAATGGGGGACCACCCAAAGTTACTTTCATATTTTTGAGGGTTCCTAGACACCCCAGACCCCCCTAATTTTCAAGCATGCCATTAGAATGAAGCTAAATGAGGTTTTATTGTTGATCTTCCTCCCATTTCCCCCAAAACCAGAGCCCTCCAATGCAAGTCCCCCTCTTACTCCACAAACAGAGCAGAGCTTTGAGGGAACCCCACCCCAAAAAACCCACCAACTGACACCCCTCCCCCACTACATTTTAGCATGGAACAGAAAGGCCAGCTCCATACCCCTGCGGGACCGTCCCGCTGTCATTCAACAGGATACTTCAGCCGAAACGTCCCAGTCCAAGAATGCGCAGGCAAAAATAGAGACGGATGTGAGCGTCGGCCCAGGCTGACAGGACCAGACAAACGACAGATAAAACAAAAGAAATGAAGCGTGCGATATAAATAAAAGTGAGATGAGCCGTCGTGACGTTACCTGCGTTACGCGGCTCGTCCGTGATTTATCGACCCCTGTCTCCCTGTTCAGGCGGCCATCGCGAGCCGAGAAATAAACGATGCGATCTGTCAGCTCTGATGGAACGGTTCATTTCCTGCAGTCAACGTTCTGACCCACCCCCCTCTCCCCCTTCTCTTCCACTGAATTGTAAAAAAATAAGCCCCGAGAAGCACTGTCTCTGCTCCTCCTGTTGATCATTAAACGTAACATGCGTCTGTATTGCATACACACCTGTATAAACCGAAAGGGGTCGTCTGGAAGAGGGAACGGGAAAAGCCCATGGTTTAATGATCTGTGGTTTTGTTTAAATCCCTGGGTCTGTTTATTGTAATCAAAGTACTTTAGAGTATTTCTCTTCTTTTAAAGTAAGCATGGCAATATATCATCGTAATTAGTCGTGAATCAGAAAGGGGGTGGGGGAGACAGAGCACGACAGAGAGAGGGGAAAAAAAACATATCCACTCAAACCCTCTGGCTTTTACAGACTGGCTGGCAGCATGCATTCCAGAATGTTTCTTTAGGAAAGGCTTTCTGTTCTTTTTAGCCAGGATGAGACGACAGGGGCGCTGCCAGACACAGGTCTGTCCAGTCTCCCTTCACAACACAGATCTGTCCTCCGTGAGGTCATAATACCCAGAACATCACCTTGAATATAACTCTCTCCGCTGTGAGGTCATAAAGCCCAGAACAGCTCACTCCACTGTGAGGTCATAAAGCCCAGAACAGCTCTCCTCAGTATGAGGTCAAAAAAAATCCGAACCGCTCCATCCTCTGTGAAGTCATAGGGGCCAGTACCCCAGCATTCTTACATCTCTCTCCACTGTGAGGTCATGAGGCCTGGAACTACACCAGATAGCCATATTGTCACACAGCAGGGGAAGAATGACTAGTCATGAAAAAGAACCTTGTCAGCTCCCCTGGAGTGCCCAGTTCAGACAGACCCAGGTCACCAAGTTCCAGCAGGTTTATAAGCAGACTGCAAAGAGCACTGGCACATTTTCATATGGTTCTCTTTTGCTCTTTCATCTTCCCCCTATGGACAGTTGCAAGTGCCCATTTTGGATTTCTTGGTGACTTACTATGTCCTGTTTTTTTTTTTTTTTTACGCTTTTAAATTTGGTCTTCACCCTTAAAAAGGTTTTTATAATCTCACTCAGGGATTATCCGATATCAGGCTAAAATCTTGAACCATTTTATCATGGTTAAAAAAATGTCAAAGCTACCAAATTACTCAGAGCACTTGGGTATTTTTGAAAAGTATTCCTTTATGGCACATTACCACATTGAAACCATGGAAGTAGTTCTGAATATCAAACTGAGAGGTTTTTTTTGTCTAAAATGCATTTCAGTTTTGAGTTTCAGTAATGCAGGTTTAATTTATGTTTGAGCATAAAACAGCGGCTGAACCCTGTTCCACCCCTGCCTGTGTGCAGATGAGTTTGAACCCTCTTAGCTGATTGATGGCGTCCCATTGGCCCTAGTCCTTTCAGCTCCAGTCCTCCAATGGCTGTGATCTCTAACACAACAGCAAAACAGTAGTATCCAATGAACCTGTTCCAAATAACACAGCTGCACCTCCACTCACACCTGTGTCAATCATCTTAGCTGCCCCGCCCCTTTCACCAGCTCATCTTTACAACACTTCTGTCCAGATAACCGGTTCAAAGGAGCCACTTACTTGTTCCCTCCAGCTCACAGGTCTTCAGAATGGGAGGTCAGGAACCAGCTGTGTGTAGTCCATGTGCTGGCCACCAGATGGCCCCAGGGAGTACACTGTATCTCATGGCAAAGGGATCAGCCCACAGTCATTATAGGGATGCTTTCAACTGCGCCAAGACCTGAAACACTCTGACACCAACACCTGTTGCCAGTCACTGCAAGATCACCCTCTGTCCTCCCTCTCTTTGGCTGATCGGAGGGGAGGTACTTATCCCACAGCATGTTGGGTGCCTCCACAAAGTGACAGTGTAGTTTTGGTGCTTAAGGAGTCAGGCTTATAACTCCAGCGTTTGATTCCATGTAGGGTACTGCTGTATATACTACATAAGTTGATAGAGGGGTGAAATGTAAACTGTTTAAATTGCTCTGGGCAAGGGTGTCTGGTAAATGCATACATGTAACCGTACCAAGGCTGGTCAGAGAGAAGCATGTCCTGCCTGCCACTGTGGACACAGAGCTGGGTTGTTACTGCTAAATCAACAATTTAGAGGGCTGTGTGGCATGGAGCAGACTCAGGGGGGATGCTCGGCTTGCTGTGGCTGAGTGAAGCTCAGCTGCGGACTGCTGTGCAGATGACCTGCGCACAATGACTGCAGCAGAAACAGCGCAGTCACCTGCACTGCCACCGTGCTCTCGTGGCATAATGTCCAAAAACAAAAAAAGAAAGCAACTGCAGACTGATATTCACCTCCTTTAACTGTGAATGGAGGCAAGCGAGGGACTGTGAGGGGCATTATGGGAAGTGTGGTGTGGAGAACATGCCTGCCAGGCAGAATGTAAAGTACTGTAAACCTTTGTACTTCGCATAGCTGCACACACACGTGTACAGTGTATTTATTAATCAAGAAATGGGCCGACACTTGTGCATGATTGTTTTATCAACTTAAAACTTATATCTGTAATGCCCACAAAGTGTTCAGCTGGCAATTGAGCTTCTGATTTTTGCTTGCTAGTTTTCTGTAGGCTTAAATCTGGTCTTTGGGTAAATATACTCTGTCTATCTCTATCCATCTCTCTCTGTCTTTCTTTCTCTCTCTCTCTCTCTCTCACACACACACATACATACACACATGCACACTCATATATCCCCCAAGTGTTATTGGAAAAGACATCTGTAATTTAAATGGAGCTGTGTTCGTCTGATTTATGTTTTAAATAAAGTAATTGGTTTCGAGGGCCGCTGGAAAAGCAAACTACGAGCTCAAGATTACGCCTGTCCAAATATGCGTAAGACAGAGGTAGGGGGGCCGTAGCTTAGCTGTGCAAACAGGCAAAGCCACACTGCAGAGTTATATATGTTTTCAGAGGAGGGGCCGTGGGGAAGCGCACATGACCGGCGAGGATGGAAACTGTGATATGACTGAGGGATCATGGGTAATAATACACACCGCCCTGTCAGACGCCGGGCTCATCTTTCAATCTCTCGCCGCCCAGCCTTTCCTCCCTTACCGTTCTGGAAACAAGGGCCTTTTAAGAAGACAATAAACGGGGTGGAAAAGTGTATGGGTTGTCTCTCGGTAATCGTTAACAGGTTGACGAGGTTGATGTATGAACAGTGTTATGTGCTCAAACGAACCCCACCCCCCCACCATCCTCCACCCACACCTTCACCTCCACCTGACACGTGTGTCTTTCCATACAGTCCTCACATTGTTTGGTCTGCATTCCACCTATGGGCAGCCTGACCTCCTCACACTCCGGTCCGTGACTGTGGGCTGGTGGTGGCAGCCTTTTACGCTTGATGGAGTGGACTGTGGCATTTGTGGGGGGCAGTGGGGTGGAGGGGTTACAGAATTGTGGGTGGGGGGGCATGGGTTTTAGCCGGACCACAGCAGGCATAAATCATAAGAACGTTTTTAAACCCAGGGAACGCTGGTAGTGGAACAGTCCACACAGTCAGGAGTGAGCACTACGTTGACAGAGGTACGCTGTAGAAGAGGAGGGGGCACCTAGGAGATTTGGGTGGGGGCGGGTGGTAGTTGGACGGGATGACAGGCCCCCAGCCACAGCTGAGCCTTTCATTAACCCCCCCTCGCCCCCTCCTCCAGCTCTCTTACCTCACCCAGAGGTCATTACTCACCCCCCACGTCCTCCCTGCTCTTCAGCACTATATTCATCACCATTACAGCCCACGGCTCACACAGAGAGCGCAGCGGCACGGCAGCGGAGGCCTGACCGAGGCAGCCCAGAGAGCCTGCGCACGTTTGCTGCAGGCAGCAGGTGGCGCTGTGTGTGTGTGTGTGTGTGTGTGTGTTTGTGCACCCGTGTGTGTGTGTGTGTGTGTGTGTGTGTGTGTGTGTGTGTGTGTGTGTGTGTGTTTGTGTGTGTGTGTGTGTGTGTGTGTGTTTGTGTGTTTGTGCACCCGTGTGTGTGTGTAGTTTGTGCTTGTGTGTGTAGTGCTTGCACTTTTATGTGTGTTTATTTTGTGTGTGGTAGGCTATTCACATATCTGAGGTACATTGAACATCTGTGTCAAGGACATTTATGCTCTATTGTTTCATAAACTATAGACAAAGTTTTTTTGTGTCTTTATTTGTGTGTCTGTGTGTGCGTGGGGACATTTGTGGTTTTGTGTATGAGTATGAGAGCCTGTATCAAAGCACATTGGTTTGTGTGTTGTGTGTGTGTGTGTGTGTGTGTGTGTGTGTGTGTGTGTGTGTGTGTGTGTGTGTGTATGCGTTTGCAAGTGCATGTGCGTGCATGTGCACGTGTACTTTTGTGTGTTGTGTGTCTGTGCACGTTTGTATGCGTGTGAGTGTATGTGCGTGCGTGCATGCTTGCGTGTGTGTGTGTGTGTGTGTGTGTGTGTGTGTGTGATTCTCTCTTCCTGCCCCATTTCATCCCCCCTTCCTCCCTGCCAGCGGGATAATTCTCAGAAGCCATGTGAATTTTCGCCGGTGCTCGCTGAAGAGCGCTGGCCCTGCCGCAGACGGCGTCCGGACGCTTCAGATCCGGGTCCCGCACAAGCGGCCCTTTGTCCGCTCGCTTTGTCAGACCACGCTTCATCTGCGCCTGCCCACCGTAAATCAGGGAACGGGTGGCCGGCCAGGGATGACCCCACGTACCCCCAGGCCCGGTTAGGCCTGACTCAGCCCAGCCCCGTCAGGACCGGGAGCGGGATGAGCCGAGATTTATGGGCTGTTTTCCCTCATGCAGGCCGCAGTAACGACCTCCATCAATGTATATTCCCATGGTGTGGGTGATGAGGCATGTGGAGTGATGCTACAGCTAACACTTTCTCTCTCTCTTTCCCTCTCTCTCTCTTGCTTTCTCTCTTGCTTTCTCTTCCTCTCTCTCTGTCTCTCCATCTTCATCGCTCAGCTGGCTCAGGAGCTGCAGAGTAAAGCGGTCAGTGCTGAGATCAGAGAGCTTCTCAAACTGCTGGCCAAACCCCACGTCAAGGTGAGGAACCCGGTCTCACACACTCTGTGTCTGTGTCTCGCACACTCTGTGTCTGTGTCTCGCACACTCTGTGTCTGTGTCTCGCACACTCTGTGTCTGTGTCTCGCACACTCTGTGTCTGTGTCTCGCACACTCTGCGTCTGTGTCTCGCACACTCTGTGTCTGTGTCTCACACACTCTGTGTCGCACACACACACTGTCTTTCTCTCTCTCTCTCTCACACACACACACATACACACACAGACACTGTCTCTCATCTACCCTGTGTCTCACACTCACTCTCTCTCTCTCTCTGTCTCTCACACACACACACACACATACACTGTCTCTCATCTACCCTGTGTCTCACACTCACTCTCTCTCTCTCTCTCTCTCTCACACACACACACATACACTGTCTCACACACACTGTTTGTGCCTCACACACACACACACACACTGATTGTGCCTCACACACACTGTGTCACACACACATACCCTCTCCGTGTACAGGACGGCCTCTAATGAATCATAGCCCTCGTGGCTTCATCATCAGCATCGTGTGGCGGGAACGGGGTGCTGCGTCTCCAAACGTCAGCCCCATCAGTCCCAGCTTTGGGCAGCCTTCAGCCTCAGCTCCCTGTCCCCCATGACAGCGTCTTCTCCCTCACTGTCTTTCCACCTGTCAGACACCAGGCAAAACCAAAAAAAACAGTCCTGCCTCAAACGGAAAGATTTTTAGAAAGATCTATTCCGAGGCACATCAGAGCGAGCCGCGCGCAGCCAGAGAAAACACACTCAATCAGAGCGTCTCGTGTCACGCCACACATGGCAGAGCAACAGAACGCCGTTCCTCTGGAGACGATAACAAGATGAATGGCGTCAAATGGCAGCGCGTTCGGCGGAGGAGGGAGAAGAGGAAATTAGACAAATCGACTGTAACTGAGAGATGGATCGACTACTTCTTGATGCGCATTAAGTTTTTTGGTGCTGCTAAAGATTCCTTGCTGTCTCTTTCCCCCCCACTCTCCGCACCTCCGTCTGATTGATATTCAGTGAGTGATGCTGGGAGAGGCGGCTGCCAGTCGCTGCTCCTCACATAATGTCACAGCGATTTGTCTCTGAATTCACAGGCTTGGTGAGCTTGACAGACAACCGCAAATTCTGTCAAAACACTGCTCTTTGGAAACCAATCACGCTTTTCTAGTTCTTGCGCGGGAGCGGCATAGACTTGACATACCTGGTCCGATCATCACACCCGATCCATACGTTAAACATCCCGGCTGCCTCTGTCCTGAAGGCCAAAATACGCTGTGTTCGAGATGCGATTTCCTGCAGCGAAAGGAGACTGGAATGCAAATTTTTTTTAAGAGCGAGAGGAGGCCGGAGGACTCCGTAAAAACCATCCCTGACGACCCTGGGTCTGTCTGCGAGGGCACCTGACACCAGATCACGACCACGTAAATCATGGCCTCCCGAAAACACAAGCAGATGGCTGCCGTGAATGGCCTCTCTGTGCGATAGTAACTGTATCAGTCTCAATTAGAGCTGAAATGATCCATTTCTCTGAGGTGGGGCATAAATCAAGCTTTAAGCATCTCCCACCCCCCCGGCCCCGCCCCTGCCCCCGCTTTTATGATTCGCACATGAGAAAACAAATTTCATCCATATTAACCTCCTTAGAAAGACTAATATTTACAGTGATGAAAGTGCCCATTATAGCGGCTGGCTGTTTCTTCAAGGAGTGTGGTGTAGCTGGGGCCTCGACCATAGGCTGTGCTTACGGGCCTCTGTGCTGGGTCGCCCGCCACCTGACAGCGTCTTCAGAGCATGAAAGTGGGGGTTATGGCACAGTTTGTGCACCTTACGCAGCGGGTGAAAAAAGTATTTTCATAAATTACAGACTGCTATTAATGAGATGTCCTTGCCAAGAATGCATTCTTGGTTTATTTTGTCAAGCCCAGCTGTTATTCTAGGATCCTACCGTTCCTAATGAAAACAAACAGGCATTTAAAGTAGCAACTGCAGGCTGCGTACTGTCGGAACATTCCGCCATTGGTCGCTCTCAACAAGCAGCGTGGCCGTTGCAGGCAGTTTAATTTAAAAAGAGGAAATCGGCTCACAGTTCAGTTACGGGCGAGCCGCTGCTACTGGGACACAGCAGGCTCAGTTGAGTGGTATCAGCCCTGAAACCTGGTGTGAGCCCGAAGAGAAGGAGGCAAAGAAAAGAAAAAAAAAAAATCACTGCAAACGTGTGTGTTGGTAGCCACAAGCAAGGACCCCGGCCATGTGCTACCTATTAACATCTCGGAATCGTTATTACCTTTCATTGCTTGTGATCCTGAGTTTTTACAAGCCATTACTCGCTGTGGTGTTATTAGCCACCAGGGGAACGGGGCCAGCCTGGGGAGGGAGGGCTGGGGCGGTGGGGGGGTGAACGGTAGACACCGATGATAAGACAATGAAAGTTGAGGATATTAGCCTTGATTGATATGGGTCGGAGGAAGGAGCGAGTAAGAGGTTAATGGCGGAAAAGGTCCTTGAGCGCAGATCCTTTCGGGAGCATGAAAGCGGCGACGGTGGTGGGCCCCCGTCCCCTTTGTGGGGGGCTGCTGAAAGGTGCAGAGTGTGACTGGCGGCTCAGAGGAAGCCTAATTGGGCTTAAATATGCGGGCTGGTGCCTGGGGGAGCACTAGGCTAGCCCGCGGGTGGCCCCGGCCTCCAAGCTCACCCATTGGCTGCATCTCTACTCCAGCTGGGAGATACTGCTGCGCAGACACCCACCACCCCACCCTGATAGCGTTTTTGGGGAAAAATAAAGGAAAACCTAGAGACCAAAGTATTTTTGTACCAGGAGAAAAATATACTGGAGAAGGCACAGGAAGGACCAGAAACTTAAGAAAATATTTACGCTGAAAGGTTTTTGTTCCATTGCGGAGTGGGAGGGAGGCAGGTTGTGTTCTGGCCTGAGGATGGGGGGTGTTTCTCCTCTCCTCTCCTCCCCCCCTCCTCTCTCCTCTCCTCTCCTCCTCCCCTCTTCTCCCCTTCTTCCTCTCCTGTCCTCTCCTCCCCTCCTCTCCTCTCTCCTCCCTCCCCCTCCCTCTCCTCTCCTCTCCTCTCCTCTCCTCCCCTCTTGTCCCCCTCTTCCTCTCTCCTCCTCCTCTCCTCCTCTCCTCCTCCTCTCCTCTCCTCCTCCTCCTCCTCTCCTCTCCCTGTGGTTATAGCAGGTCTTTTAGCTGTGGATAGCGGTGGCAGTGGAGGCTGGTGGTTGTGGCCTCACAGTGACTCTGCGCTCAGGCAGATACAGATAGAGATGAGTGGGAGATGGGTGTTTACTCCTCTCCCTGGTTCTGCAGACTCCCAGTGGAGTTCGGGCATGCCGCACCAGTTTTTTCTCTCCTGTCCCATCTGGTCTCTCTTAGTAACATCTTGAACGTTGTATTGCAGCGTGCTCCCAAGCAATAAAACAGCCAGCCTGCTTTTGTGTTTTTTATTTTTACATTTTTTTATTCGCCCCCACCCACTACAGTTGTTTTTTTTTTTTTTTTAAGTGCCTGAAGTGTGGTTTTTCATTTCTTTATTTATCCTCAATTATATAAAAAAAAATGTTTTCGAAAAACACCCGGTGTAATGGGTTGTTAATTGGTTTGCAAAAAGCGTGTTGTAGAACATGACTGCTCTCGCATACAGTCAGCCTTTTGTTGTGGAGTTTTGACTCATGCGATTGGCGGGGGTTTTCATTGCTTGATGCGAGGCTGAAAGATGCGGTAAATCTCAGCGGGGCTCGTTGGGTCCACTGTAGATGTCCTAGTACTTTCGGAACGGGCCAAGCGACTGCCTTTAATCACTGTGAATTACGCTGGGGTCTTGTACGGTAATGAAAACTGGTGTTTCATATTGCCAAGTGACAGAATTTACATCAGCGCTGTTCTGGAACTCCTGTGCAGGCAAACCAGAGCCTAATCATGTCAAAAAACAGGAACGTTTTTTTTTTTAGAGAGCATTCCTTATTTGCTGTGGGGCAAAGCGTCAGTTTTGGTAAATTGATGCTTGCGAGAGGCCTTCATCGCGTGTGAACGCCTTGGAAGAAACGTCCCTGTGACTGCCACTGGCTACCGCCGTGACTGAAGGCTGGAAGAGCACTCCGGAAAAACACAACATGTGCACTGTGTAAACTCACTGCCCTAAACTGTGACAAACTCTGTTTGTATTTTTATGTTTCCACTGAGAGTGTCTAACCCCCAACCCCCCACCCTCCCTCCCCATGCAGGGTCTGCTCTCCGTCCATGACACCGTAGCGCAGAAGAGCTACGACCCCGAGCTCCCGCCGCTACCAGACGACATCGATGACGACGAGGACTCTGTGAAGATCATCCGACTGGTGAAGAACAAGGAGCCCTTGGTGAGTTGTACTCCCTTGCGGACGCGCACACGGGAGCTGCGAACACTGTAGACACATAATTGTCCTTATTGTCCTACTTTCTAGTCCGCTTGGAGGACGCATTCCATTGGTTCCCATTGGTTTTCCAGCGCATGCGCAGTTGGTGCCTTTGTAGCGTAGTGGCTGCTTTAGTCACAAAAAATTGGAGGCACACGGACGTCCGTGCAGAGCCTGGCGTACACCCTCCTTTGATGAAATTTGCATCACGCCGACCCTTGCGGACCCTCGCATACTCACAGATGTGCAAAGCATAACTTGGGCCTTAGACTTGTACTGGAGTGCGACCCTCTACTCCAGACAGCTTAAGGTTGAAACTCGGCAAGTGTTCCCTGTCCTGTCTGCGTCGGAGAAGTGAGTATGGAGGCTGGTCCTCTGAAATGAACACGCTTCCACCCTGGTCCTCCAGTGTTTTGTGTCTACTGAAACAGCAGAGCATCTGCTAGGGTTGATTTTTTTCCCCACTCTAAAGTATGTGGAGTCCAAAATTCCCAAGGCAGGGAATAGCGTGCTCTCTGATCCCACCCGAGTTTTAGAATTGGAATGATCATGAATTTAACATTGTAGTTATCCGTCGGCGTGTTTGACAATCTCGCTGGGGACGCCGTCAGTTTCACTGGCTTTTTTAGGCCTTGTTTAAGGCCTGGTGTTTCTCTTTGAGCTCCTGATCAATAATGGGCGCGTGAAATGGGTGCTCCTTCTCTTTTATTACTTCTTCCAATTGATTACATTTTTCCATAAAATTTTTTGATACATTTTCATTTTTTTTATCAATTTTATCAGAATGCAGACACATCCATTTTAGTTTAAGAGTTTTACTTTGTAATAATGTTTCCAGAATGTGTTTGTGTTTATTGCCTTCTCAGTCAGTAACATTTGATTGTGGGTATGTTGTGTGTTTTTGGCTCTTAGTGTCTGTTTGTAGAGTTTGAAGGCCTCACAGTAATTACAGCATAAATCTGCGCTGGATGGGTCTCTGTTTTTGCTTTGATAGTTTTCTTATTCCTTTTCTTAAAATCAGACAATCTGTGTCAAACCCACTGTCTTAGCTTGGATTTGTTGCTTTGTTCTTTGCCAACTGCAGATGAGGTAATTTTGCAGTTGCGCCAGATATATTTTTCTTGTTTCTCTCCGCCAGATCGACTCATTCTTTACTCCTCTGTCTCGCTCATCTCTCTCTCTCTCTCTTTCTCCCTCCCTCCCTCCCTCCCTCTCACTGTGTGCCCAGTGTCTGGCAGGTTCCAAAAGCATGGCACTGTCCTCCACACTCTGTCCCCTCCCCTGCCCATCCTGGTCCCTGTCCCGGGGTCCCTGTCCCTCTCTCATTCCTGCCCTGGAATAAAAACACCAATAACAGCCTTGGCCTGTCCACCTGCCTTTTTGTTTTCTCTTTTTTTTCCTTCTTCTTTTCTTTTTTTCTTCCTCTTTTCTGGGCGGCCACTCCTGCCATTCCAAGCATTCCACCAGCCCTGCTGGCGAACAGGCGCTCTCGTCTGTGGTCAGCTGGTCTCACCCTCTCTCTCCCCTCTCTCTATCCCTCTCTTCCCCTGTCCTTCCCTCTCTCTATCCCTTTTTCTCCCTCCCTTCCTTCTCTCTCTCGCACTCTTTATTATATCTCTGTCTCAACTTGCTGTCTCCCGCTGTCTCTAGCCCTTTCTGTCTCTCTGTCGCACTTGTTCTTTACCCCTCTATGTCACACCTCTGTCTCTATTCCTCTCTCTCTCTCTCTCTCTCTCTCTCTCTCACCACAGCTGGTCTCAGACCCACAGCTGACCTCTGTCTGTGCCCCTCCCACCCCCACTGCCCCCTTCCCCCCCCCGTCCTCCCAGCCTTCTGCCAGACCCAATCACAGGGCTCCATGAACACGCTGGAGGAACCTCACCTCGCTTGAAAAAGCACACACCACCCTTCCCTCAGACGGCTTTGATCTCCTCGCCGTGTGCCCGCGGCCCTCTCGGCCCGTCAGACCTTTTCTCTGTGTTTCAGCCGCTCTGTTTTCACATCGCGGTTTTCCTAAACCCCACGTTCTGCTCTCCGTCGGCCCTACCCCCCCTTACCTCCCCCTCCTCCCCTCCCTAACCGCACTTCTGCAGATCAGGAACACCTATGTAATTCTCGGTTACAGCCTTGTACATGTTTCTGTTGTTAGTCACTTCTTTTTTGTTTTCAGTCAGCCAGGAAAGCTGCTGTTCGACCACAGTGGAAACCCATAATGTGACACAGACCACTCAGGCAGAGTATAATTGTCAGGTTGTGTGTCTGAGATATCGCAAAAACGCTCCGGGCATGTGCAGTGTGCTATTATTTTGTGTGAAGGTAAACACTCTTCAGTCTGTGTTTTGAGAGCGAGGCGGAACTGGGTGTAAACGTAAAAAAAAATAGACATCATTATCAAAGCGATCTGCCAGTGGTTTAAGAAAAATATTCTTGATAAGTTTAACTGAAACAAGGAAAATGTGTTGAATTAAGAAACATAATCTTGGTGATAAAATGCTTGGTAAGAAAATCAATAACAAAACCACAAACATAAGAGGTGCTGTCTATACTCACGTTTGTAATGGCTAATGAAATCTCATTTTTTTGCTGTGTAAACAGCAGAGTGGAGGTGAGGGGAAAGGCTGGGGGGGGGGGCAGACACTGTGGCAGGTGTTTGGAGAAGGATGGGGGGCTGTGAAGGAGGGGGCGAACCTGCCTGGAGTTTCTCTCTCTATCTCTCCCCCCCGCCCCCCCCCCAGCTCCTGTGGCGAGCTCCGTGGTCATGCTGCCTGAAGGGTCACACGGAGGCTTTAGCCTAATTGAACGTGGTTTCCCTAATTGAGGGCTGGCGAAACCGACGGGAGGAGTTTTTGTGTGCAGGGCTGTGTGCGTGACAGTGAAAACAAAACAATAAATTCCCAAAAATCCCATTATGGGTTCCCTGTTCCTCCTGAGTGTCTCGTTTGATGAAGTTATTTGTGTGGCCGCTGGGCGGGACCGGGACCGGGACCTGGAGGGGTGGGAGGTGGGAGGAAAGGGGGGGGTACACACCTCCAGTCATATTACAGCCAGGACTTCCCTTTCAGTGTTCTGTCTCATTTGACTCATTTTCACCACACAGGGGCTATGACTGTCCCATACAGATTATGATTTGTCTCTGTTTTTGTCATTATTAAATATTTGTGTTTTTGTTAGTATTGTACACATTTTGTTTTCAATGTATAATTGGCCTCCTTGACAGGTCAATCAGAAAGTTCTCAGTGAAATCCTAGTACATTTCTGGCCTCTGGAGCTACACTTCTCTTGTCTGTGGTATATTTGCACTTTGACCCTGACCTATGCACTTGCCTCCATTGTTGTAAGTCACTCCGGATAAGAATGTAATGTAACATGGGAAAGCCGTACAGAAACATAGTGTTGGCCTGTAGCAGTAAAGTGCTGCTGTGGCCTCTAGCTGGCCCTCTCTCGTATTCTCAGATAAATGTGCGTTGCATTTGCGAGGCTTGACCTCAGGAGACCATCCACATTCAGTATCTAATGCAACCTGAGCAGTGCATGGTCAGGGCAAGGAAAAAATCATTCATGTGTACAATTCAACAAAAAAAGGCTGTATTAATGGTCACGCTAAACTCCCCCTTTCCAAATTCTTGCTTTATTTTTTTTTTGTTATTCATTTTTGTTTCTCTTTCTCCAGACAAAATGTGAAATTAAGTTCAGTAAAAACCAAATTGTGTTGGGTCTTCTGTAACTTTCAAAAAAATTGGTTTTGATGTGCACTTTAAACTGTGCAATTTTATTTAATCAGTCTGAAACGTTCATGCTTGACATCATAACAAGATGCAACGCAGCAGCGCCATAATTTCTTTCTGCTCCGCATCACCCTGAATGTTTTGGCTACGTCTTTCGGGGGGACTGTGGTGAGTGCGCCAGGACCTCGTTGTGACTCATCCATTAACTTAATTGTGATTAGTTGAGTAGATTGTATTCAGTAGCGCTGATTAATTGCTATCATTTTTCAGACCGTGACTTCATGCCGTATTTTTGTAAACCAAAAAAACTTAATCTTCGTGATCTTTCCACCCCCCCTTCGCCACTCGAACTCCTGCTCTGCTCCTGAAACCGGAGCTTCGTAATTTATTAGCTCAAATGTCAGGACAATGAAATAATTAGGTTTTGAAAAAGGCATAAACAGTTGGGTCCTCAGAGGGGGTAGGAAAAAAAAATTGAGCAAAAGGAACAGTCAAGTGCAGCCACATATTTTATTAAAGGAATGTGTTACTTTGGATAGGATTACGAAAACCCTGAATGAAACTACGCAGAGTTGCACAAAGACCAACTTCTGTCCGATGCAATATAGCAATATTTTGCTTCCGTGATAAAAAGAAGTCTGAGAATAGACTGACTAATAGGAACTCTGCAGACGAAGCTGTGAAGGTCCAAAACGTGGGGAGGGAGGGGCGGGGGGTAGCTGGTAGCGTTACGTGAGTCGCCTCAAGCCAGGGGTGGAGGGGGACTAACCGCCATGCTATCTTCCCTCAGTATCTCCAGAGGGGAAAAAAACATAAAAAAAAACATCAAAAATAAAGGAACAACTGTGATGGCAAAAAAAGAAATAAACTAGAATACCGCACAGATTAAAGCTGACCTAAAGATAATGTGTAAACATTACAGAATACTCTGAGCCTCTGTGGTAAGGTCTGCTCCAGTCATTTGGGGCGTTTTGACTTTCCAATCCTGATGCGAGTAGCAGATTTCGAGGCGGCCTACAGTGTTTGTTTGCCGTGCCGTTCCTCAGGTCTCTTTCACCACGGGCTCTGCTGCTCGTGACCCTACGGGCCTCTTCTGCAGAAACGCACGGACGGCGGGCGGGCGTCTCTGGCATGTCCTGGCCTTGGAAGGCCTCTCGTGCGTTTTTGTGGCTCAAGTGACGTGATATGAATTCAATTTTTTAGGAGAAAGGCAAATTTCTAACTGCTTCTCTGAAAGGGAAAAAAAAGCAACAAAAGTAGAGGGACCCCAAAAAAAGAATGTTTGGTCTTGACCAAAAAACCTCAGTGTTCACAAAATGGTGACGCTCGTGCCTCATTTACTTGCAATGTGGAAAAAAAAAAAAGCTAAAGATTTTTGTAATGTAAAACTCTGCAAGGCCCAAAAACATACTTTACATGAAGAATCTAAACTTCATGGACATTGATGTTTTCTTTTTTGAATTTGAGTCGGATGGGGGTTGACGGCGCCAAGCTGGCAGGGGGTGCGTGTCACGTCTGTCTGTCTTTCTGTCTGTCTGAAGCTGGCAGCCAATAGAGCCAAAGAACTAGTGGCACCGCACAGTCCGTGTGTCTTTGCGACGCTCTGCGAGTTTGTTTTTCCCATTAGAGATGGTGCCATAAGCGGGGGCCTCGGTGGAAAAAACTCTCCGCGACGGGCCCACCCACATCCCGCCGAGCTGCCCGCCCGCCGTCCAGCCGCCGCGGCGGGTGGCACTGCCCGCCGCTAATCAATACAGCACGGCATGGTCGCGCTGGAAAAACCAGATCCGCACAGACCTCCTTTCTTTCTCCCTTTCTTTCATTTTTCCTCCTTTTTTTTTTTTACTCCTTCAGTCTGTGCTTTTTCACAGCAGTCCGCTCGGTGGGGATTTCGTATTAGAGTAGATTGTTCGCTGTTTAATACACACAGGCACTTTGAGGGACATATTTCTCTCGCGCTCTCCAGGCGAGCCCCCAACACATCCTGAGCTAGAGGTTAAGAGCTCGCTCATCACTGCGTTAGAAACTGCACCTGAGAGCCCTGGCTTTATTGAACTATCTTATTGTCTCGTGGGTTTCCCCTCATGCAGACTCGCCGATAACATACAACTACCGACCCTTCCATTTTTGATAGTGCTAATAATAATACGACTGAACCCAGTTTCTTGAAGAGAATCGGGTAATTGGCATAATTGTTCTTAGGTTCTTGCATGTAATCTGAATTGCAGAAAGGGGACCTGGCTTGCCTTGGCTTGGCTGGAACTTGGCTTGGGTTGGTGTGTCGTGGGTTGGCTTGGCTGAATCATGTGGTGCAAATCATGTTGGAGAAAAAACAGGAACGTTGCTAAAACACTCTGAAATATTTGGTCTCTTCAGAAAAAAATATCTATATAATTGAGGAAAGTATGTAACTCAATCACTGCAGAGCACTTGTCTGTAGTCAGCCTTCCAAAATGTTGTCACACATCAGAGCCTGATGAAGTAGACCCAGCAGTAGTGAAATTTTGTGAAGTTAATAGAGCAGGAAATTGGATCTGAAGACAAGGGCAGATGTCAAAGTTTCAATGTGGCTCGCTGCTCCAGAGCAACCAATCGCGTTCGATAGCTGGTGTGAGGAAGTTTAGTGTTCAGCTGATTTACGCAGAGGCCAGAGTGAGAGAACGTTCCCCTAAGTGCCGGGTCAACGCAGCCAATCAGCTCCTGCATGTTGCCAAGGATAATGAGCCATTCATTTAAAAAGAGCTCTCCTGAAACCCAAAGATGCAGTGCCCCTTAGCCTAAAAATACAAAGGAACATTAAAAAATGCAGTGCTTCAAATACCTCAGAGAAAACCAAACAAGGAGTGAGTTCAGTCAGTAAAAGAGTAGTCTATCAAAATAACTAGTTAAGGCCTGCTTTACTCATCCTTATAGTTTTCAGATATACGTCATATTCTACTGACTGGATCCTAGTCTGTAAATTCACATACTAGTGAAAGCATGAGTATTTGGCCATAGAGGTAGAGTCTCAGACTTTTCACAAGAACCACTTCCCATGTGCCAACTAGTTACGTGAACTCCTGCGTCACCTTTCTCCACTTATGCCTTATGGGTATTTCCTTGAGTAAGATCAGGAAGTAAGTTTGGCTGGAGTTGGCCTATAAATGCTAGTTTATGGGCACACATGTTCAGCTGCCCAGTTGCATATGGGCAGGTATGAAGGGGAGGTGTGACAGCAGTTTGCATACTGAACCGCAGTGCAATTCACGGCAGTCTATCAAATTCAAGAGAATGCTTTACTTTGCTTTTGCACAGGTCAGGGATGGGAGGATGAACTGTTACCCTTACTGTAATGAGTGGGCTGTCAGTCACAGAGGTCCTTCAACCAGTTTTGCTCTCCACAGCCAAACACAGTGATTGGTTCATCTCATATGTGCTACCTCACTCCTTTGTGATGTCATGAAACGTCATACTACTGTCACAAGCACCGGTCACTGATTAGCCAATGGTTAACAGGTAAGATCAAATGAAAGCCTGCATCTATGTGCTGGCTTGACCTTAGAGAAGGCCACCATCACTAAAATCACTTCAGTAGTGGGGACCTGAATGGTAGACTGGCGCCAGCTCTGTGCTTCCTGATGTGTGGATAGGACCAAACCTTCAGCAAACGTCTCGCACACTTTCAAAAATACGTTTGGCCTCCACGTCATTAAAAAAAAAGAAATTGTACAATAACACGGAGCCCCCATTTAAGGATTATTTGAACTTCTGAGTGGCTATCACAGAGCCGGTCCTCACTGTGGTGCTTTTTCACAAAGATGGGTTTTCAGGGGTTTCACATTTTTGCTCCAAATGTAAACCCTACACCTCGTGTGTGTTTTTTCTCTCCTTCCTCATCTGTCAGTGCCTGGTTCTGGACGGCACCCCTGCTAGGCTCTGTGCGTGCAGCCCCATGAAAGCCCACTTTGTTGGGCCTTGTGGAGATATTAATTGCCCCGGGCTGTCTGTTTCCCAGAGTGCTTTTGGAAATGGGATGTGACATCTGAAAGTGGTGTTTCTTGGTGGGATCGTTTTAATGAAAACAGATCGCCACTTAGGAAGGGAAGAGAGATGTACTATTCAGTGCGCAAAACAGGGCCACAGAATTTGGAGGTGCTGGTTTCAGGAAGATACTCAGAAGCTCATGTGGAGGATGTCACCCTGAAACACACTCTGAACATGCACACGCAAGCATGCTTTTTTACACACACATGCATGCATCCTGAATTTCCTCAAGGGGACGAATGAAGTATCTATCTATCTCTGCACATACACGGATACAAACACACATTTACACTGCACATGCACACATACACACACACACACACACACACACACACAAACACACTCCTGCTCGATTTGGTGAGCCATGCTGCTAAGTATGTTTTTGCAGCTCATGTGTAATGGCTAAACCTCTATCAAACGCTAAGGCTTTTGGAGGATAGAAAAATGAAATAAAAACGCTGCTTTCAAAGCCCTGCTATATGTTACCAGTGTCTGGCAGCTTCTCGCAGGAATTTCCTTGTAATTATCATGATAATGACCTGCAATTTTCTTTTTTACTCATAATACTTGTTAATTACGGCTGAGGTTAGGACGAGGGTTAAAGAAATAAAAAGAGGAAATTTTAGAACACTTTCTGGGTAGGATTTTATTAGTGGGGCTTGCAGGCTCCCTAATGAAACAGGTAGAGAGAGAAACGGCTCGGGTCACCCAGAGGGGATAACAGCCGCGGTCTGGAATGAAATATAAAAATCATTCAACAGAAAATCTGGATCACCTCTTTCTTTCTTTGTTTCTTTCTCGCGCTCGTTTTTTATTTATTTTATTTTCCCCTGTGAGGTGACTCCCATTACCCGGCCCCGTAGAGGAGTCAGTTCTTCCATCCACACTTGAGACCGTATTCATCACAATGCAATGGTGACGTAGCACGGGGGGTGGGTGGGCAAAATCGGACTCCTCGTCCAAATATGTCCCATTGTGTTAGCTGTTTTCTGAAAACGCTATTTGATCTCGTTATTGTTGTAGTGGTCGTAACGTCTGTCAGAGAGGGAGGAGATTCGTCAGCGGGAAGACGACAGTGATGTCACGCATTCAATCAGGAGTGTCCGTTGTCTGGCTGGACAAGCTGTGCGTGTATTGTACCTCTTTGACTGACAGCTGGAGCGATGGATGGCAGCATAAAGAGAAGCAGCAGCTGACATCATTCTGTATCGGAGGGGAGCAAACGCTTGTCTGCGCTGTCCTGAATTGACAGAGGAGGTTGCAGTGATTAGCTCAACTTACGAATACAAACGGGTATTCCAATTTGGCAGAAAAGGGGTAATTTTTTTTCTTTTGAGAAAGGAAATGTATAAATCATGAGGTAGTTCTTTTTTTAATGATCCCTTTTCAATAGTGCGTTCAGCCAACACTGCCAAGACACACGTGGTGTGGCGCTCTTGATAATACTTTTGTTGGTAATTGAAGGTAATCGTTAATGTAAAGGAATTTTTGTTTCCAACGGTGGTTTTTTTCCACTTTCTGATGTTTGGTCAAAAGACCCATTGGGCATGTGACTTCACCTGGATCTGTATTCATTTCTCAAATAAAGCAATCAACAAGGAGAAGGGGAGAACCTTCGTTGTCATCCTCACATTTTTTCCTTTTCGAGAGACTTTCACGTCAAAACACTTGCCTTTTTCCTCATCCGCCCGTTCACCAAACCCTCAAATTGTTTTTTCTTGTCCGACTCAATTTGGAGAGGAAGGTACTGTTTGTTAAATGACATCTTTCTATACACGGTTCGCGGGACAATGTTTTGAGTGGCTGTTTCGGTTATGGGCAGAGCGTGTGAAATGGATCCCAGTGCTTGTTTTCCCTGGCAGTTCCCAGTGGGTATACCCCTAACCCAGTCACCAGGCCACACAGCCGCACAGCTCCATTTAAAGGCCTGGGCAACCGACCTGTCCATCCACTGTTTTTGAGTGGGGCGTCTGATTTGAAACCTTGCGTCCACCTACCCCCACCCCCCCACCTCCTCTCTCTCCTCTCGTTTCTGATGCAGTTGCGTGCGTTATGGCACCCCAAATCGGACCTGTGAGGATAGAGCGTGCCCCCCCTACGGTTTTTTGGTTTTTCCCCAAACGCATTATCATGAGCTCAGCCCAGGTTGGTCCCTGACCCCCTTTTCTCCTCTTTTTCCTGTGAAGGAAGAGGTGAAGTGTGAGCCATTTGTCAGCACATACTTACTGCCGAACCCCTACACCCCCACTCCACCATCCCCCCTCCCAAAACCCCTCAACTCTCTACCCCACTCCCCCCCTCACTTTTTTTTTTTCTACTGTACATTTCAGGAGAGTTATGGTCTGATAGAGATGAATATTGCTCCAATTCTCATCACACGGGAAGCTTAAGCTATTGAGTTTTTTGGCCAGGTCTACAATAACAATCAGAAGCATTTATGTGTTAAAAATACAGCAACGGTCCTTAGGGCAGGGCGTACATATGGACCTGATCATGTCAGAGAGTAGCAGCCCCCGGATCGCATTACTGATGAGTAATTGACCGCCAATGGCTGAAAGTACTCCTGATTCCATAAGGATGAGCTTTTACTCTCCAACATATAATTTTTGAGAGGCTTGCTCTTTTAAGTAATGTCTATTTTTAAAAAATGCTCTGGAGGCAAAGCCTGGTAGAACAAAATGGAACAAGATTTTTTTTTTTTTTGGTATCTTTCTCTCTCTCTGTCTGTCTGCTGGACTGCCATACCGTAGCTTTGTGAGAGTCGTCTGACAGGCATCCTATGACATCCTGTGTTTTTTTTTTTTTTATTTTTTTATTGTTTTGGGTGTTGGGATGGGGGAAGGGTGTTGCTTGATGGTTATGTGGTGTTTGCTGTTTGGAGCTATGGAGTCTCTCTGGCATCCGTGAGAGTGAAGTGTTGGTCATTCCAGCGGAGCGGGGGTTGGGGGGGGATCTGTTTGGGCCCTTCCTGTCTGGTCTGCCAGCTTTGGGTGCCCCAATAACCTCCAGTTGCCCCCTTTAGATCCCACTGGAGGGTCACAGTCTCCCCCCATCTCCCCTAGCTCTACCTGTCCTGTCATAGACCGTGGCAGGGAAACAGCTTCCATGCATCCGGGCTGCTGTGGAGAAGGTCCCCAGGCTCCGCCACAATCAGGCCAGGGGCCCTGGAGGACCCCAAGGGCCCCATGCTGGCTGGGGCCTCCCTCCTCTGTCCCGTCCCACCGAGAGTTCTGACTGGAGCCTGTTTTGCTGTGCCCTGCCGTGTTTGTGTGTTTGTTCAGCGGGAGGGGGTGATAGCGAGGTCAGGAGTACGCGTTAATTAGCTTGTGCCCGTGAACGTTTTTGACACTGAGTTGGGGTAGGGAGAGAAAGGGGGGTTCAAGGGGACCAGCTGCGGTTTGTTGGCCATGGGAACGGGTACACGGAAAGGACAGGGCGGTGTCAGGAATCTGTGGTGCTGCTGAAGGGGTCTCTCTCTCTCCCTCTCTCTCCCTCTCTCTCTCTCCCTCTCTTTAAATCAATAACACCAGGGGTTAAATTGTTACATTTTGCAAAAGAATTGTTTCTGATTTCCGAAATATTTTGGAAGTGCACCTCCATCTTTACCTCACCTGTCGAACGGTGACCACATACTCATCGTTCTTTTGTCAACCAGGTTTTTTTGTGTCTGCCCTTTTCAACTGCTCGGCTGTGGTCACTGAGCCTGTAGTTGGTCAGGATCTATCGCCGCGCTGTATCTCTGACAGAGTAGAGCTACTCAGCTAAAGTGTAATCTGTCTCCCTCTCTCTCTTTCTGTCTCACACACACACAACACATTGCTCGCTTTAACAGAGCCAGGTGGTTATATGAGATCCCCGAAACAGCTGATTCACCCCCAGGGAACGCCCCCAATGAAGTGTACCAGCATTTCCGCGCGGATCAGCCAGGTCTAACGACGTGGCGGGAATGTGCATGGATTGTGTTGGCGGGGTCAGGCTGGCGATGGGAGAGGCAGGTCTGGCCGGGTCACTGAGAGTGTGCGAAGGGGAGCCTAGCCGACTGACTGAGAGCGATAGAGAGAGAGAGAGCACAGGCAGGACGCAGAGTCCATCGCGCTGCCTCAGCGCTCGGATGAAGTGCGCAATATTTTCCTCCCCCGAAAGAAACTGTCAGCCTCCCGCCCCCCCCCCCACTGCAGCCAAAGGCGAGAGTGAGGCCCCATAACCCGCCTGTTTCTCCCTGCTCTCCTCGGAAGTGTCTGTCTGCCGCCTGATGCTGTCCAGATTGGCGTCTCTGTGCCGGACGCGTGTCTGCCGGCCGCCGGCTCCTCGCGTCTCCATCCTCCCCACCCCCCGGGACCCTTCCCCTCCTTGCGCCTCGCTCAGAGCCGGAGCCGGCCAGCGCTCCAGCAGGCCCCTAGGCCAGCCAGGAACTATTGAGCTGTTCCTATTTCACTGTTATTGCTCCCGTATCGCTTTACTGTTTCAATTCTACGCTCCCCCAAAACCCCCTCGTTCCCCTCCCCATCGTCTCCCCCACACCCGTCTCGAACCTCTGCCTTCCTAATCGGGGAAGCCTGATTGCAAATTGCCCCGCTGCGCTCGTTAGCCTTTTTAATCACCGCGCACCGGCGCTGATGGTCTGGATGCGTGGAAGTGGAAGTGGTAGCTGCCTCACCCCCTTTCTGGCTGAGCTACCGTTCCTGGGTCAGCGCAAGGCACCTTGGCCCTGCTCTCCTATGCCGTCATGCCCCGAGGTCGTGCCAAGCAGGAACGTGAAGCTCCACCATCTGCTTTCAGCCTCTGCAGTCTGGGGCAGCTTTCAGGGGCAGCAGGAGGGAAGGGGTTACTGGGGCAGTCAACAGTAGGGGTGAATCTATCCCACCATGCATTGCAGCAAGAGGGAAGGGGTTACTGGGGCAGTAGACAGAAGGAGAGAACCTATCCCACCATGCATTGCAGTGTCTTTATTAATATCTGGTAAATCAAAGTAAATGAGTAGACTGGTCCAAAACAGATCTTTGCCACAAAGGTTTGAAGGCCTTAGATGTTGATTGTGAGGGATTGTTAACGAGTTGCAAAAGAAACGCCCCTACATTTTCTTAGCAGTAGCTTCATCACATTTGTAATATATACAAGACAGTACGTCATGGCAATTGAGAACCCACTTCAGAGGGAAGTCCATAAAATGGGCTTTTACAGCCTAAATACGCATGCTTCCACTGACATTTCAATTTACAGACTTGGATCATTGTCGGAAACACCATTTTTAAGATACAGGATGTGATACATAACTGAAAAATGTCAGGATGAGTTAAGAGTCTGTAACGAATGTGCGGAAACGTCAAAAGTGGTGAATTTACAACGGAACTGCAGAAGCTTGTTGCTTGCATTAACTATCATTAATAATTAAGACGCCATACAAAAATGCATTCGGCCAAAAAAAAAAAAAAAAGAAAAGAAACAAAAACAGCGATTTGAAGAGTTTGGTTCTCTGATCACCACTGGCCGCTGCTGTTGCTCGTACACGGTCTGGCCGCGAGTGCCGGCAGATACGCAGCCCAAGACTTTTTCATATCGTCTTCCTTCTGGAACGTTCTCCGTTGCATCATCGACAGCTGCTCGAGGTAATTGCGAAACCCTGAACGCGGTCCCAGGGCAGCGGCCTGACACTCGTCCCCCCCGAGGGAGTCCATCTCCCGGTTTTATCTCCTACCGAAGGTTCTCGGGTTGCCGCTTAATTGACGTAATTGGTCGATTAACTGGAAATCATTTTCAGACCTGGGCTCCGCGCCTCAGACAGAGGCGTAAAGGTGCTGTGCTTCCAGTCAACGCGTTTTCCTTTAAATCATCGGCGGTTTCACAAAAAAAAAAAAAAAAAAATGGTAGGCAAAGACCTTGAGGAGGGAAAACGGTATTAGATATGACCAGTCAAGGAAAGTAATGATACATTAAGTCATTGAAACTGGGATGGTACAAAAACCAGAACGCGTAGCTTTCCTCTGAGGCTTGGCCTGTGACCCGTCCCCCCCGCCTTCCCCACCCAAACCCCCCCCCACTCAGACTACAGTTATTTGGGCTGGAGAATCAGGTAAAGTCCTCAGAGGGCTGGCACAGGAGGGTCGGGGGGGGGGTTGTTTTTCAATGAGATGTGCGTCAGAGACAGTTAGGGGAGAATGGTGTATCTGGCTTCTCCTCACCCTGGATGTTTAAACTTTGAAAGAAAGCAGTGAACAGCGCAGTGGGAGCCGCAAAGCTTTGCCGTGGTCCTCTCGGGGAACCTGTGAGTGAGGATGCGACCCATAACCGGGATGGAGGCATGACCCAGAGCCTCTGGGCTGGATCTGATCAAACACATTTAGAGTCTTTAAGCGAATGTGCAATTCAATCAAAGCAGACACTTTCTCCCAGTCCTCTGCTTCTCATTGGAGACAAGCAACCACATCCTTTGGGATGTGGTGTTTTCATTGTGAAATTGAGAAGCACATTCCCTCAAAGAGATGTTTTTACTGAATTGTATTTGCCCATAAAGAGACTTCTTTCATGTTACCGAATGGAGCTGTCTTACTTAGTTTGTTGTTTTTGTTTGCTCATCTACTGTACTGTTTTTGGGGTTTTGCACAATAACAGCACAGTATGGCACATGATGGTTTTTTTTCCCCTTCCTTTATTTTTTGGCAGGGCCCACAGAGGGGCCTTGTCCTGTCGGGACGGGGTGGGTGTGGCACCTCGGCGGTGTCTGTCAGCGCCCGTCAGAGTGGGAGCGGGGTCCTGGCACGGCACGCCTTGGCACGCTGGCGTTCCGGAGTGTCTGTACAGGCGCTGTTAAACGCATCACTCCGCAATACTGTCGGGTTAATGGGGAGTAGGAAACCGTACCCTCGCCCCCCCCCCCCCCTTCTCCAGACCTGCTCCTGTAAATGGCTATGTAAATGGTGCTGTGTGTCAGGTGCTTGGCCATCGCCCCACTCGCCATCAATTTACCCCATGGGTCACAGACAGTGTGCGTATAAGTGCTGCGCAGTCCTTTAGCCTCGAAGGCTCTTTGGAAGCAGATGGAAATCTGTCCCAGTAGTCTTGAAGAAGAGTTTGATGACTGAAATGGCATTCTTTTTTTTTTTTTTTTTTGCAAATTACAGTAAAAAAGAGCTCTTTGTGTTGTATTCCAGGTTTCTCCTGGATGCATATTCAAGCTGGATTATCTCAGAGTCTGTAGAAAGAGGTGTGTCCAGTCCTGGTCTTGGAGGGCTGCTGTTTCTGGTGGTTTACAAAATTAAATAAATGCCCCCCCCCCAAATCTGTGTGATCAGTTTCTTTAATTAGTCAATTAAACCCTGCATGACAATGAAAACCAACAGACCTGCCCCCCCCACCAGGACCGGGTTGGACTCCCCTTGTGTTGAGGCATATAAACCATGGGGCAGCCTATAGTTTGGTGTCTAAGGTAAATGACTGGGACCCCTGAAGTCCCAGTCCAGCCACAGTAAGAACACCATTGCTGTTGGGCCCTTGAGCAGGAACACCATTGCTGTTGGGCCCTTGAGCAGGAACACCATTGCTGTTGGGCCCTTGAGCAAGAACACCATTGCTGTTGGGCCCTTGAGCAGGAACACCATTGCTGTTGGGCCCTTGAGCAGGGCCCTTAGCCCCACATTGCTCCCAGGGGGAATTGGCCCTTGGTGAGCCTAATCAACTGGAAGTCACTTTGGGTAAAAGTATCAGCTAAATGACTGTAATATATATAATATATATATAATATAGATAGGACATACATGCATACATACATGCTGGAAAATACCAGTTCCACACCTTTTTCATTTTTGAAACTCCCTTCCTCTGTCTCTTGTCCTTGATGCAGGGGGCCACGATAAAACGGGATGACCAGACAGGAGCTGTTGTGGTGGCTCGTATCATGCGAGGAGGTGCTGCTGACAGAAGTGGTGAGTTCCAGCATCTTAACACCCAAAACCCGCAAGCGCCCACCCCCAGCATCTCATAACACCCAAAACGCGCACCCTCCACCCCCCCAGCATCCCTTAACACCCAAAACCCGCAAGCGCCCACCCCCAGCATCCCTTAACACCCAAAACCCACAAGCACCCACCCCCCCAGCATCTCATAACACCCAAAACGCGCACCCTCCACCCCCCCAGCATCCCTTAACACCCAAAACCATAAGCGCCCACCCCCCCAGCATCCCTTAACACCCAAAACCCACAAGCACCCAGCATCTCTTAACACCCAAAACGCGCACCCTCCACCCCCAGCATCTTAACACCCAAAACCCGCACCCACCACCCCCCAGCATCTCATAACACCCAAAACCCGCACGCCCACCCCCAGCATCTTAACACCCAAAACCCACAAGCGCCCGCCCCCCCAGCATCCCTTAACACCCAAAACCCACAAGCACCCACCCCCTTGGTAACAGAAAGACAGATCCTACAGGTTTATTTTTTTACATTTGTTTGCATGTAACCTCATTTGTGTGTGCCTGTGCTGACTGAGTGTGTGGTTTGTGTCTGTACATGTGTGTACACATGCATTTCTGTGTGCAAATTCACGTGTATGTGTGTCTGCGTGTTTGCATGTGTGTGTGCTCGTGCATATTTTGAGTGTGTGAGTGTGTGTGAATGCATGTGTGAGCTTGTGCGCTCCTGTGTGTGTACATGCATATATGTCTGTGTGTGTGCACTCACACGCACGTCTGTGTGTATGTGTGTGTGCTCATGCATATATGTGTGTGTGTATGCATGTGCTTCGTGCTGACTGCCGGGTGTCTGTGCTTCAGGGCTGATCCACGTGGGCGACGAGCTCAGGGAGGTAAACGGAATTCCGGTGGATGACAGGAAGCCTGAGGAGATCATTCACATTCTGGTATGTGTGTGCTGTCATTGACCTGCTGTTTATGGGTCTGGTTTTACTCTCTCTGCAGATTTACAGCTGCGGTTGCCGTGGCACAGCTCCGTAAATGCCTCCTCCTGGGGCTGCACTTTCCTTTGATCCCCCCACCTTGCTGATGGCTAAACAGTTGCGTTATTTACAAGGTCGCCCGGTGGAATGTGTGTTCAGAATGATGGAACCTTTGTGAGGTAGTCTTCGTTTCCCTGGGGATTTCCCGAGACCCTCCAGGCCCTGCGCTGTAGCAGCCTCTCCTATGCAGCATCTCCAGTGAAGTTTCTCCTGTAGCTTGCTGTCTTGCACCGTTCACTCTGTGCAATTCATATTCAGTCTTTCCAACCGTGCATTTCTTCCTGTGCGGTACAGTTTCTGCCGGGCTGTTTCTAGGCTCAACATAGCTGTTTAACTCCAGTGCTGGAGGACCCCAGTGTCTATGGGTATTTTCCCCAACCACGCACAACAGCACCCGAATTCACTGATTTGCGCACCTAATGAAACAAGGAGGTGAATGAATTAGTGGAATCGGGTGGTGTGGGGTGACTCCTGCTGACACGGTGGCCTTCCAGGCCTGCAGGTGAATAGGCCCTGCTTCAGCAGAGCCAGTGGCCCACAGCTCTGTGCTGATCCCCTGAAAGGAGACCCCTCCTCTGGGCCAGTGGAGAGGGACCCTGTGAAACAGTCCCTCAGCAGTCTCCCTATTCTGAAGACATACCATCACTGAAAGATAATAACAGCCTCATACTGGATTCTCTCTTTGGGTTATTTGATTTGATTTAACAGCGTGTTTGTCTCCGTTTTAGTTTATTTTATTTTTTTTTAAGTCTTCCTGTCTGTTCTCTTTTTTTTCCATGTTCAGGCACAATCCCAAGGGGCCATTACCTTTAAAATAATACCAGCCATCAAAGAGGAGACGCCAAGCAAAGAGCCCAAGGTATGTCCTGCCATACAGATTAAATTGATTGTGTTACACATGTGTGGACTTTTACAGAGTGAAATGAAAGGCTCGCGCTGCCTCTCGCCCCTGGATGTGAGCTGGTATCCTGGGGAAATGAATCCGTTTCATCAGCGTGAGAATAACTAACGGCTGGGATGTGAAGATCCATGCATTCTTACCCTGCCCTGTGTCTGTGATTTTGTGTGCATGCGCGCATGTGTTTATGCGCACACACATGCTGTATGTTGGTGCGTAAATGTGCAAGCACATTTGAACCTTTGTGTGCATGTATGTATGCATGTGCATACTTATATGTTTGTGTCTACATGTTAAATGTGTGTGTGTGTGTGTGTGTGTGTGTGTGTGTGTGTGTGTGTGTGTGTGTGTGTGTGTGTGTGTGTGTGTGTGTGTGTTTGTATCTGTGTGTGGCTATGCTTGCTTGTTTGTGTTTGTGTATGTGTGTGAACATATATATATATATTATATATATATATATATATATTTGTATATGAGTAAGCACACCAGAATGTTTGCATGCATTCATGTACAAGCACACATATGTGTTTGGATATGTGTGTGTCAGTCTGTGTGCGTGTGTGTGTATGAATGTGGTTCTAATGCTTATCGACGTTGATGTGTTTTGGGTTGGGGGCGAGGGTTTTGTTTAAAGTATAAACCTAACATTAGTCATTTGGATCCGTTCCACAGGCCCGGTTCTGATGTATTGTCTTTCATAGACATTTATCAATAACAGGAGGCCATGTTCAGTCCCCTAGGTGTAGATCAGGCTAACAGGCCGTCTGGAATATCATCTGCTAGTGTAGAGTTTACGTGTGGGTGTGTGCGGTTTGTTTTTTTCTTGTATTTTTCATGGTTTAATAGTTTTATTATACCCATTGTAGACTTCAGTCTCAGCTTAGGCACACATTGTGCCAGGGCTGGGCTTTCGTTGTGCAAGCAGTGTACTTTTTATATTTGCCAGTCTTATAAATACCTATAAGTGTTGCTAATTGGATACACATGTCTAAGAAAATGATTGGGGGGGGCAGTTCAAGTGTTTTTAGTGAGCCTGTATGAGTGTATTTCACTGAAAACCCCCCGGGTCCAAAGCCAGCTCTTCTTCTTGGGCTCAAACAAAAGTACCAGGCTGAAACATAATTTCAGAACATGGCAAGTAGCACTTGCTAAATCAGTAAAATAAACGTTTCTGATTGTTGCGAATTTCTCCCTCTATATATCCTGGCAGCTCTGAATGCATAATTTAGCATGACAGTTTTTGCTTGGAGGAGAGAGAGTTGGATGCGGTCTTCATTGGGTCTGTGAGGGGGTATTTCCTCTCTGATTATTTATTAACGTGCACCTCCAGCCCTAACAACCACACATAAGTGTGCACGCTTGTACGCACACATATGCATGCATGTGCATGATCATACACACATTTACACACACACACACACACATACACTGTCACACACAAACAGGTAAATACACACACACAAACACACTGTCACATACGCATGCACTCACACAAACATCCACACACATGCACGCACACACCCTCCCCTCAGTTATGTGTCTTCAGCAGACGAGTCGTCACTTACAGCCAGGTCTTATTAGTCCTCCTGAAATCCCCTTTTGTTTGAAAAGATCATCGTTAGCAGCATGACTCGCAACATGGGGAAAATCACTGTGCGCGACTACCCGTCCGTCTCACGGATCAGTAGACATTAAGCCCAGTAACATTTCGGAGGAGTTGACAGGGTTTAGCCATGGAGGGAGGGGCGGGGGGTGGTGGCAGGTTGTGCCTGGGAACACTCGACGTCCCAGTAGAGTTGTGCAATGGAGGAAATGGCAGCAGGTATTAAACCTGATTGCACTGACCTTTCCTGGCTAATGACGCGCTAACCGACACTGAGGAGCTTTCAGAAGCCGGAGCAGGGTTTAACCCTTGTCAGCAGGGCTCAGCCTTTGGACGGTAGCTTCTTTAGTATCGCTACAGATGAGTTGGGGGGGTTAGGGGTTGGGGAAGATCAAGGGGATGGCAGAGATGTAGCAGAAATATTAGTTTTTTTTTTTAGTGTGTTCGTTTTTTTTCTTTTCCTCCAGATGTTTGTGAAGTCGTTCTTTGACTACGACCCTAATGAGGACAGAGCCATCCCGTGTAAAGAGGCAGGGCTGGCGTTTAAGAAAGGGGACATCCTTCACATCATGTGCCAGGATGATGCAACCTGGTGGCAGGCCAGGCAAGCTGGGGATGCCAACCCCAGAGCGGGCCTCATCCCTTCCAAACAGCTCCAAGAGAGGTGAGCTACCAACAGCCCCCGCCGCCTCCGCATCCATCGCCAGCTGCCCAGTTACACACCCCTCCTCCCCCAGGCCCGAAACGACGCCCCCCCACCCCACCACCCCGCCTTTCCCAGTCTGTCTGCCACCCAATTACGGTGTCCAGTCCAGCCTGACCGTGTTTGACTTCTGACAATGAGAGGAATGAGTTCTTGCCTCACGCTGCCAGAATCCCTTGGATTTCCGCGCTCGTCTGGCCCCGGAATGAGTAACGACAGAAAATGATAGCACTGGTGCTGATCCACTTTGGACGGGGAGCATATGGAAAATGGCACATCAGTGGTGCTTGAGCGTGCGCTGATGTGCATCGCAGGAGCACTTTCTTGGCATGGCCCTGGAGAGCCCCGAAAAAATTCTAAAAAGCCTTCAGATTTATTTCAGCAGCTTTTGAATAGAAGGCATTGTGTTTTCTTGTCCCTGCTCCCTTTCTCTATTCTTTCTTTTTCTTTTCCTTTTTTCTTTTCCTGATGGATATTTAAGAACGGTTTCTTGGTATCATAGCAGAAAGTGTTTATTAATCCCTGAACGGTCGTGAAAACTGATGGTTTTATTGTGCTCTCTCCCTTCTTCCTGCAGGAGATTCGCACTCCGACGGCCTGTAGCCCTTGTTCAGCCCCAGAAAATCTCCAACCGAAGATCATGTAAGCTCGTATATCAAGCTACGGGGGGAAACACAAATCACTCCTGTAGCCCTGCCGTTGTGGAGCAGGTGCCTGCGTTTTTGGGGGCGTGGGAGGGGCGGATGCGATTGGGGGGTCATTTTTACTACTGGACACACCTTTGAGAGGGGACACAGCCACTGGGGGATGGGGCCAGGGAGGGACAGGGAGCATTGCGTTATGGGGAAATAAACACAGGTGATTGATGAATGCCTTAGAATACACTTCATCACAGTCCTCCTCCATCTCACACGGCTAAATCACACTGCGCTCTGCAGTTCAGGGGGAGACGTAGCAGCAGCCTGCTCGCTCTCTCCCTCCCTCGTTCCTCACTCCCCTCGTTCCCGCCCTGGCGGAGGACTCCCAGCGAGAGGCAGAGATTTGCAGTCTCTCTCAGGCTGCTCTCTGGAAAACCTCTCTGCGCCCCGAAACTAATGAAGAATTAATGGCCTGATAGGAGCTGCGGATGAGATAGGCCCTTTTTTCTTTTTTTTTTTTTTTTTTTTTTTTTTTTAGTTATAAATTACGCAGATCCTGTTTTACACATTAAAATGTTTTACTGAGTGTGAACATGTTGGCTGGGTGCCCCGGGACAGGGTGGAAATATGCAGTCTCACGACAAGGCTCTGGCCGCACCGCCGCGCGGGAACAAGCGCTCTACCTGTAGGCGTTCAGGTTAGAGAACGTTCAGGACTCAGGAATGCTCAGGTTCTGGTTTTAAACTCACAGGAGAGGGCCTTCGGGCCGACGGCGAGGAGGCCCCGTAACGCGTCTCGGATTCGTTAGAGGAGGGTGTGGGGAAACCCGAGGAGACTCCCTCTTGGTTCAGAGCAAAGAAACTCTTTACCTGTCAGAGAGGCTTCCTGTTCTAAGCCTCTTAATATCTGCTGTGGTCTAAATTATATGTACGCAGGTATTTTCTTTTTCTTGTTCTGTGTCAGGAATGCCAATTTCGCAGGCCCATTTGTTGTGTCCTTTTTTATTTTTTCTTTGATGCGCTTCAGGGTGAAACGCAGACCTTTTATCGTTTACACGCCTTCCCATTATCCCTTGTACACAAAGTAGTTCAGCGCGCTCCGCATCTCCTCCATCACAGTTCTGGCGCTAATCCCGAGGCTAAGCTAAGCGAGGGCCATAAAAGGAACAGGCATGGAGGGAAGAGAAGAACACGCATCCAAAAGAATACTGAATTTTAGCAGCAAGGTGACTGTCCGGTCACCAGTGACTCGACACGATAACGTTCTCCCAGGAGGTTTTCCACATCCCCTGATTCAAACCCCCCAGTCCAAAGGGGCCTGATGTGGTAATCCAGCAGAGCAGCGGAATGGCTGACTCGCATCGAAGTTTACCATCAGCTGTGACAGAGGGACAGTAAAACACAGAGGGCTGTTTAAGTGCCTGTGTATGTAGCTGCTCTTCAGACCTGAAAAGGAGTAGGTATCCACCCCATCGGGTTTTAATTAAAGCTCACCGCAATGTAACCTTACATTGGCAATGCAGAAAACGTTTTATAATTAACATAATAAGTCTTTTATTGATATAAGATCAGATATTTTTAAAAAATGATGAATGGCCATGAGCACTGTTCAACAGTTTAGTCTTCTCTTCCTGATTATTCTTTTTTTTTGTCTCATGGCTGTGAGATGCAGAAAAGCGAGAGCACCTTTTCCTGTGTTTAATTTAGTCAGTTATCCAGTGCTTTAATTGAGTTTTCATTTTTCCCCCCCTGTACACTGGCAGATATTGCTCATATAATTAGCCCAGGGATAGAGGTAAAGGGTTAAAACAATGGCCCTGCGCAGGTCCTCCCCTGAAGTTAACCAAGCGGTAAACTGTTTTGAATGGATGTTTAAAGTTTCTGGAGTGTTTTTGTAAACAGCGCTTAAGTGGCCCTCTCCGCAGGCCGGTGTATAGGAACGGCAGGGGCTCTGTGTCTGCAGTAAACATAGAGCTCTCAGGAGGGGCTGCTGCTAAAGGCCCCCCAGAGAAGGGGGGGGTGGGTGGGGGCATTCCAGGTTCCCACCTCGAGCGCACCGTCGCACCGTCTCTCCCAAATGCCTGCGTTTTTTAAAGCGATGAACATCGGCTTTAAATACAGAGGAAAAGGGCGGGCGGGCGGGCTCTGGTACCACGCCGTATGGAGAGCAAACCGGGCCTGAAAGGAACCGTGTCCAGAGACAAGTCCTCTGGTGCAGGTCCGCATCTGGCAGGCCGTGCGTCTCATAAGCTCTTTTTAATTGAATTAACGCGGAAAATAAACCCACGGGGGAGGCCGATGTTTCCAGACCGGCTGTTCTGGGGCCCACCACAATATTGATGTTGGGCGAGCGTGTCTTTAGCACCTCGGTTTCTCTCTTTTGTCTAACGCGGGAGCACAAGGGGTATAAATAGAGGTCGTTCTCCTGCTGTGATACTTGTTTTTGACCTGCTGGAAATGATCCTTTTCAGAAGAAAAATGAGTGGTGATGATTTAAAATGATTTCTCATTATTTCCCCACTTGAGTGAAACTATGCAATCAGCCCCACCGCAAACCACACGGACTCGGTAGGAAGTGGCCACACACACTCGACTCCTGTCCACGTGGCGATTAGCTCGTTAGCCTTTCCTACGTTGCTCAATTGCAGATACCACGCCAATCGCATCTCACCTGTGCCGTCGGAGTCCTAAACGTAACACGTGTTTGGTTCATGAACCCGCCGGCTCCCAACTAGCCAGGGTGGTTCGCCAGATAGCGATGAGACTGATGAGTTTAACCGACTTACCCGCTGTTTACCCTGGCGAGGCAGAGCCTATTGTTGCCTCGCCAGCATGGACCTCTGGCCGTAGCCAGTACTAGCTTGGCTGGGACTGAGGGTCCCTGCCACAGGACACACAGGTGCATCACAGTCCAATTCCTCAGCTCCGTGCGCCACCTAAACGCCCGGAAATTAATGAGCGTTAACGGGGAGGGAAGCTTGAGGAAAGTACATTCATTTGATCTGAACCTTGACCTTTGTTGAGTCAAACAGAAAACTTCAAAATCCTCAATCAGGCAAAGCCACGTATGAAGCGGAGGTGTAAAACATGGCCTCTGAAAGCAGCACTACCATGTTAAACCCAGGTAATAAAAAGGTAGATGCAGTCTTGATTAAAAAAAAGTTCCTTAAGGGTTCTGCATTTTGTTCCCCCAGGGGATTGCTTAAAGAATCTTCATAGATACTGATATCCCTAAAGAGGTCTATGTAGAGCCTTATTTGTGCTAAGTAGAACCTTTTTCCTAAGAGTGTGGTAGTATTTCTACTTTCCAAAGCCAGGGATTTCCAGCTCTGCTATGAGTGACAGATTGCACAGTTCTTCATAGTCAACATGTACCTGCCATTCCACCTTCTCCCCGGGCCAGCTAGTGTGCATCCTGACAGCTATCTAGGTAGTTTTATAGCAGATTTCATTATACGCTTGGCACTCAGTCTTTTCTACTGCTCTCAGTGTGTTTTATGGATTTATGCTGAAAGCTGCGTGCAGCCAAACACCTTGGTGCAGTTATATCTCACCCCGAAGTGTCCCGTCTCTCTCTCTCTGCGTTGGTTGTTATTGTCTTCCCAGACTCCCCATCGACTCATTGATGATGATGTAGTGTCTCCCAGGAGTCGAGATACGTTAAACGCACCTCTACCTTGACAGCAGGTTGTCCAAAAAGTAACGGCGGCCATAATTTTTTTTCGTTGTTGTCATTGGTGTTGAGATTAGTGGCTCAGAAGCATGGAGACATACAGCAGGCAAGCACGCTATGCAGAGAGAAAAAAAATGGGTCTGTAATAAAACAAACATGATTTCCCAATCAGAAATTGTTTTTCACATCAAATCCCACAGCATTTCAGATGGGTCAGCCTATTTACAAAAATTACAGAATGGAGAATAAAATTGTAATCATATGGAAAGTCATAATTTACCCCAGATTTTATTAGAAGACAGAGATTGTTAAATAGATCTCTATGATGGATAGATAACCATATAAAAAAAAATCATTTTATGTGATCTGGAAAATTCCAGTCATCTCACCCTGGGAACAAGTTAACAGTTTGTTCAAGCAAGTGCCAATAAAAAGGCATGTGTCCGTTGGCTAAGTGAAATCAGCCCATATTTTACAGTCTGCACCATATCAAAGACCAGATCCCCAGGCCTGGTGTCATGTTTAGGGTGCATTAATTCTGCAAGCGAAAGCGAGGACGAGTTTGCATTACGTTACTGTCATTTAGCAGATATATTTAACCTGAACAACTGCTGCAGTTAACACTTCTTTTTTTTTTTTGAACACACACTAACCATGTTTATATTGATACAGGGCTCCAATGAGACCTTACTACCTTGGGATCAAACCTGCAACCTCCAGGTTACAAGCCTACCTCCCTAACCATTATACTACATTAATTTTTTTGCTTGTGTTTGACAATCCACAGATGTTTGACTGGCTCAAGTCGGTCAGTCTGGTACCTTCTCTGTTTGGCTGACCTGTGTGTCACTAGATGGTGTAGCGTCATCCGAAAGAAAGCTTCGTCCTCCCCATCGGTAGCCATTTTCTTAGTAGGCACCCAGAACCAGATCCAGATGGCCGATACGTTTGTGTAGCTAGTTGCACTTCATTAACGGTCCTGGAAGCAGGAGCGCTGCCACTGCGTTGGATCGCAATTCAAAACCAAAAAACAGAAAAAAAGAAACACAGAAAATTAAAAACATCTCCTTCCCAATTGTGAGATTGTCATCTTGAAGCAATGAATGAAATAAATCTTTGTTTATGGTGCGGTCCAACATGCGCATGTCGTCCTTGGGCCCATGTGGAGTGTGTCTAAGCTTGGCCCGGTGAGTGTGACGGTGTCAGTGTAGCGGAGGAGGTGGGGATGGGGGGGTGGACGTTTATGGCCAGGAGCAGGACACCTCTGCAGGATTTTGGGGGGAGAGGGTTCACCAGAGAGTCCAGAAGCAGATTGTTGTTTGAAATACTTTCTTTTTTTAATTTATTTATTTTTTCGTAAAATTCTCTGGCCCCCGCAAGCCGCCCCCAAGTAACTCCCCCAAGGAGCCCCAAACGAGCTCCCAGATTATCTGGGGAAAGGGTGGAGGAGATCAGGGGGTTCTCCACTTCCTTCCCGCTCCCCCTCCTCACCCACACCCACACACACACACACACACATACACATACATGCACATACACATGCATATGCTCACACACACACACACACACACACACACACACACATACTCATACACACACACAGACACTCACGCATTTGCATACACACACACATACGCACACATACACATGCATACGCACACACACACACAAAACAAACATACATACGCGCATACACACATACACACACTTGTGCATAAACTCACACACTCAAACGCACACACACACACACGCACACTTGTGCACACTCGTGCGCACTCACACAGACACATTCTACCACTCGCCCGAGGCTGCACACTGCTATAATGAGCGTGTCCATGTCCGTTTCCGCCAGGGTCCCCGGAATCGGCCGGGCCTTGCACAGTGAACTCCTGACATGGTGTGGGCAGACAGCATCCTCCACTGCAGAGACTCACAGGGGCTCTTTGTCACTGCGGGCCCCTGCGTTTGGGCTGCAGACTGTAACGACAATAACAGCAGCACCAAGTTCTCTGAACTTCTCAGTCTTCTCATGTTCACTCCATCGTCCTCTCTCACACCCTTTTTTCTCTTGTAATATTTCTCTTTCCCTCTCTCTCTCTCTCTTTCTCTCTCTTATCCTACTCTACACCTTCTTTTACCCTAAAAAGTACAGCACTGTGTGGTGGTTCTTTAATATAAAAGGATTTCTCTTTTTTGTGCCCTGTTTTCTTTTCCATTTTCTGTTCAATATCATTTTCTTTTTATTTTCTACATTTCCGATTTTGAACTCCTCCCTGAGCAGATTGCCAGCACAGATGAAAGGGAGACAGACTAAGACGGCATGCGTCATTGTGTAGTGTCGTCAAGAACATATAGACGATCCTTTCACACGCTCCTCTCTCTCTCTCCCTCTCCCTCTCGCTCTCACTGTCTCTCTTTCACTCTGTCTCTTTCCAATAGATTCAGCTCTCTGAGCCCTCTCCAGAAGCTGTTTTCAGACATAATGTCAAATTACTGTAGAGGAGACGTCAGAATGCCCGTGAAACACAACGGCCGAAAACAAGAGACTGATTCAGATTGCCTCTTCTGCTGCAGTGCCACTTAAGAGGGTGCTTTTAGTGCGTTACCACGGCCTAAAGTATTTTTCCGCGATCGCCGATGACAGTTGTTATGTCTAGACATTACCTGTATCGGGATGCAGCATCTCGTGAATCAGTACTGTACTCTTTCAGGAAAGTGCAACATGTAAGGTGAGCCCCAGAGAGTAGAGGCAGCCCATTTTCAATGTTTTGATTTAACCTTGTTTGGCGGAATTGAGACCACATGATGTAAAGGAAGTTTTTTTTTTTTTTTTTTTTTTTTAACTGGATCCAAATGCTGGTCGTTGGAAGAGGAGGATGTGGCCCTGTTCGGGCTCCAGCCTGCATCCTCTCTTACCTCACTGGTCTCCTCTGACCGGACCGCTCTGAGAGAGAGAGAGGCCACTGAAGGCTGCTGTGTGCAAACCAACAATGGGGAATTTCATACTTTATTTGTAGCGCACTACCATTTTAGCAGCATTGTAGTACTGTGAAATGCTTTTTATAAGGTGTGTGTGCATGCATATCTGTGTGAGAGTGTGTGTTTGTGTGTGCGTGTGTGTCTGTTTGTTTGTTGTTTTCTTTAAAGTTACAAATAATTAAGTGCATTTGAATCAAGGCCCTGTTTGCAGCCTTGAGACCTTAGCTGTGTGGTTCTGTTCCTTGTTTTAAAGTTTTAACTATATTGTTTGTTTGTTTGTTTGTTTTTGCTTTTCTAAGATGATGTGGCTGTTGAATGTGGTAGGTGTTCCTTCTTTACTCTTCTGTTTGTTTGTCTCCCCATCCTCTTCATCTATCCTTCATTTTAAGTTGTTTTAGTACTTTTTTTTAATTTTCACCAATTTTAACACAGTTTTTTTTCATCTTTTGCTTTGCTTACGCTCTCAGCTGAGGAACTTGAAGGTACTGCTTCCCCGGACTGCCTAACCCCCTCTCACCCATTAGATGTGATCAAAGTTCATTGGCTGGGATACAACTCCACCCAAACAATGAGGACTTGCTTATTGGTTCCCTGTGCTGCCCCCTGCCGTGTAGTGTAGTGTGTCTGTCGGATAGGGAAGAACATGCTCTCCTCTAATGTTTTGTCTTGTCGTCTCTCCATCTTAAACGAATAATACAAACAGAGGACCTCTGGTGTGTGTTTGCTTACCTTCAAGATACTGTGTGAAGTCAGCGACACGTCGCCCAAATCCGCCCCTATCCCGTACTGTGCCAACATGACATTGTCCAATCTGCACATTCGTCCTTGGCACAGTGTAGTACAGTTACTGTTGCCACGGTAACTCAACTCAAAAAAAAGGTCAACGCACCATGCCACCACAGCAGCGTGGAAATCAACCAACACAGCTGCGTTGTGCATGCTTTAGCGCCCCCTAGCCTTCCTGAGAAGGAATGGCGAGCGCTCGTACCAGAGCACGCTGCCGGGGGAAGACGAAAGTGCCACCTACTGCGGGCGCCTCTGCTTGTCTCTATGTTTCTTCCATGTGACGTGCAGTGCACATCGTATGCCGTAGTGCGTAGTGCTGTCGGCCTGCTTTTCATGGTACTGTGTAGGAGCGGGTGGACCGCGTGTCACATCAGCCTGTGTCTGTGAATGTCCTGCCCTTACGAGGCTCTCTAACTCTTGTGCTCCTTCTCCGGTCGCTGTGCCCCCTCTCCTCCTTCTCTGTGTGCTTACACTGCGCCCAGAGGACGGTGACAATGGTGCCTTTATAAGCGGATTCCACATAGGTGAGACACTCATTTACACTCTCTGTGTCCCCTCCCCCTTCCCTGTTCTAACCCCGCCCTAGCCCCGCCCCCGACCCTGCCCCACCCCCTGGCTCCTGTGACTGACAGCAGTGAGGCTGTGCCGTGTCAGTGCTGCTGTGTCTCTTGATCTGTGGTGTGCTGTGTGAATAGAGCCTCTTTTTTTGAGCCTGCTTCCGCTTCTTCTTCTCTCTCTCACCCCCTCTCTCTATCCTCCCTTCTTTCTCTCTCTTACCCCCTATTCCCCCTCCCTCCCTCCCTCCCTCCCTCCCCTGATCTTTGTGAATGAGCGTGTTGTTTAGGATGGTTCGTTTTATGCAAGGCCCTGATCCAATAGGGCTGTTTAATCTGAATGTCAAAAACAACTTGGGATAACAACCTGATGTGATGTCAGTGATAATGGTCATGTGACAAAAAACAATAATGTAAGTCTTTTCATCTCCCCCAACATCCCTTGACCTTTCGAATACTGAAAAAAAACAGCATGTTTATAGTGTTTGAACACCAAAAATGGTTTGAGACTTAGACAGCGCTGTAGTCTATGTTTCAGACGTTTTCTTCCATTGCCTTTCATGTTGTTCCGCTCCAGGGCCTCCCTTTAAAGTACACGTCTCTTCCTTGATCAGATGTTTATATTTACTGCTGTCCACAAAAGCCTGTTGTATTCCAGCATGCGGTGCGGAGCTTGGTTTTAATGTGAGAATCACTCATACAAAATTTGTTCCAAAGGCATATTTAGCATTGTTGTTTTGATTTTAGCGGCCCTCCACCATTGTCTCTGTGAATAAAATCGAGCGTTTGATCGCTGGCCGCACACGGCCCGGCAGCCTAGGACAGGAACTGCGTTTTTACATGTTTATTCAGTTGTGCTTTTTGCTTTGCTGTCTGGCGGCGCTGACAGCCTGAATACATGTTTGCAAATGAGAAGTGCATTTGGGTAAAAACAATGGTTTCTTTCCTATTCTTTGTTGCGATGGTCCAGGCCGCCTGGATATTTTCTGTTGATGTGGGAACACCCCCACCCTTACCCGAGGTTGCTGGGCACCAAAGGCCTGTTTGGAAGCCATTCCTTATGCTGTTTTCAATTCCGTTTGCGTGCAGAACATGTTATCGTGTTGTCGTTACCGCTGTTGCCTCCCCGACAAAATCACAAGTTAGGAGCCTGTTGGAGCGACGGTGTTCAGCACTGGTTGTTTCCCACCAAGCACAGTGTCCTTTTTTTTCTTTTCTCTCCTCAATTACTGTGACCATTTTCAGCCACTCATAGTGTACCGTATTTTGCAAGGCGGATACTACGCTTAGGTCACGCGCTGGTTTGGTTTCTGGACCCTTCAGGCATGTTTGAGAAAGTTTCATCTTTTTTTTTTATGTCGTTTCACAGGATATCCAGTTCACTTTTCAAGTTTAGATTTTACAGAGAACTTTATTTCTGCCAAAGTCAATCAGGGTGTTGTCATTCAACAGGGACAACCTCCAAGCGCTGAACCGAGTGCTCTTTTATTCCTCCGTCCGCAAAGCTTGCTTCGGCCGCCTGGTCCTTCTCACACTGCTGACTCCTGACCTCAACCTTTCAATTTTTCAGTTAAAGCATGACCGAGCGGCTGTCCGGTTTCCCAGAACAGTTCATGCGGGTCACGTGGCCTACAGTAAATCGTGTCTCGGGCGACTGAAGTGGTCCCAGGAAAACCTAGAAAACAACAAAACAAATAAAGAATAAAGAGTTCTGTCGTTGCACAACACATTGCCGGCTGCTCCGCCTGCCAGCACGATTTGAGACTGGATACGCGATACTTTGTAATGTGAAAAGAGATGTTTTTTTTTTTTTTTCAGTCTGCCATTATGTTGTGTTCATCGTCTGATTTCTTAAACCTTATTCTCTCCCTCTCACCGCACACCCTCATTATCAACTCCGCCGGTAATTGGAGCAAAGGTTATGTAATCCCCCGCTCCACCCATCACTAATTTCCGCACGCACGTCTGTCTGACCATCCATACGTCTTCCTGCCGAAATGATTGTCGGCAGGTGTTCTTCAGGGACTGATTATTGGATGCGAGGGCTGTGGAGGAATGCAGTCTCCATAGCGGTACTCTAATTCTCTACCTGTTGCATCTGCGTTTTCGTCTTGCAGCTCGTACCTCTGGCCAGGTCCGACGGCGCTCGGGGCCCCAGCGGGAAGCATTCGCTTTAGTGCCAGAGACTTGAAAGCGGTACGAGACTCTGAGAGGCCCCGTTATTTAACTTTAAACGCCGTTAGGAGACCTCCGCTTGAGCAGGGGAATAAAACAGTGATTAAAATTCAGAATTACAGGGGGCTTGCTCTTTCCATGGCAGCCCAGAAGGATAGAGCGATTTCCCCGAGATTCGTTTTTGAATTACGGCTAATTTCGTCAGAGGGAGAAGAGCGAAGCGACAGGAATCGGACATGCGGTCGAGGGCAGGGAATAGAGTATAACCATAACCAGTTGCAGCGCTTTCGTCATCTTCAGACCCTCCAGAAAATTCCCTCAAATTCTGCAGGGGGAGGAAAACCTGGAAAAGGTATCAACTCTGAAACCAATTAAAGAGCATGGTTGTGGAAAAAATGCGACACGTTCAAAGTTAAATAAGAAATGCTCTATTTCCAAACCTACATTATTTCATCTGTTTGTAGGTTTATAATTAGGAGAAGAACAGGGGCCAAAAAAGTAGAATACCAAATTATTTCCTTAATTTTTGGCTCCATTTGGAATCATATTAAGGGTATTGTTCTTGTATTCTCTGTAAGCACCTGCATTTAGATAAAATGATCAGTAATTATGGTAATGTGTTCTAATAATTTTTAAAAACTTTAATCATGCATTTCTACAGTATAAAACACAATAATTAAGTATATTCAATTGACAAGACAGGAAGGTTTTGCCATTCATATAAATTTACTTGTGAGCATTCTTACCATGGTCTTTTAATTTTCATATATGATTTGACTATGATTTGAATTTTCATGCTGTTTTTATATGATTGTATGCCTTTCATTGTTGAAAGCCAGACCTGACTTCTCTGGGGCTGACATTCCTGTTAAATATGAGGCAATGTAAAAGTGGCGTACCATGAGTGACTTGCTTATTTAAAATGGAGTCCACCAGGGATCAACACTGGGACCACAGATTGATCTTCACACATAAGGCATTCACGCGCATACACATGATTTTATAGACAGAGTGGGAGAAAGATAATTGCTGTTTGGGGAACACAAAGATTGCCCGGAGGTTTACATTTTCAAGGGGTACACTGTAGCGTGACATAGTTAAACCACATTTACAGCACTGTGTTCAGTTTTGTAATTGTGTGTTTTGCACGGAATGACTAGGGGCTGCAGGGAAAAATGAAGCAAGGGCTAGGTCCTAGCCTTAAAGAAATGAAGTTTCTAATGACATTTAATTATGAAAACTTAATTATGCAGTAAATGAGGCCAAACAAGTATATTCTGTACATTTCCCAAACGGACTTATAACAGGATGTATGAAGTGACACCTATTTTATTTTAGGTTCTGTGAGAAAGCCCAGAGTACGCAGGTGGAGATACAGAAGTATATTTCACGCTGACACTAGAAGGCACTTAATCACTGAGAGGGTTAATTGCATGGAATAAGTCCTTGGGATTTATAGTGAAGCTGTGGACTCTGGGATCCTTCCAGCCTTCCAAACTTGACACAGTGATAGATTCTCTCTGGATTACTGGCAAATGATGAGCCGAGGCGAGGCTGACGGGCCTGTTCTCATCATTATACTGTACTGCCTGTACGTTATACAGACGGCCCTTTCTTTTCTAAATCTTGTCAACGGACGTCTGCCGAGGCGTGATTGCTGAAACAGCGCCCGGGCCCTGCCCTGAAGCCTGAGGCTTGAAGCCTGAAGTCTGGGCATAAGCCGTCCACGACAGCCCCCTGTTGGGCAGGGTTTTGGGGGTGCAGGGTGGGGGATTTGGGAGGGAGGGGGAGAGATGGATCCATGAATGGTGAGGGGCAACATGGTGGTCCCCAGCACTGGCGCTGGACCCGGTCCAGCAACCTGGTCCGGTTCGGGTCAGGCGCTCCGGTGATGGAGGCGGCTGATTGATGAGACAAACAGGAAAAGGAGTCCCATTCCAACTCAGCGTTCCTTGGCACACTCCGCGGCACCGGTGCGGCGGCCTGAGACCAGCTCTGGAGCGCCGCGGAGACGCAGCAGCAAGATGTGCGCGCATCTCTCTCTCTTTCTCTCTCTCTCTCTCTCCGTAAATTAGGCAGCGTCCAGACCAGACATTCCTCCGTCTAAAGAGCTCAGGGATAAGACAGGAGGGGAAAAACAAATATCGTTCGATAAAACTGGGCCCGTTCTCAGCCAAGGGCTTTGAGTGGTATTATGCTCATCCTAGTAACACTTGGGAAGTGTACCACTTTCCATGATATTAACAGATAGTGCTCTCCCTTCCAGACCTTCCTCTAATACATTCACAACGAATGCCAAGGGCTGATACATATTTGAGATATGACTGCTCAGAACGTTCTCTGGTTTGTTTCTCTTTGAACAAACATGAAGTTTTGTGTCTTTTCCTTGTTGGAAGCAGTGTTATCCATAAAACGCTCATGACAGCGAAGAGACTCAGGAGATTGGTAAAAAAAAAAATAACCGCTCTCTCTGTCCAGCGCAACTTTTTTAATTCTAACACAATAACCATTGGTGCAGTGGACAGTGGTTCGAGGGATATGCCAAGGTAGAGGAGAAGATATGCCTACAAACCCACACACTCTCTCTCTCTCCTGCTGTGGTCATTTTCAGACTAACAAATGGCCAGGGGATGCACAGAAGATATTAACCAGAGTTTGGTGTGCTGTGGGTGGGGTGGGCAGTTTGTAAACCTATCATTTCACAAATGATTAATGGTCATTCCCATTCCTGGGAGAAAAAAAAAACAATATTGAATGTAAGCCTTTTAGTTTCTGCAATGTTTTTCACGCTCTAAGAGGTGCCATAGCTAACCGTCTGGGAAAGTTTTCAGTGTGCCATCTTTCCATATTCTGTAGGATATCTGAAATAGTCTTTAGCAGTTTCTAAAACAACAACTGGTGCATATAATGAGAAAAAGAGCTTGTAATGGTTACCACATTTTGGTGCCCCGGCTTTGCTGCAGCCAGCTAAGTGTTGCCCCGATAAACCGCATGCACACGTCAAGCGTAACACTCACTTAATCTAACGCCGCGAGAGAAAGTTAATTCCGCGCCTGTCATCCCCTTTCGTCCGCCCCTTCAACGCAGCTTGTTCCGGCTGCCAGGATGGTCCACGTACCTGTCAGCAGCTCTCTGGAGAAAGTGATGCGTTGCACGGTGACTTCAGTCTCCGATAAGCCCCCTGCCTCGTCCCCCTCCTCCCCCTAACCCCCGCTCACTCCTACAGCAGTCCTGAAACGGCCTGTGATGCGATGACATCATCCTCCCCACCACCTACCGCGTAGGCATGCCCCAATTGCAGCCATGCTTCAATCATCTGTCAGGTCTGAGCCCTCTTAGTTTCTCCTGGGATTTTGGGGCTTTAAAATTCCCTGGAAACCTGCAGAAATGTAGGTTTTGCAACCCAAAAAGGCCCTCGTTTGTGTCTTTTTTTTGTTGTTTTTTTTTATTACATTTTTTTTTTTGCGGTGCTTGTTTTTGCCGACCCTGCTATCTTTCAGACAGCTTTACCAACAGGAAAGTGCATCGTTAGCGTTCACAGTATGCAAAGTCCCAGAGACCATCTAGCTCCCTGCCCATACACATACTCACATACACACACACACACACACACACACACATGCACACGTTAAATTTCCTACACGGCTGTAAGACATTATCATGGTTTGGAAAATGGGCACACTTCAGCGGCGGTGGCGGGCGTGCAGGCCGTAACGAGCTCACTGCGTGCCTTCGCGTGTTTACACTGCTCGGGACGTGCGCTTGCGTTTTAGCGGAGGAGGAGTTGGACAGGGAGGTGACAGTGTGTTGATTGCATAGCTGCCAGTCAACTGGTCACAAAGCGCCGCGCATGCTGTAGGGAGGGGAACAAGCTGTTCTTTTTGGAAGACGGCATCTCTGGAATGCTGGGTGCCCACACCTATCCAATCAGACCAAGACACAGTGCTATCCTATCCAATCAGACCAAGACACAGTGCTATCCTATCCAATCAGACCAAGGCTTAGAACTGTGCATGTTTGAGGTTCCGTCAACTCAGAATTGAAATGTATCCCTGACTCTGGTCTACACTTAGACTCAACACTTACCCAGACAGAGCACTTGATGACAAAGGCACATCCCAAAAAAAAAAGAGTGGTTTTATTCTGGATCATATTAATTTTCCTACCATGTTTTTTGTCCTGCGCCTTGCTGTGGAAATGACACCGATGGTATAATACTCAAGGCCTGATTGATCCACATCACTGCAGCCCTGGCCATAAGGAGAGGGGGTTATTTTTATTATTTCGATGGAATGGTCTGGAAAGGCTTAAGCGAACCTGAAGGGCTGAGATTGCGGAGCCCCCTTCAACTCACCCAGCGACAATCTGCGTTGACTGCCTGCAGCTGAGCGCAGTAACGAAACCCGGCGCACACCTGCCTCCCCAGCCGAAATGAAGGGATCTGCTCTGTCAGAGCCAATGAGACGCCTCCAGCTTCACCTTTGAGCCAATCAGGCGAGGTGACCCAGCATGGCACTGGGTGAACAGAGGCAGGGGGGGCAGGGTGGGGGGTTGTGCTAGGCTAACGTCACATTGTCTCCCAAGAGAGACTTTCAAACTCCCAGACTGCATTGCAAGCCCTTAACAGGTGCAGTCCTAACCTCATCCAGACGTCCTCCTCATGACTCACTCTACAATAATCTGAAAACAAAAAAAAAAATACAAAGATGGGTAACAATACTCGTTTCTGTCAGATGACATAATGTGCACGACGTTGGTGTCAAACGAGGACAGTCATCGCTTTCCTCCGTCTCAGAGACTGAGAAACATCTTTCGCTCAAGTCGCTGTGCTGTTTCGGATGAGAGGAAGGGGGGTTCGACACAAAGCCGTTTGACCGATGGAGGCTCCATGCCCACGGCTTGCCCGCAGTGGAAAATCTGCCCAAATGTTTGTTGAAATGCGATATGGCGCGGCGCACCGAGCCATACACATGCGTTATTGTGCTAGGGGGGTTGTTTGACTTACAGCGTGTTTCATTTGTTACTCGATGTAGGTCTGCTCGGTCCCTTATTAAGTGACTGCTTGGAAAGAACAAGCTGAGACGAATGCGGCCTCTCTCTAGCCCATCTGCGCTGTGCTAGCGGTTTCTCAATGTTGTGGAAAGTATTAAGAGGATTGGATCAGATGGTTTTTTTCCCCCCTCTCCAGCCCATAATTTTCATGCTGCCTTAATCTGTCTTGGGCATCTTGCGTCGTATTCCTGAGTTCATTAATCACTGTAGAAAAAAAAGAAAAGAAAAGAAAAAAGCAAAACCCCAAAAAGTCCTACTGCCTTGTGCAGAAACTGGATATTGGGTGTCTTTGGTTTGGGATTTTGGTTTAACTAGGATCTGTCATAAATGTGAAACTGCATTCCCCCAGTGTAGGGCTCATTTCTCCTTTTGATACTGCTGGGGCAGACCGTTAAAAAAACGAGCGCTTGAAAATGCTCTGAAATTACATTTAAGGAAGCCGTGGTGGTGGTGACTGTGCCTCAAAGTTCTCTACGCCTGATAAACCGATCAGACATGACAGGAGTCATAAAGCGGTCGAAACAAACAGCCAAACATTCACTTCCAGCCAAGGGGGAATTCCACTTCTGCAAAATAACTAACAAAAAAAAAAAACAAAAAAAAAGAATTTAAGAAAACGTAAAATCACAGCACAGCACAACATTTTTTTGTTGCTTGGGACAAGAATAAAGGGTCTGGCAGTAAATGCACATAGCATTAAATTATATGGCCAAACAGATGCCTCCCTTTCTACTCCCAAGCTCTCAGATTGACCTCTTAAGCAAAAAGCAATAGTTAGGGCAGCCCATTTAAAACATACCAGACACCAGGCAAAACCAACAAGACTCATGAATCACCACTTTGACGCAGATGGAAAAACTACAGGTACATGACATAACTGGATTTACAAATGTATGGGAGCACTCTGTAACATTTATATGTTCCTGAAAATGCTGGGGAGATTTCGCAGTCCTGCTGCAATCTCAGAAAGTGTGCATCCATAAAACTGCTTGCATTTTTCGTTGCGTTGAAAACACCTTTCATTTTTTTCTAAACCTTGGGGTTTGGGGTGACGTATGTGTTGTGGACTGAGAGTATCTTTCTGGAGTGACTGTTAGCACCTGACGTATCAAAAGGAATTAGATAATTCTCATTTTAAATGTGCGGCAGTTGATTTCATTTGCGGCTTCTTGCAAAGCATTACTGGATCATTTCTCTGTCTTGGTCCCACATCCTTTGTTCAAAAGACTGTGTTAAGATAGAGATATATTCTGTAAATTGCAGTTTTTGTACATGTTTAAAAAATAATTTATGCAAAATTGCTTGCAGGTGTGTGTGTGTGTGTGTGTGTGTGTGTGTGTGTGTGTGTGTGTGTGTGTGTGTGTGTGTGTGTGTGTGTGTGTGTGTGTGTGTGTGTGTGTGTGTTTTTTTTTTTTAAATCAGGTGTGTAAATGTTTCCTTATTAATTTTTTAAGATTGTGACCATTCATTTAGAGTTCAGGCACACACACACACACACACACTCACACACGCACAGCTTTGTGCTCTGTTCCAAGGGGGAGCGTCTGAAGGACTGTGGCAGATATTTTTTTAAAATATTTTCTTTCGTTCTTTTGCAGCTGGTCTGCGGAGGAGCTTCCGCCTCAGCAGGAGGGACAGGAAGACCAACAAATCGATGTACGAGTGCAAGAAAAGTGATCAGTACGACACGGCCGACGTCCCCACCTACGAGGAGGTCACCCCCTACCGCAGGCAGCCTGGGGCCCGACACAGGCTGGTGGTTCTGGTCGGTGAGTGTGAGGCCGCTCATGACCCGCTCACCGGAGATGTTGTACTTGGCACAGACCACACAAGCTCAAACACACACACACATTCGCGCACACACACGCGCACATAAACGGGATCGCATGCATAAATACATATTTGCACAGATATACACACACATACACATAGAACACATGCACACACACGCACGTGCACACAGTCATGCAACACATACAGTCACTCACAAACGCACACATGCACACCCTCGCGCGCACAGACACACACGCACGCGCATGCACACACACACACACCCTTGCACGCACACACACACACGCACACACCTCCTGCAGGGTCCGCAGGGTGCCTGATAACCTGCCAGAACGTGTCTGGCAGAGTTTTGCTGTGCTTCTGAGATTAAAGTGCTAGACTACAATAAAATGGCTCAATTGAGACACTCCACCAAGGACTGGGATTTTTTGACAAAAGTGGAACACGGCTAAGCGTTTCTGAGGTCCACACCGGGGCTGACCGGACCCTGTTTAATGAACGCACAGCAGCGCGCTCATGGACTTCATCACGTTCCCTCCACTCTTCTGGAGTGTTTAAATGGCCTCCATTATCCTGCCAAGCTGTCAGGGCCGAGGAAGGGATGCCTCCTCTGAAACCCTTTTTTTTTGATCACCCTAATGTAAATATTTTCAGTGAGGTTCTATAAATTGGAGGACACCTATGGATAATTTCACAGCCAGTGAGGCAGAGGCAGGGAGAGAGATCTGCGTTATGTTTGTGCTGCTTTCTTTTCTCCCCTGGAGTCCCCTTTTTTTTTTTTTTTTTTTTTTTGTTTGAAAGTATTTTTTTTTTTTTTTTTTTTTTTTAAATCTCAGTCCTAACGAGCCAGGAAAGTGGGCTTGTACGTCTCTCAAACCATGGCGGGAGTCGTCCGTGCTTGGCTTGGCTAACCGTCTTTCCGTGTCAAATGAAGCGCATTCTTCTCATTGTTTTTCTTCACATTAAACATTTATATCGCCTCAAGGTGTTCCTTCGATCGTCCATATGGATATTTGGGGGCCGGGGGTGCTAACAAACAATGGAAACTTCTTATTTTTGACTCTTAAGCTAATTGAAATGACAGCATGTTTTTGAAAAAAGAGAATAAGTTCCAAGTGAAATCAATAATGAGTATAGTCAATTGCATTGATCAAAGACCAAAGCCATGCAGTGCCAAAATGCCAAAAGTACCATTTGCTAACCCATTATACAGAGGTCATATCTGAAATGAAACATGCATTTCACATTTGTACTATAGACTTTACTGGCTTTTTACATGACTTATCCCACAAGTATATACTTTTTTTCCCCAAAAAAAAATTCCATGTAATCACATTGAGCATAATATTGGCCGTCTAAGTTTTGACTTGTGGATGAGGAGCTTGCGGGTTTAAAGAGATCATCTTCTCCCTCCTGGCCGTGCAGAGCGTCTGAGGCTAAAAGGCCCCTCACCAGCCTTTGACTGTGACTGCATCAGATCTTCACAGCATTTAGCCTGGAAGTTATTAAGTCCAAATATGAAAGGCTGTTTCTCTAATGAGGGCAGTAATGAGGACTGACACTTTTACTGGCAGCTGTTTAACTCCGTAATCCGTAAGTACAGTATTAAATTCCTGACAGGGTCAGGAAAGTGGGTCAGAAAACATGATATAAAATAAAATATAGGGAATCAATTGCAAAAGAAAATTTGAACAAATACACCTTTATTTTATTGGTATGGTTTTTTTTTTTTTTACGGTCTGCTGTTGTTGCGTGTGTTCAGGTTTAGCAAAATAAGCACTTACAAAGAGTAGCCTATTCCCCTTCAGACAATAACCTTGCCAGAGTTCTGCTTTGACTATAATGAATATGATGGTCTGTTTATTTGGCAGACGATAGCCCAGTTTAGTATTTAAAATGAATGGGTGCCTGTGGCATGTTGAGAAAACGCACTGCTGTATATCAGGGGTAGTAGCATCAGCTGATGAGCGAAGATGTAAAAAAAGTGAAAATTATTCATATGGGACCGTGCTAGCGCAAAGGGCCCGTTTCTCATCCGGCGGGCGAAGCCGCTCTCGGCGAGCCTTGATGCGGGGGACCAGCCTCAGCGCCAACATCCACGGAAACCTGCCGAGCTTCGTTCCAAACAAACAACTTTGTCACCCCGGCGATGCTGGAGCGCGGCCACCGCGCACCGTCTCAAAACGGGTCATAAAACGCATGTATCGCCACGCTCCACTGACTTTAACACCTACAACAACATCGAGAGCCGCGCGCGCACACACTGATGCATTGCATTTAAAAAAAAAAAAAACATTCCTCTCTGCCTTTTTTGAAGCAGATTTGAAATTAAGTCCCTTTTCCTTGTCTCGATAAATCACACGTGGGCCTCGTTGAACCTTTTCTACTTTTTTTTTCTCTCTCGAAAAACTCCTGAAGATTGATCGCCTTCTTCGTGTAGCCGCGTGGCGTTTATGTCAAGGCCAACCTCGCTTTTCCGAAGCCAGCCGAAACCGTTTTTGAGGATGAAATGGAATAAATCTGCCGAGAGCGCGGTTTTTTATCACTTAATGCACGTGTGACTTTGGACATGTGTGACCGAGCAGAAATGAGGAAACAAAGGTAGGAATGTTTACTGTGGCCTGTAAAGGTGTTGGTGTGTGGCGGTGGAGGTAAACCCCCTTCACAACACCAGTGAAGCCAGTTTAAAGAGCTGCCTTGTGTTCACAGCTGTTTTTCTGACCCAAATCGATCAAATCTCCCTCAATGGGAGGTTAATTTTGACAGCTATTAAAGGGATGGTACACAGAGAATTAATGTCCTCCCCAGAGTAAAACATGCCCTGCGTTTGGGGTTTGCTAAGCTGTGGTTTTTTTTTTTTTTTTTGTCTGGGCTTTTTCCCTCCACCTCCCTTTTCCTACACCAGTGGCAGAACTCAATGTTCGTTTGTATTATATTTTGCCCTGCAAAACACATTTGCCGTGAAAAGGAGGGCTCAATGAGGCGAACACGTTTACTGGGTGATTAGAATGACAAGTATCCCAGGAATCCCAGCTAATATCAACAGCCTCTTTGTGCGTCTGCACTCAGAACGGCGGTACGGTTAACCCGCACGGGTGTGCGCGCGCACACGGGCTAGAAAGCTAGCGGTCGAACTCGGCAATCTGTTTTGTGTCCCCGGCTATTTAAAGACACAGATACCCCAGGTCTCCTTAAATTAATATCAGATGGGTTCTGGTTCTCGCTGAAGTAATGCGGCTTCTCGGGAGAGCAGAGGTTAGATTGCGAGTGCTTCCAGGGCTTGTGTTTTGGAAAAGCACGGGTCTTTGGAGCCACAGACAAATCAATATTGCGTTTCCCTTTTTTCCTCGGGCCACGGTGATGGAAAACACAGCTGACTGATGGGACTTGGGCCTTGTTGATTTTTCAGGCTGTTCAGGGAAACACAACAAAGTTGTCTCTTGGCAGGCTCGCGAGTGCATGTGTCATTTTTAATTTTTTTATTTTTTATCCCCCCCCCCACCCCCACCCCCTTTTTTTTTTTTTTCCTGTGCAAAGGCGCAGCCATATTTACAGTAGTGAGTGCTAAAAGGTCCTCAGCCGAGGGTTTTAAATCCCTTTCCACGGTAGCCGACGGCGCGGATACGCACAGCGTCGCGCCTGCGTCTGTAAACATCATCACCCTGCCGTGAGCCGATCCCAGACCAGAGAACAATCTATCAGCGTCCTTCTACTGGCCAATCCCACGGAAAGCTCTCACATTCCTGTGTTTTTTTTTTTTTTTTTTTTTTCGGGGCCCCTGTCACCGTCTGTGATTTTTCTTGTGCTCATTCGGGATGCTCTCTCATTAATCGTGTCTCTTTGTGGGTGATCAGTGGGTGGAAGGATAGGGGTCGTCTGCCTTGAAATGAATGAATGAACGAATGGCCGACTGAATGAATGACTAATTTGTCCTGTCTTCTCGTCCACCCATCAGGGCCGACGGGGGTGGGTTTGAACGAGCTCAAGAGGAAGCTGCTGATCTCCAACCCCCAGCATTTCAGCGTTACCATCCCACGTGAGTCCCCCAACTCCTCAGCCCTCACATAGAGATGGATGTTCTGGCCCCAGCTGACCTGGGACCCTGGATCTAACAAATGCAGCACCCCACTCATCGTCCCCCAAACGTTTTCAGGCTGTTGTGTGAGCTCCAAGGGGGGGCCACTTGCATTGGTTTTCACATCAGTAAAGCACCAGCAACTGTTCAGATGATTAACAGTTTGGCTTTACCTACAGCGCACACAGTACTGTTGTCCACTCATTGTGTTTTTTGTTCAGAGGGTTTTAAGGATTTCTATCATTTACAGGATCGCATCAGTGTAGCAGCTCACTGTGGTCATGGCGACTGTACTTACCTGGTCTACCTTGCCTTCATGTGGTCAGTAGTGAAGGACGAGGACTGTAAATCTAGCATGTTGGTCTCATACACTGTGGAGTAGATTAACACCCCCTCATCACTAACCACATGTCGAGTATGCTCCCTTACTACCAGCCACATACATGTAGAGTACCCTCCCTTTAATGCCATCCACATTCATGGGGAGTACATTCCCTAAATACTAGCCACATATATGGAGAGTGCATCCCTTCAACACCAGCCACACACATGTTGTCTACATATGTGCGGATGTAGTTAGGTGGTGTACTTCACATGCGTATGGTTGGTGCTGTACCTGTGCCTGGTTATGTCACGCAGGCAGTGATTAACACACAGGCCTCCTCTCAGTCTGTGAGGCTTAGCAGCTGAGGCAGGGGAGTGTTTCTCCTCCCGCGTAGCTGTGAGCTGTGAGCTTTCCGTTGCTGCTCCTGACAGCCCCAGAGTGATGGAGGGAGCCGCCTCTCTCTCTCTGCCTCCTGAGGAGATGCCATTCCAGTGCCTCACTCCCTGGCTCTTCCCCTGCTCCTTTTTCTCTGAGAGGACCGCATGACAGCCCGCCATAATCCTGAACCCAGTCCAACCACGGTGCTCAACAGAGACCGCGGCCGCTGCCATTAACCACTGTTTAAGAGCGGGGGAGGGTATGTGTGTGTGTGTGTGTGTGTGTGTGGGTGGGGGGGTAAGGGGGGCATTAAGGGACGAAGTTTTCACTTGGCGAAGTCTGATTCTGTCATGTTAGGACAAATGAAATTGTGTGTTTTATGTATTTTTTAAGCAGAGTAACAAGGTAATTGTATATTTGAGGGGTGGTAAAGGAGGAGGGGAAATTGCAACAGTTTAAATTAATTGCCATGTTTGTTCCACACAAGTGCATAATGAATGTGGGTTATTCTGAGTCTGACACTTGAAATGTCACTAGTATTAAAATCCCATTGCAGCTTTTTCCTCTATGACTGTTAATTGTTTGCAAATGTGAAGCACGATTCTCTCTCTGTTACGACCGTAGCTTGCACATAGGCCTGGACTGAGACTGGCTGTTACACCCTTAGTTTTAAATTGAGAAAAAAGAGACTCGGAAAGTATCCTTAGTTTTTTTTTTTTTTTTTCTACATTTAAATTATTGCCAGAGTTTATGGATCAGGATATTTAACACATACAGTTTGTTGGGATTTAAACAAAAGTGTTACAGTACTATCCCCTTTAACCAACAATGAAAAAAATCTCTTTACGGTGCTGGTTAATGTTTTGCATTAAGGCTTTTGCCCCGTTAAAAAAAATTATTAAAAAAAAACCCACCAGCGCAGTAACACTACCAGGTATATAATTAGTGATTAGAGAGGAAGGTTGACTGTTTTTGATTGGGCTCCAGACTTACACTTATTTTCCACGAATGAATACGTCACTCCAAAACGAATGAATTGAAATTCCTTTGTTCCGCTGTGTGTATTTCCTACACCACAGAGCAGATGCTAAACGACATCCATGCGGCTCCTCTCAGCCCTTTCAGCGGCACGCGGGGCCGGGCCTTTGTGCCGCTGCCATCAGAAGCATAAATATACGGCCTCCGAGGGCCGCTGCAGTCAGGGATGTTTTGTCGGACGGGGCCGGGATTTAATGCATGGATGAATAAGTTATTCTGCACAGGAGTATCCCCACCACAGATTTACGGAGAAGGGTGTGTTTGCGCACGCAAGACTTGAAACGCAGATTCAGAAAACGCCATCGTAGGTTGTCCGTAACTTTTTGCTGGCGACATATATAAAAATATGTATATATATCTATATATAATAATTTTTTTTTGCGTGGCGTGAAACATATCTTCAGAGCACAGTGTAGTCCTGGCACGGGCAGGCCGGTGGACGGTGATAAAAGTTTATGGTTTGTTTTGGAGCTGGTGGGGAGCGTGCAGACCATTAGTCTGGGAGCAGGACCGCGCACACCTCTGACTCCTGCGGTCCTTGTTAACCACGTTGCCGTGCATACAGACCCCCACGCGCACCCCCTTCCCCCCCAAACCCGCCGGAGCCACACTCACTACTTTTAATGCTCAGCGCTTTTAATGGAAGCAATTTATAGGCAAGTAAATGTTGGAATTAATCTTAATGAGGGATTGAAAAAAAAAATCTATCATGTTGCGTTCTCTCATAATTTGCTTGCTGCAGCTATACGGTACTTGACAGTTTCCGCAGTTAACACACTCCAGCTTAATACTCTTGTAAGCACAGTGTGTTGCCTGGTTTTTTAACTGGTGTGTTCCAGTCTCTCTGGATGTTTTATGGATCCAGACAACATGGAATGACATATATAGCATTTTGCATTGATTAGTGCTTTATATATATTTTGGAGTTCCAGTCTAGTATAATGGTTAAGGAGTTAGTCTTGTAGCTCAGGGGTTGCAGGTCTGATTCCCACCTGAAGCACTGCCATCATATCTTTAAGCAAGGTACCTCACCTGAGTCCCCTTGCATGTGTAATATGTTAACTCAAAGGGCCTGGATATACTCCCCTGCGGACGCCCACCTGGACAGCTGCAGAAACCACAGAAGCATAGTTGTTCTTCTTATACTACTTTCTAGTCCGCTTGGAGGACGCATTTCATTGGTTCCTGTTCTTGGTTTTCCAGCGCATGCTCAGTTGGTGCCCTCGTAGAGTAGTGGAAAAATTTGAGGGTACACGGACGTCCGCACAGAGCCTCTCGAACACTATCTGATGACGAAATTTACGTCACGCGGACCCTCGCGTACCCGTGGATGTGCAAAGTATAAGTGGCCTAAGTCACTCTAGGTAGGAGTGGTTGCTGAAAGCCAAATGGAATTTCATGCATTCTGTGGGGTGTCTTTTAAGATTTAATGACAGCGCCATTAAAATGACTTTAAAACTTCTTAACTGTCCAAACATTTTACATCAGCGGGAGCAGTTTGCCGTCTGTGTGTGTTTTGGGAGCAGACGGTGTCGTGCAGTTTGCTCTTTGGCTTAATGAGATGTAAACAGGTGTTTCTGACCCTGCCGTGACCCCAGCCTCTGTCCCACAGACACCACTAGGGCCAAGCGGAGCCAGGAGAGTGACGGTGTGGAGTACCACTTCATCTCTAAGCACCTGTTCGAGACCGACATCCACAACAACAAGTAGGTACAGCGTGTGTGCTGCAGTGTGTCACTGATCATTCTACTTCCTCTTGCTGCTTCCTGCTTCGCTTCCCATGCACACGCGATCTGCACCCTCTCCTTCTGCTGGAAATCCAAAGGAGATCTCTCTGCTTTCGTGTATTCCATAAATCTCCACATGATTCTCTTTCTACTTTATCTTCCTCTCTTTCACCTGCAGCTCCAAATGTCCAACTGTGATCTCTCTACTTTGTCTTCATCATTTTCACCTTTAAGTCCCTATGCTTGAAGCTGTGTGTGCGTGCGTGCGTGCGTGCGTGCGTGCGTGCGTGCGTGCGTGCGTGCGTGCATGCCTGTGCATGTGTGTGAGAAAGAGTGAGTGTTACTACCATCCCGCGTCCTCTTAACCTTCAATTTAAAGGCACTTAACAGGGGCAAGCCCTCTCCGGGCGTCACCCAGCAGAGTCACACAGAAAGCAGTCTCCCCATCAGCCGCGGCTGGGCAGCGCATCCGTGACCTGCCCTGGGAAGACGGGCGGTCACCAAGTGCATGGAATCGACATGTTTTTTTTTTTCCTTTGCTCCTTATTTTGGCTGCGTGGAGGAAGCCATTCCTCTGCGTGTGTACAGAGTGTTTGGGTGTATTTTTAGGGTGGTGCAGAGCACAGCGCAGAGGGCAGAGCAGAGCAGGGCAGGCATGCAATGTTTTTGGGAAGTGAGAGGTAAATGAGAGAATTGTTGCTCTGTGGCTAGGCGCCGGGGACAGAGACACAGGCCAAATTACAAGGCGCTGCCCAGCGCCCGCTTGTTTTTGTTTTGCTCCGCTGCGTGCCAGCAGAACAATGTGCCGGGGTGCCCTCTGCCCGCCGCGAAATCTCTCCTTCGAAGCCCTCGGATCCCGGCCCCCATGACCCCACGCTCGCTTCCCAAGGAAAGCCCTGAGCGTGCTAAAAATGAACACCCGCCGTGTATCTGCAGCTCAGCCGAAAAAACCCACTCAGCAGATCCAGATGCCTTTCGCAGGGCGGCGGAGAATGAATGTGCCATTTATATAGATAACATAAACGTGGCATTGCGTTAACAAACAAACCGTAGTATTAAGGCAAAATGGTTGTCGTCGTTTCAATTAAATGTCAAGAATAATGTGCCAGGTTTGCGTAAAATAAATCACATCAAGCAAATACTGCATGCAATAGGCAATGGACATGTTTTTTTTGCCATTTGTACATTAAGTTATTTTCTGAAAACTTTATATTAATGTTATTTTTTGCCTGTGATTACATCAACATATTGCGTCCAGTTGAGTGACCAATATGTTTTCCATGTTTTTGGGGCCGTTTCAAAGTGCATTTGGACGAGATGAAAGAAACCAAATTAAGCTAATCGGCTGGTCATAGGGACCCATCGCTCTTTCATCCACTGGACAATGTAATATAAAGTGGGTTTATGACGCTATTTAAAGAAAACTTTATATTAGCCCTAGACCCATTGATAACAGTTCACAACTTCAGCACAGGGACTTGCTATGTAGAAATTCTTTCCACGTTCTTTCTTTTTTAATGATTTCTTAAGCTTTGTTCTAAAAATACAAGTAGGAACTTTATTGCATTTCATCAATATGAATAAGCAGTCTTATGTGATGGAAAACTGTTTGTTTGCTTTAGTTCTGCTCAGGAAATCTGGATTAGGAAAGACTTGGCATTTGCATTTAAAAAAAAAAAACCCTTTTAAAACAAACAGGTGTTACTGATTTAAAGTGTAACATAGAAGATTATATAAAATATTACTGTGCCAAAATGTCTGGAATTGTGTTCTACTGAAGAATGCTACAACTTACTCGGTGGTTGAAAGAGTAATGTGCTCCTCTCTCGAGGTTGAAAGAATAATCCGTACCTTCTCATGGTTGGGTTTTTATGTAATTATGTCTAATAGATTGGTGGGCAGAGTTAAGTGTGTGCCCACTTTACAGATTCTCCTTCTCGTGTAAAGAAGTGAGATTTGCCTTTTTCAAGGGAGGTTAGGATACACTTCTTCCTTCATTATGATTGACCTGGTTAGATAAAATCAATTAATCAATCAATCAATTATTTCATTTTCCATAAAGAACTGCATTTGTGCAGTGGACAAATAAGACAGACAAATAATCACAGACCAATCAAACTCTAGATCAGTCTATCAATGTCAGTAATATATATATAATATTTATAACATGTCAAAAGTCACTCCTTGCAGAATATATAATCTGGGAAAAAAAACTTTGTAGACAAATATATTAGGTGTGCAGCATTGAACTGACTTCAAAGTTCACTGGAAGTGAACTTTGATAGCCATGGTGTTCTCCTGTGGCCAGGTTATAGCCGTATCATCGCAGAGGTTAAATAAATACATGGTGGCGACTCACGCAGTAAAAGCACGTTCGCGGCGCAGCTGTGTTTCCAGCGACTGGGTGTTCGAGTCCCAGCTGCGCCTTTACCGGCTGTGGCTGGAGGTCCACATTGGCGAGGCAACAGTTGGCTCAGCCTCGCCGAGGGGAAAAATGGGAGTTTAAGCCGGTTAAATCATCAGGCTAATTGCTCTCTAGCGGCTTCCCCTGGCTGGTGTGTGCCTCCAGGTTTGTGTGCTGAGAATATTTTGACTTTGTGTTCCTCTGGCTGCATAGGTAATCTGTCATTGGTGTCACATCGTTATTACAAAACAAAAAAAGCAACTCTGGTCACCATGTGATTTGGAGAGAGCTGTATGTACAACATCTTTCCTAAATGTGGAGGAGAAGGTTGTTTGTTTGTTTGTTTGGGGCTAATCGTGCAGTTAAGATTGCATGGGAATAACTAAATCTACATATAAGGCATTGAACAGATTCTTTTTCCAGAATGACTTAGCTGGCTTATATACCCATACACGATCCCTTTGTACAGCTGAAGCACATTGCTGATGGGCACAGTAGGGCCCTGGTGATATTGGTGGTATAGAACCTCTGGGTTTCAACCTCAGCCTATTAAACATTACACTACACTACCACCGTGTTTCACAATAGTGAATGACGTGCTGTAATTAGTAAAATATATAATATTTTCCTGGAAAACGCGTCCAAAATGTATGCTGTGTAACACAAAGGAGGCTGACCTCATGCTCTTTCTCCCACAGGTTCGTCGAGCACGGCGAGTACAAGGGGAACTACTACGGGACGAGCCTGGATTCGGTGCGTTCTGTCCTGGGGAAGAACAAGGTGTGCCTCCTGGATGTGCAGCCCCATGTGAGTGACAGCACCCACCGAGCGCCCCATTTGCACATCACGGCCCAGACAGCCGGCCCGTGAAAGGGCCATTGTTCCGAGGTGCTGTTTTTCACCCGCTCGGCACCTCCGCTCCGCCGCTATCTCATAACGCGATCTCGCGCTGTCGAGTGTTTTTCCTCCCTTCAAGACTTCCCCCGGTCTGGGAGCTCCGACGCCGCGCTGGGCTTCGAGAAACAAATTTTTGGAATGGTTACAGCTAATTTTCCCTTCATTTAAGGATAATCAAGAAGCCTTCTGTGTATTTTTTTACGGTAGGCAGAGCCCTTATAGCTAAAGTTTCATCACTTAAGGGTTCCCTTCATTCAGCCAGGGTTCATGGAGTCATTGGTTCATGGGTGCCTACAGGGCACCTACAAGTTACCGGTTGCCATCAGCGGCAGATGTGACTCTCCTTAACTTATCTCTGTCACTCCAGGGTATTGTGGAAGGTCACTGACTCCAAGGCGAGTGTATCAGAGGAAGTGCACACACTTTAGCTGCCACACTCCCCATGGAAGGTGCAGTCATAATGTACATCTGGCAGGTGTGAATGTGAGAGTAAAGGGAAAGCACCCACCTCCTGACTCCCACTCCTGGAAGTCTTATTTACTTGTTGCTCGCTCCCCTACATCAGGGTGTCAGTGAATGCTGCCTTGAAACGCCTTTTACCCAGTGATTCTTTTATGCCACTCAGAAGCAGCAAATGCGTGATTTTGGGCCTGTTTTTTTTTTTTTTGCTAAATATTGGTAATAATTACACTTTTTTGCAATGTCTAATGGCTGGGTGCTCTGCCATAGAAAACTGATCAGTGAAAAAAAACAATATTCAAAAGCCATGGGAATGACGGCACACCAAACTTCAAAAAAGAAAAGAGACGTCACCTCATAGACGCCTTTTTTTTTATTTCTAAAAAACACGTTTCGGCATGAAGCCTTCGTCAGGGGAACAGACCTCTGTTTTTTTTTTTTTCTCTGTGTACAGTTCGGACTATAACTCCATCTTTGAGGCTGCAAATTCAATGACATGTAGTATTATGTAGATCGTTCAGAGATTCTTCTCCAGGAATATAATGTTAATGATATATATACATATATTTATACAGTGTTAAAATAGATCCCTTAGAAGCTTTTCCCAAATCGGCGGGCCAGGATCGGCCTAAATGCGGTTTGCGTAAAGCCTGCTTTTCACACAGTCTGTTCCCGTCAGTCTGGGCCCTGGTCGTGTTGCTTTAGCTCGCACTGAGTGAAGGCCCGATGAAAGGGCTGACTCAGACGGCCGGCTGCTCCCATGTTCCTGTCCACGTGCTGCGTCTGGCTGGGTAGGAGATGGCGGTTATCGCGCCCAAGGCCGTGCGCTCTGCCGCGGTTCGCCGTGTCACCGCGAGAGGAAGAGGCGTGCATCTTGTCATCGCTGTCAAACGAGATAGACTGGAGGACTGTATTCGCTCCACCGCCAGTGGTGTCTGCTCAGTTTTAGAGTTAATTTTTCTCACGGAGACAGTAATGTACATCTACTGTGCTGCTCACCATCTGCTGGCCTACTGAATTTTTTTTCCTTCTTTCTCTTTCTCTCTCTCTCTCTTTCTGAATGTTGCAGACAATAAAGCACTTACGGACGGCGGAGTTTAAACCTTACGTGGTTTTTGTGAAGCCCCCACCGATAGCCCGGTTGCGGGAAACCAGGAAGAATGCCAAAATCATCTCTGACAAGGATGACAAAGGATCAGCGAAGCCTTTCACGGTAAAGCATGCTGGGATACAGATGAGCCTGGGGCTGTACTGGGCTAAAATAATGACACCAGAGGTAGCTGTCACCTTGTCTCTGACTTAATGGACCACATGCTAATGAATAGTAATTACACAACTTTTTACTTTTTTTTTTTCCTTTCGGTATTTCGGTTGAGGGCTTTCAAAAACCAAAAGAGGCATCCAGGTTGCGTGTGTTTTCTGCTGTTATTTGGATGTGAAAGCATTAATCAATAGCTGAGTAGGAGGCTTCCTCAAGCCAGTGGACTGGTCCGGTGTTCTGACAGGTCCTGGAACATTGCGGTTTCAAAGACTTTGGTGTTCAGTGTTAATGTATGCAGGAGGATAACTCTCAAAAGGAGAAATGCGTTCAGTTGCTCTGGAAAGCTGCTCTGAGATTCCTGCCAGCTGAGACTATTATCTTATTATTTATTATTTTATGTTAATGTTGAGTTTGAACCCCGCACAGACAAACGCACGCACACACGTACGCACAAAAAAACATTTGTCAAGACACTGGTCAATCAAATTGTGTGCAAACCCAATCTCACACACATACACATACACACACACACACACACACACACACACCTACATACAAAATCAGAGATGCAGAACTTATCAATATGAAGACACCGGTCAGCTGAATGGGGTGCAAACCCATTCTCTGACACACATACACACACACACGGAAGCACGCACGCGATCCCACACACAGACACGTGCAAACAAAGTTCCTCAAACCCATTCTCTGACACACATACACACACACACACACACACACACGGAAGCACGCACGCCACCCCACACACAGACACGCGCAAACAAAGTTCCTCAGAAGCGTGTCCACAGAAAGGCTGAGGTAATTTTACGCACACCTTGCGCACTCGGTCCAGACGCACATGAAACCAATTACAGGGAGCAGGGGGCCCTGCTCCAGCCGCTGATGGCTTTCCCAGTCTGTGGGGTCCGTGGCTCGTGTGCCTACACCCCCCCACCCCCACAACGGAACGGCGTGGGGCTGTTTGAGGAACATAGAGAGGGCCTGCTCCCCACGGTAACCCAGTGAGTCCCACTGGAGACTCTTCGCACGTTAGCCGTGAAGGCCGCCGTTAGGACACCGACTCCCACCCCCCTCAACCCCCCAACCCCCCCCAGGTTCTGAACAGGTACAGTTGGTGGAAGTCCTTTCCCCACCCCCCACCCCCCGCACTGCTGTCAGGACGACTTTAGTGCTGCTTTTCGTCTGCGTTTCGTCTGCGTTTCGCGTTCTCGTCCTTTCAGCCCATTTCCTCCCCAACTCTTGCTCAAGGTTTCACATTGAAAAGATTATTCTACACGCACAGACGCACAATACACCGAGTGAGGTCTGCACGCATTCAGACGGCCATATGGCTCTGGATATGAAAAGGTTCCGAGGTGGGAGTGGGGGGGGCGGCTCTCATTTAAAACACTGCATCTGACACTAAATGTTTGAACCCTAATGAACCAAAGCACTTAGTCCATCACCGGTCCTGCGTCGTACCACTAGCCATTTCAGTTTTATCTAATCATTTCACACTCAGCAAATCTATTCACATAATGAACAACTTTTCATTTCCCTCAAGACTAATTCCATTAACAATGTCAGTGATGTGGTCGATGTCCTCACAGGAATTCACAAAGAGTTACAGCCTCTCTGATCAGTTTGAGTTGGGTTTCTGATCTCCTTTTTTTCCTCCTTTCGCTTTTGAATTCATAATTGTGCCTTTGCAGTTACTGCTCACCCTAGTACTGACAGCGAGGCCAGTTGTGCCGTGTCCCACGGCTGAGGACTCGCAGTAATAGTCGGCTAGTGACCAGAAGCATCATTTGGGTTTGGCACGGAATGGCAATCGCCAGTCTTGGAGCTCTCATGCATAAATCCATCCCAGTCCATTACTTTAATGGTAGCATCACAATAAGCCAAGAATTCACTTGTTCTAAAGCTGCTATTGAGGTTTCCTTTCTTCCCCATGTCAGAATCAATAAGCACATTGTAAATTCACTGATACTGCATGGTGACGGTGGAGGCTTTTCTACCAGAATTGAAATGCACTGTCAACTGCTCCCCAGTGGCCTACTCCCACAGACATTGTGACATCACTCTTTTCTTGTTCCGAGAGCCTAGTTATTTTTCACACTGCAGATTTGTCACCAATTATGCGTTTGCACACTGCACTGGAAACTAAAGATGTATCTAATTCACATGTTTGCCAGTACCTAGCCAGCCAGAAGAGGCCGCTAGAGAGTGAGGAAATGATGATTTTTAAGTAGTTTAACCTCTGTCTTCCCCTGGCAAGACTGGGCCGACTGTTACTTCACCACTTCAGACCTCCAGCCATACTTGGTAAAGGCACTGGAAGTCTCAAGCCTGCACCACAAACAATTGCCTCTATTGTGTGAGCCACCCATTGGACAACTAGGACCTGTTCTACTGCCAGCTTGGTCACAGAGCTGCTGAATCGGAAAACATGCATTTTTAATTAGCTCAGCTTCAGTTCATTAGCAGTCTAGCTGTCTGAAAGCAACTGAACAACATAAGGGGTACAGAAAAAAAAAATATGGGGGCAAGTGGCTGTTCTGTTAGTGGCGCATGACACATAACCAAGAGGAAGGGCAGAAAACCACACCCTGAGCAGATCGGCAGGCCACAGCCCAGCACAGTGCTGCGTTAAGGGCGTGAGGGTCGTTACACGCATGTGTGAGCTCAACAGGAAAGCACTTTACGCTGCCCTGTCTTTAAGAGGTTATCATCCCCCTCAGAAACGGAACCACACCCACCAACCACACGGTTAATTGCCGTGGAGTAGGTGTGAGCTAGGTGCTGGAGCTCTCGGGTTTGTGGCTGTCTCTGGAGGAAGACTGACTCACCAGCGAGGTTTTGTAACGGGGCCTGGTGCGTTCAAATGAGCTCTGAGAATGTGCCATCTACTGTTACAACACAGCCTGTGCTCCCGGAGCGACCCTCTGCAGTAAACACATGCTTTCCTACTTTGTGTCACAAATTGAGAAATGCGTGCCTGATTTATTTTGCTTTCTTTGTGTTTGTTATAGTCTAGAGTCTTCTTTTTTTTGTCATTCTCAATAAATCCCTGTAAATGTAGTCTTGGTTTTAAAAAAGAAAGAAAGATGAAATATGCCCAGTTTGTCATATCTTCATCTTAATGTAATATTACAGGCACTGACAGCATTTTAAAGCATTCATATCGCGGTTATTAGAAGCCTGAAAGGGAAACCTTGTTCAGTGAAAAAGCACAGACATATCCCATCCTCGACCTGCTGTTTTTTTTTCTTCTTCCACAGAGAATGCCGGAGTATGATCTGTTTTAACAATAAATACATCCCCGCTCCTTCAGCGCAGGGATTCCTGCAGAGGAACAGTCTTTTCATTGTTAAAACAGACCAGACTCTCTGTTCTATTGTTTTAACCTCAATATAGCTTGTATAATGTTGATGTCATTTTCAAGCTACCAAAATGTATTCAGTTCAGTCTGCAGCTCTCAATAGAAGTTTATATAATCAACGCTGCCGGCCAAATCAGATCGGTGGAATGGCAGTCATCGTAGCCGCGTTGTGCTGAAATGTTGATATAGTTGTATTATGATGAAATGTGGAAGCTAGGCAAACTGAATGAAATTATTAATTTAACTTCTGCCTCAAGTCAGCCATAGTTTGGTAGTTATTGGGCAGGTCCCAGTGCAGTTTAAAACAAAGGGCATTTTCCTTTCCATTTTAGAATGAAAAAAGCACAAACAATACAAAGACATGTTTGCTTGTCTCCAGTAAAATATAACATACCTCATGGCAATTATAAGTTGTCATGTAAATTATAAATGTAATGTAATTATAGTGTAATGTAATTATAATTGTAATGTAATGTGTTTTGATTGAATTGCATACGCCCTTAGAAGAGGCTTTTGTTTGGGTCCTGACCTTTGTCTTTTCAAGCAGTTCTGCTGCAAAGCAATACTTTTTTTTCACAGGAAAAAATCCCTGACTTTTTAAAATAAAACCCAGGTCCTATTGTGAACCAAACCAGTTCATTTTTTTGAAGAGAGTGACAAGCAGGTGCACTTTTATTTGGACTAATAAAAATGTACTTTTCCATCGTGAGTCTGACAGTGTGTGTAGTTAGTCTGTTCTCTTACTGAGGACCAGGCTCTTGATAACATTTTACTTCTTCGCGCTAAGTGAGGGTCTGTGTTACTGTTAATAAATAATATTTAGTTTTATTTGTGATTGATTAATGTTGAAATGTATGAGTGATACAGTTATTCACATTGTCAAAACTTGACTAACCGAATGTTTATATTTATTTAATCGTTGCTCATTCTTTGGCAACATATAATTATCGTATTTTATGGCAATAAAGCACTTGAACCAAAAGAAATTGAGAGAGAGAGGCACACGCACTAACCGGTCACCGCAGAAATGGTATCCGAGCGCTTATTCTGGAACTGTGCTTCCTGCCAGCATCAGACTGCAGTCTTGAGCGCTGGCAATCAAAGGCCGGACTCGACTTCTTAAGAGAAGCCGCTCAGCCCACTGACCATGGAGGAAAAGCGCAGCGGTCAGCTCAGATCACTGCTAATGTAACGTGAAGTGGTGCCTGCTCTGGCCAGAAACATTTTTTCCCTCTCAAAGCTCAGAGAGTGGGATGTGGCGCTTGCAAAAAGAAAAAAGTCCTTTTAATCACTGGACGGGTTGCTGTGCAACTGGTCTCAGCTGAGTCTAACTATGTGAGAGAGGGAAGAGCTTGTGAAGAGCTCTGGTGGCACTGTTCCTATATTGCTTGATATGATTTTTAATATGATCTGATTTCCTCTCATCCAGTTACTGTGTTTCTAATCTGCTTTCTGTCCTTGATCAAATATAGGGTGCAAAACACAAAATGTTGCAGAGAAGCTTCTGGCTGTGGTTTTCATTCCCGAGGGATGGGGAAAGGGTTCTGAAATTTCAGTCTATAAGGCTGGCCACGAACATTTGCGGACTGGTGCGTGTTTGTGTGTTTGGCACAGACTTCTGTATGACTATCCAGCCAGAGATCTGAAGTGAGATGAATGCGGTGTTCCTCTTGTTTAAAAAAAAAAAAAAAAAGGTAGCTAAAACTATGAGCCCACTTGAACACGGCCCTGTTTTCTCAGGGTGTGACGGAGTGTGCAAAATTAAACCCAGTGTAAACAGGCCATTATAGTGGCTAATGCGGCAACCCTATTGAGATGGTGCAGCATTATTGATGCTAAGAAAGTGCAGAAATTCCAGCTATGAGAGAAGGTTTCCGACACATATAATCATTGTCCCTTAACCTATATCCTCTGAGGACTTCCTCTCAGAGGATTGAACGTCTGTGGTGGTGATGATAGAGTATGACAGACAAATTAGATAGACTTCGGAGGAGTATTGTTGAGTGTGTTGCACGCTCAGTTTAGCTTCTTCGCGGCATCTAAATCGAGCCAAACTTGAAATGAACACAGTTGACCCCGGACCTAAGCTGCCAGCAGACTGTGACCACTAGAAAGAAGAAGAAAAACAAAAAAACCCTCCAAAGCATTTGGGATGAGGTTGGGGGGGGGGTTCTTGGGTGTGGGGTAGTTTTGGAATTTTTAATTTTTTTTGTCTTTTCTTTTTTAGAATATTTTATGTTAAAAAGAAAAATAGTCTGTAAGGCCTGTAGAATCTCAGAGGAAATCATGAAAATTCCTTGAGGTTTGGTTCTCGCATGGCAAAGGGTTTTGGTTTGAACAGTCTACATGTGGGTGTTGGATCGCAATGCGGCTTTTCTGTGTCAGAAAAGTGAGGCTTAACTCACCTCCTTGCCTTTTGTTCATTTATTCATTTCGCTCTCACGTTTTCCCCCACAGGAGGAAGACTTCCAGGAAATGATAAACTCCGCCCAGACCATGGAGAGTCAGTACGGACACCTCTTTGAGAAGGTGATCGTCAACGACGACCTCACCGCGGCCTTCAGCGAGCTGAAAATGGCGCTGAAAAAGGTGGAGACGGAGACGCACTGGGTCCCCATCAGCTGGACGCACTCCTAAATAAAAACAAGATGGAGGGATGAAAAATGGAAGAAAAAAAGGGAAGGAAGTTTTTTGTGCAAAGAAGGGACTTTGAAAGTTTGCAGCAGGATTTCACTTGTAGGGATGTTATTGTATATTTTTGTATATGATGTGACATATATGATATATATAATCGACCATCCCCACAAATGTGTATGCGTGTGCATGTGCGCGTGTGTATCTGTGAGCTGATATAGGCCTATATATGCACGCACACAAATATACACACACACACACACATACATGTATGCATATATAGCGAGACCACTGCGGAAAAAGACTCTTGCAGGTTTCTTGGTCTATGTCTGAGAGTGTGACTCTGGGCCTCGTGAAGCAGGGAATTCCTTGGATCTCTGCTTTTGGGTGTGAGTGTGTACTGACCGTGCTGTGCTGACGTGCTGTCCGTGGGGACAGACACGCGCTCCTGTGACTGCCAGCCTGCGCCCCGCCAGTCTGGACTCATTACTTAGTGTTTTTTTAACATTAGTTTATAGAAACCAAAGGGATTTCTCATTTGGAAGTAAGGTTTACATGACATTTATGTATAGTGCACAGCCTGAAAGCAAGAGAGGGGCGGGAGCATTTGCCTTCAGTCTTAAAAACGTTTTTAAAAATGTCGACAAAACCCTTCTGTTTTTCAATGCCACTGTAGTCTGTTATATTGGAACGGCAGAAAAAAAAAACACATTTTGCAGGTACAAGCAAAGAGGGCACTGTTATGTTTTATTTGAGATGAATTAATATATTTTAATATTTTTCTGCTGTTTTACATATCTTTTTATATGCATCTGTCCTGACTTTTTTAAGAGCTAAATGATGTGAAAACAGCGCGTCTCCCAGATAATCATAAAGGCGGGAGCTGCGTCACGGCTTTCTCAAACACATCGCAGCACAAGGGCCTCTCACTCCACACAGAACATGGTTTTGTTGGGGTTTATATTTCATGTCCAAGCTATTTTAAGTCCTCCACCCTTCTACCGAAGGTGCCCGACATAACAGTTTGCCATTAAAGCGACCAGACTTTGGCTCTCCTCTACAAGAAATGTTCGCAATCTTGTGTAATTAGGGTGGAGTATAGTTGCATTTATTCTCATAAAATGGGTCTAAAACAAGGAACCTAACACAAGGTTCTAAGCATTTCCAGATTTACAACTCCAAGAAATAACTGCACAGCCTCTTCTGGCTTAACAAGGGTCACGGTTTTATACATATTTAAGGTTAGAGCTGGTGGTTATTTGGGTATTTGGGGACTCACTGAAGTGTTCTCTCTCCTTCTCTCACTCTCTGTCTCTTTTTTACCCTCTGTCTTTCTCTGTCTCTTTTTCTTTCTCTCTCTCTTTCTGTCCCCCCCCACACACACACACACACACTCATTCACCCAGCTTACTGCACATGCTGACACTATTTGTTGGGTGTCTTGCAGTAATCATTGATTTAGAGGCTGGGGGTAGAGAGTGTTTGTTTGCAGGGATGTGGCCTCTCAGCTTTCCATCTCTGTCTTTCTGTCAAACCGTTGCCCCGGAATATCTGTAAGATCCAGCACAGCATTCCATGTAAATACCCCTTTTAGTCCTGATCAGATCACCAGTACTGCACTTTGTGAATGTGTTTCTGTAGTTTGGATTCCCACTCTTTTTTTTTTTTTTTTTTTTTTTTGCACTCGCCCTGCTGTATGTTTTAGTTCAATAGCTCAAACAATTCATGTTATTCTCTTAATTCATTTTCACCCTCAGATACTCAACACCAAAACACAGCCACACTTCAGTTTTCTTAATCTCTAAAGGTCATAAAAAAGGTTTTGTTTGTTTACTGATATATTTATCTGTCTAATTAATCCCACTGGAATTTTTTTTTTTTTTTTTGCAAACAATTGAATATATTTTTTCAATTTCAAAGGTGCATCATTAATATTGCCCTCTTAATATCAATATTCTTTGATCAAATCAAATTTACTGTCTGTGCAAATGAACAGATTCTCTTTTCTTACTGTACATTAAATACTATACATCCATCATCGTGTGTTTTTATTATACTTCGAATGCCTTTGAAATGATTTATCAGGTTTAGCTCATCCATTTTGAAAAAGGTTTTTAAATGTTGTAAGATACAAATGGACTTATCTGAAATAAGAATTGATATGTTTGATATCTGAACTGTGACGTTTATGGATAAGTTCATTATGTTCCATCATCGCTGAGCGACATGTTTTGAATCAGATGAAGGTCTCCACCTCAGGCAGGCAGTTGAGAATCAAAACATTTTAAAATCCATCAATCCATGTGCGTAAACTAAGTTCCTTCTTTTATTTTGTCTCTTTTTTTTTGGGGGGAGGGGGGGGTCCAGGCTTACATGTTTTGTAAGTAAAGCTGGACTCAGGGTGTTGGAAATGTCACGTGTGGCTGGGATTTGACTCTGTGCCCTTGTCAGTAGTCGCCTGCAGTAGGGCAACTTCAAAAGAGTCGTCTCCAACATGGCCACCCTCAACACTTGTGTAAATAACCCCAGGAGCAAAACAAAAAGCACCTTTCATCTTGCAGAATTACCTCACAGGAGGGAGGCAGGTATCAGAGCCCCTGTTCTCAGCTGTGCATCATTAGGTCTTCATCCCCCTCTCTCTCTCTCTCTCTCTCTCTCTTTCTCTCTCCCTGTCTCTCTCTGGATAAACTGCGGCCGTGATAATATTATTTCTCGCCGACTGTAATTAGTAGACACACTGGAGTGCTGGGATTCTGCACCACAGACGGGGGGTGGGGGGTTGGTGGGGGTGAATCAGGGAGCCGCCCCCCCCCCTCTCCCACTTGCCACAGGGAAATTTAAGCCAGCGCCCCCTATGTCAACAGTGCACATTAATTAAATGGTGTTGTCTGAGCAATGGCCAAATTGCTAATTCAGATGTCATTGGACCTTCAAAAACAATGGCTGCCGCAGGAGCCTGGGGAAGTCTTGAGTGGCGCTCGGGGGACACTGCTGAGACGCCTTGATGACGTTCCAAAACAAATTTTCGGAGCCAAACGGGTCGCGTGACCTTCAGATTTCCTCTTTCCACCGGGCCCGGCTTTGATGGCGGCAGAGCCGGACTTTACAGGCGGCAGCGAGGGCGTGTCCCAGGAAGGTCGGGGAGAGGTAATGGATCTGGCAGGGGCCAGAGGGAACAGTTTTGGAGACTCCAGCGCTCACTTGTTAATTGCGATTCTGAGGTATTGCGGTGGGGGTGAGGGGTGGGGCAGGAGAGGGCTCGGTTACACCGGCCTCTGCAGAGGAGCAGGAAGTTGGCCCTCTGTCCCAGCGTGCAAAGTCCAAAAGCGCTCTGCTAAGGTTTTCAGCGTCACCTTCCAAACCCCCGTTAAGCCCAGCGATCCGTGCTTTCGCGCAAGCCGAACGGCTCTTCGGCATCCTCCTGAACCATGGGATATGTGAGCAGTGGGACCTGGGTCCCGGTGTCAAATGGGACGTTCAGACTGGAATGTGAGTGTCCCCCCCTCAATGAGTACCCCTGCTGTGTTCAGGACCCCTGAAGGGGTAAGGATGACTGGGTCTGTTGGGGGGGGGGGGCTGGGAAGGGTGGGAGGGCAGTGGACAGGGTAATGAATATCAGTCTTATGCATTTGCCGGAGGTACAGCTCTCATTTCTAAAATCTTCAGTATGAAAGGTTTTGGCAGAGGATTAAACCAGCCGTCCATGATTAAATCTGCTGTGGAGCTATTGCTTATTGAAATCAATAACAAACTTAGTGGCATATTGGCATATTTCTTCCATATTTTTAAAATTTACGCATGAAGTGGGTCTGATGATATTAGTTTTCTGGGACAGCGTTGGGCTGCAGTAAGGGAGAATTGCACAAGAGCCCATCTGATCCAGGATCTCCATGGAGCTTCTGTTTTTATTTAACCAGCCCATTCATTTATACGATCTGACATTTTGATAAAATCATGAACTACAGGTGATGACTGTATCCTATGCTCAGACCGTAGCAAAAGCCTGCGCTCTGGTCCAAGATAAAGTGAGTCAGAATCCGTGTACACAGAAGATTTTACAAGGTTAGTATCAGTCTGGTTTACAAAAAAAAACAAAAACCTTGATTCAATGGGGAGGTTTTATTGAGTAGCCACATAGCTGATACTGAAATTATAATTTTGTTATGATTTTTGGTGCCAGGATTGTGCAAATCAACTGATTTTCATATGCTTTGCACCTCTGAGCACAATTCAAAACAGGTCTCCTAATATGTACACGTGACGATAAGTTTTGTTTTTTTTTGTCATCGGGGATGCAAGCAAATGAGCTTGTAGAATGAAACGCAAATAACTTGGACCACTATTGGCTGAGAGTTGAGTAGTGAAAGGGTTTCTTCATTGTCATGTGTCTCTACTTACAATATATTTTTCATTCTTCTTTGTTTTCAAATTAAATAGTGTTCCATTTTTAATATCAAGCTCGTTAGGAAACAACATGAGAAGTACAGGATTGCCCAAATGACCTCTGCTGGTGAAACAAACTTCTGTTTGACATTTGGAAGGCAAAACATCAATACTAATAGGACAAGCATTGTTTTGTGAGGAGGAAGAGCAGCTTTGAGATTGAGAGATGTTAATGAGGGAAGACACGATATTATCTGATGAACTAGCAACATGTGGCCGAACCTTACTGCGACACGTTCCTGTTGATGGCCATTGAATGCAAGAATGGCCTCCCATAAGCTTGCATAGACATAGGGTAAGATGAAGACATTTCACATGTAGCTTGAGCAGGCTGACTGTCACATGCCACATTGAGTCTTTTGTGTAAAAAAAACGTGGCTATCCCTGCCGACAGAACCCTCCCTCCCTCAGCAAAACCACAGTTTTTCACATGTCCTTCCGTTAAGGCTGATGACCGCAGGCGGCACTGTCATTGTCCAGCAGGGGGCGATAGCAGAAAGTGGTGCCCATTCATCTGCAGGTAATCCATCCACAGCAGCGTCTGTGTACACAGAGGTTAAGAGAGTAAAGCCAGAACGACTGGAGCAAAGAGCAGCCCACACACTGCTCTGTGCATCCCTGCAATAAGGCAAGCCCAGCAATGGCGCTGACCGTCTGCAGGGGTCAACTCCTTTACAGGCCCCTGATTCTCAGTGCTCCGTTTCACACAGCGCTGTGTCTCACTTGAAGGCTTGTTTTTTTTCCCCCTGAGTGTTTATTTTACCATGTCTGCTTTTGTTTGATTTTGAATTTGATTTGGGGGTGTTACTCTCAGATTGTTTTCGAAAATACACGTGAAAGGAGTGATGAATTGCACATGAACGCGGCACCGGAGCCAAATTTCGCCCGCCCAAGGAAAACACGAGAGAAAGGGTGACTGACATCCACTCAGCTGCAGAGTGACTTATACTCACTTTCCCTCCACTGCAGGGGTCAGAGGTCAAGTGTTTCATCACCAGGCCTTCACGTACCCTCATCACGGCTATTATGCGTGTGACTCAGGGAGCACGCAGCAACTCGCTGTGTCCTCTGTCCTGCCGCCGTTGCTATGCCGACCGCGCAAAAGGCCGCGCCGAGATGCACGCGCCGTTCCGAGGGCCCGCTATGGCGCTTGCAGCGTTGCATCAGCCTCCCTCCCGTGTTTTATACATATAAAAACGAAGAGGACAGAAACACATGTTCCCAGATTAGGTTTCCCTCAGAGTGCCACGGACAATCAGGGACCGCTGGAAAAGAGCGCCGCTCCCTTCTACTTCTGCGGAGGGAGCACTCGCTCCTCTCTTGAGCCAGGGCTCAATCACACAAATTAGAGGCAATTTGACCGAAAGGAGTCGGGTTTGGGGTGAGGGGGGTGAGAGGGGGGGGCGTAGGGTCTGAATTAATGTGGAAGTGGCGGCCTGGCCCGCTCCGCATCTGCACACATGTACGAGAGTACGAGGGCCCTCTCACTGAGAGATGAAAAGAGTTGTTAAAATAAATCCACATATAGGTCAATAAACCTCCCGTGTGCCCGATAGTCCCTTACTGATTTAAAAAAACAAATCTTCTTTTCCTTTTACCTGTTCCCTGGAACAACATCAGGCCCAAACCGCAGGGACCAATGGCTTCCCCAGTTATGAAATGAATTCAGGAGCTCACCAAAAAAATCAAAACTGACTTTTTTTCCCTCTTCCTCCCCCCATCCCTGCTCTGTCTTTTCCCTCCACCCTGTTCCTATAATGCTTTAACTTAGTGGTTTGGGAATTTCTGGATTTATAGGATTAAATGTTAAGCTTTTATCTCAGATCAAGAAGATTGATGTTGCTCTGGTAGGTAAGATTTCACAAATTCGACTGTTTCAGTCCATCTGATGTATTTATTTTCATGTCCATAAATTGTCGTATTAAGTCAGCATTTGTCAGAGGAACAGGGTTTCCTAGGTTGGGACTGAGAGCAGACTGACTGGAGATTATGGCAGGCAAAAAAAAAAAAAAAAGCCAGACAGTCATCGGGGCACTGGTGACATGTCAAGGAGAGTTTTACATCGTTTGCGATGCGTTTCGGAAACCATTAAAACAAAATGACTCACCCCTCTGATATACACCCCAATCATTTTGATTTAGTGTGCTGAATTACGTAGTCAAGGCCAATATCCTGAACCCTTCTCATTTTGATAAGTCCTATGCACTGCCTATGACAAATTGTACGTTGTGCACATCAGGGGTCGGAGATATTTTGTTGAAATTTTTGCGTTTCAATACTTTCAAATGGTTAAAAAAGTGCTTTATGAAGCTTTCTGTCTTCCCAGCCTTCTTTCTTTTTTTTTCCCAGAATGACAACTTTCTTCATAGTCGTACGTGTTTTTTTTTTTTTACGTTAGTTTTTCAGCCTAGCTCAGATAAAAAGCCAGAGGGGACATAACAACCTTTTCCCCTTTACCATCGTCAACATCCTTGACCAGAGAAAGAGAGTTCAATCGACGAGCACAAGCGCCCACCCAGTCCTTGTGCTAATTAGCCACACATTACCTCATGTCTATAGGCCCAAACCTGTCAGGGTCTGTCACCTTGAGCTGTGTTACTCAGTTACCAGGTCCGGAGGCCAGGGACAATCAGTGTGCGTGAGCTGAGGATGTACCTGTCCTCTCTTGCCTTTTGTCCTTTTACCTGACCTGTGACATGCGACATGCTCAGTTGCGTTCTGTTCAGGGGGCTGGAGAACAGCATGCTGGTTGTATGTGAGTACACTGCTCAGGGCAGAAGTTCAACTAAAGGGGACCGATGTTTTTTTTTTTTTTTTTTTTTGGAAATGATTTTGACGTCTGTGGAGTAAAACCAGTTCATGGTGGGGGTCGCGGCTGCGAATGCATTGACTGTGTTACAGGAACACGAAGCTGTCCACCTGTATTTTCTTAAACTTGGGTTCGGAGCCCCCGGGAGAGTCTTCGGCCTCCACCTCCCGGTTTTAATTGTTCAGCCAGGAGCCCTGAGTGTTTAGCGTTAAAATCGCAAACGAGGCCAGGTCGCCCATTGCGCACAGTGAATCAAGGTTCTGGTGTCATTTGTGTGTGTGTGTGTGTGTGTGTGTTACTACAGGTTCTGCTAATGAAAGGAGAAGAAACTGAGAGTTCATTCCATCGCAGCTCTCTCTGATTTACCTGACACATAAGTAAGCCAGTAGAGTTGAAATAAAATACTTTGTTTGATCTATTGTGACTCAATAAATTCCTGCCATGATTGCAGCTTCATGGTTTCATGCCAAGATATTGTCTGTTTCTTGTCAGTGGCCTGTAAAAGGTGTAGGTTGGAAGTTAAAACTATGGTCATAGTTAAATATATGATCCCCGCGATCAGCAATTTCGGAGGAGCCATTTCCCATGTCCACATTAATGGTGACAAAGTTACCTTCAACCCCCCTTTCCAAACCAGCTCAAGCAGTTGGCAGAGTTAAAGTGTTACCCTACAGAATTCAGGTTTTAAGGTTCTTTCAGGAGAGAGAGAGAGAGAGAGGGGTAACAGCTGACTGGCCGAAGGGCAGGATTTTCGTTCCTGTATGTCGTGTGAGGGCATTGCAGTGAGGTAGCCCTGAGCGTAAGGCCTCATTACAGGCAGTTAAGCGAAATGCGGGCAGCGCAGATCATCAGTCATTAAAAGCATGTCCATATGGTAATTCTAACATTACTGGTCTGGCTGAAGCAATAACACAGCTGGGAGCAGAGCTGACACGTGAGATCCTCAACGTGTTTTTTTTTCTTCTCTTTTTTACTGAGGTCCCTACATTTGTGAAGCATCAGAGACTTACACAATCCCCTTCAGTCACTAATGAGGCTTTGTTTGTATTCAGTGACCCTCGGCCTGCTACTATTGTTTGTTATTTGGGTTTATTTCTTGCATGTGTAGTTCAACAGACGGTTGGAACGATGAAGCAATCCCCTTGACCCATCAGTTAACCAGTTGCGGACGGACTCTGCGCGACAGGTTCCCGCTGCAGCAGACGCTCTCCGTTCGGCCTTGTTCCTCTCTCGGTGAGCGATGGTCCGTCCAGTCCAACCCTCTGTTACTCCTGCGCAGGAGTTACCTCTAACCTTTCTCAAAATCCTGTGAAGCAGGTCTCTGTTACACACTACTGTTGGTGCTTGTGGGGGATTGCAGTATGTGAACTCCTTCCAGCCAGCTAGCAAGCGATCGAGCCAAAACACCAGGTCACGGCTAAAAATACCTGACAGCTTCCTCTGTGGATAACGGAACTGGGCTGATCTGTCAGCTTTTATTCCCACCAGTATTACGCTTGATTTTATTCAGGTTTTGAGTTACTGAATATGGATTTTTTTTTTTATTCCTGATGCCCAGTGAAGTCCAGTGTTTATTTATAGGTGGTGACAGCAGGACTAGTGAAATAAGGATGTATTTTATAGTCGTTCTTCTTCTCGCTTCTGAATGTCCGTACTGCATTTAGTCTTTCTAAAAGATGATACGCATAAGCATTGGGGGCAATCTGTAGTTTGGTGGCTCAGGTTGGTGGTTCAAGCCACAGCAAGAACACCATTGCTGTTGGGGCCTTGAGCAAGAACACCATTGCTGTTGGGCCCTTGAGCAAGGCCCTTAACCCCACATTTTTCCCAGGGGGGATTGGCCCTTGGCTAGGCCTAATCAACTGTAAGTCGTTTTGGATGAAAAACATCACCTGAATGATTGTAATGTCTTGTAATTGTATGGAGGTTATTGGACTGGGAAAGGTTTCCCACACAGCTCCACATGTTGATGAATCTCACACATTCCAGGATAGAATATAATGCATACAAACGCTTAAAGATCACATTGATGTGCGTGCAGTTCATCAGATTTGGCTCGGCTACGACATTAGCTCATATCAGAAGTGTCTTGGCGCCTTGTTTCAGGAGCCGGCCCCAGGTCTCTTTTGACACCCCGAAACAGAGAAGTCCTCCAGCAGATGGAAATAAGACCCCTGCGAGATGGCGACCCAGGCCAGCTCATGGAAACACAGGGACGCCCTCGACGGTCCCACTCTGGGCCCGGACCCTGAAATCTCACGAAATAACATGTTCTCCCCTCCAACACGCGCCACGTTGTTTTGACACACTGTCGTTTCTTTTTTTTTTTTTTTTTGCTCTCGGACAGAACGGCGGCAGGCCCATGGAGTGGTCGCACACCATGTTATTGTTTCCAATTAGCGGTTCTGCTGCCTTGTCCGAAATGGCGTGACAGGAACCAAAGACTGATACAATGGATGTTTTCAAGTAAATGCAGAGGGGGGAGAAGGACCTGTCTGGTTTTGCGAGGGGAAGAATAACAGGGAACTGTAAGATTCGGTAATGGGTCATGTCCCTTTGCAGGGTGATGTAATCTCTCAATAAAGAACCATCGGTTCAGTGCGAGCCCATATGCTGTGAGCAGGCGAGCCCTCCCTGGTTCAGCTCCACAGTATGGCGGTGAGCTTGGCTGAAAGTTGGCCGGGTCTGGCAGAAGGCGAACAGGGCTGTGAAACGGCTTCCTCCACTCCAGCATTAATCTGTCAAAACTCAAAATGACTCACATGAACAGAACCAGAGACCGACTTAATGTGAATATGTATTTTTGAAAAGTTACTTTTCGGTACCATTAACGGTCCTTTTTTTTGACTAATGAGGTTAATTGGCATCCTCTTAAGCACCTAACGGCGCTTGAGGAAACCCAGCACAAAATAATTCCATTGAATGGGCTGGTGTGGTGGCCGTCGGTGTACTGCGAGAGGCTTGGGGTTGAGAGACAGGGAGAGGAGCGAGCCTTTTTTCGGTGTGAGTTACAGGGGGAGGAAAGCGAAAGCTGTCCCAGCAGTCCTGGTGTCAGCAGGTGTTGATGTTGGGGAGTGGCGTTTGAGTGGTCCAGGGAGCAGAGGCCTTGGCAGTGGATAATGGCTTTTTAAACAGCGGTTTAATGAGTGATCCACAGCAGACCGAGGTGACAGCCAGTAGACTCCGAGCCCCCTCTCGACCCGTCTGAGTGCCAACGAGTGGGCACCAGAGCGCTCCACGACGCAAGAGGCTTGGCGCTGGCTTCGCCCCAGCGGCTAACATGAGGCGGGGACCTGAAACCCCCTCAAAGGCCGAGCGGCTCGTAGGCTGTCCGGAGACAGACCAATTAGTCCCGTGTGTCGTGGGATCAGACGGCATCGTTAGCACCGACTGGAACGCTGGAACCTTTTTTTTTTTCCTCTTCTGAATGCATGCCTAGCCAGATGTGGTCTTCGGTTCCAACGTAACCGAATACGCTTCCAAATAACTACACTGCAAACGCAACGAGTCTGTCACTTGCTGCTTAGTGCGGTGGCCTTTGCACCCGTGAGCGTTCGCTCTTTGTTATGAACATTTATCATCTGCTAATATGGTGGTTGGGGTGTTCTTTTTTTTTTGGTACATCCCATGCTTGCTTTTCAAAGAAGTGCTTCACTGTGAGAATGCTGCCTTCCCTGGCTCTGGTTTCATTGATTAGCACCAGTAGAGGCTCCAGCCAGAGTCTGCAGCAATATGTGTGCTAAAGTCTGTGCCTTTTAAAATCTTCCATCTACCATAGACACTCATACGTTTCTTCCTCATAGAATTTCCCCAGAAGTTAAAAAAGAGAAACATATATAATATTGCCATAATGAATTAACAGAAATACCAACTATTAACTATATATTTGTGACGATGGCATTTTAGCAGCCTTCCTGCCCCCCCCACTCCTGATCCAGACCTCTACACACAGGGGGTGTCTCACCCGAGCCTGCTGCAACACATTCAGGCAGACTGAGTGTGCTCCTGAACCTCCAGGAGAGATTATTAAACAAAAGTCAAAACGTGTTAAATCTCTGAAAAGAGTTACTGGCCGAGACAGACCCAAACACAGGCCACTTCAGAGACCAGCTTCAAAACACAATAACACCACGAAACGATAGAGAGGGAGGGGGGAACAGACAGACGAAGCTGAAGATCTGTGTTTTTATTTAAGCATGTTGAGTGACTTTGAAACAGAACCAGCTGCTATCTGCAGGCAGAGTGGCGGCTGGGATCCAGCGCGGGGCTGGGCCGGTCTGGTCTGGTCTGGCAGGAACAGAGACAGATCCAGAGCGCTTGTCACCGGAGGGGCGGCATGGCTCCATCGGTGTCAGCCAGGGACTTTGGGCCAGGCTGACCTCAGGTGAACCCGGCCAGGAAACATGGACCGAGGCCTCGTCCTGCAGCGCCCCCATCCCCCGCCCCACCGCCCCCACACCACCCCACCTCCTGCTACCCTGTAGCCATCGCCGCGGTCCTCTCACGACCATCCAGCGCCCAGCACCAGGGGACTCCTTCCTGTTAAGCATTTTTCCAACGTTGAGAGAGAGAGAGAGAGAGAGGGAGGGAGAGAGAAATGTCAGAGAAACAGACTCAATTCAGGGGAAAATATGCCGGTATTTAGTATCTGGAATGTTCTTTTGAAAGTAACAATAAAATATAAACCTTCACCAGCGTTGTTGCTAAGAAAACATTTGACCCTGGTTTGAATAGGATCCCTTTTATTTTGCTTTGCTGTTATCTTAAAAAATACTTTTCATGGCTTTACACATCCTCATCTCAACCATCATTTTTTTGCCAACATATGCCAATAAAACTATATGTATTTATATGTTATTGATTGCACACATCTTTACAAAGTAATTTTTCCAGCAGATTCTTGATCTTTGCATTGTAGACCAGTGACTCTAAAACATTTCATTGTTGACATTAGTCAATATTGGTGCCACAATTTGGGCTTTTAATGGACATACAGCACTGGTGATTTCACTAACAAGAATAAGGAAGCCATGACAGAAAGCCCTTTCAAATCATTTATAACTGCGGTTTGAAAACTAAAAGTAGTTCCTAAAATATTTATTTTGATTTTGCTGTGTAAAATGTCAGTCTACAGAGAATGTCAGCGTACAGAGATATTCACATAAGTGAAGTGGGATGAAATTTTTGCTCAATAAAAACACAATGCAAAATAAACATAATTGGACATTTTTCTCTTTATTGCACTGTATGTTGTAGCAAAGGTCTGTCATTTTTTTGATTTCTAGATTTATGAACATCATACAGGCCTATCCATAAATTTATTTTACTTCTATATTTGACAAGCGACAATCCTGTCCAAAGAAAACATTGGCAGAAACAAATGCGAAATACGCACAGTACTTAAAGCCTTAATTGCAGGTTGAGTTCCATACAAAGCTTTTAGAAACAATATTCATTGTTACAGAGAAAACATTTTCAAGAGTATCTGATTTTGTTTTCTTTACAGAAATGGTTTTGCATTGACTTTATTGCCTCCATTTTATATCCATTATATTTATAGCCACTATGAGCTAAATGTAAAATTAAGTTTAAATGTAAAAAAAAAGTTTAGATTGTTTTCAATTTAATTTGATTGAGTAGCTGTGAATGATATTCAGTCTAGTGATGATGGCCAATTGTTTTTAATTTTGTGAAATTAATGTAAGTATAAATTATGTCAATTGTAATCATTACACATTATCATTGATTGTATTTAAATTACTGAAGTCATTACAATATTTCTTTTATTTCTCTTTTTTTCATTTGATGAATTTAAAGAAAAGGTACAATAGCCCTGTGATTTAATGTTCAGTTTACATCCACCAGTCTTGGGACTTTATGACATGAAAATGACCAGAAATAATTTTCTGTGTGTTTCTGGAGGTCTGATTGTGTGTTATGTAAACAACAGAAAACAAAACAGTCAATAAAAAAGAGAAATTATATTAAAAAGAAGAAAACAAACCTTAGGACAGGTTTTTGCTCATGTAAATTGTTGGCAGAGCTTTAATTGTCTTGATCATTGTAAATCACCATCACAGATTTTAATATCCTCTCACTCCATCTGCCAAAGAGCTATAGGAAGGTAGGTGAGCTAGGGTATCTCATGGAAGATTATAAACGCAAGAGTCATTCACATACATATAATGTGTTGTAGTCATCTTGTTTTAAATTGAATTTTTCTCACAAATCTGTACATTTATTTGTAATCTGAATGTTTTATACCCAACAGGTGATTCTTAAAGGGTATAATTCTGACTGGTTTTGTTATGGAAACCCCAATCTTGACCTTTCTATGAACTTCTGAAAATCAGATTTTTCTGTTTTGATGTGTTAGGACACATAAGACGAAGAGGGAGGCGTACTCCTGCTGTGCCATAATTACAGCAGAGGTAGTCTTACCATTTGTCACAAATCTATCCATTGAATCAGGTAAACCTTTGGTGTAGGTTTGATTTTAGTGTTAATGGAATGCTTTCAGTTTTGGATATACTGTAGACGGATGTAATCACGATCCTACTGTTTTTGAGTAGTCTTGAGTACCTTTATAAATCTCCTTAACCTGTTTTCCATTTTACTCAATCAACAGCTCAACTCAACCACTGAGCAAAAACACAGGGACCGGGTGTGTTTATTATGCTTTATTATATTAAGGGAAGCAGCAGGTGCTTTTGCCACAAACTGTATTTATTTAAGATTTAAGGAAGCTTGGGTTCTCTCTGGCCTAACATATTGTTCCATTTAACAAAAAAAGGGGAGAAAAAAAAGCAATTAGGGTTCCTAATGAGACCATAGGCCAGATGTGTTAATTCTCTCGTTCATCCTTTATTCTCCTACATCATACGCATACGCATTCTACGCCCTCACGCTGCACATACAGCCACGTGTCGTAAAGCATTGCCATACATGCTGATACACCCCTCTGCGGAGGGCTGTAATCTCTGTCGGTCCCAATTTAGAAAGCGCTCTCGTTCCAAATGAAATACCCCAAGGGGAACCCATAAATCGTCCCTGTAGCAACAACAACACGCAGAATGGGTTTTTCTTGATTCCAAGGATGAGCTATGCCTGACCCCTGGGGATTTGCTGACGACTGATTTACATGACACAGCATAGTTGGTGTACCTCCACGTACAGCTCTGAGTAAAAATAATTCCACCTGCTGTTCTGGATGGGTTGAGAAAAAAATGACATCAAAGACAGAATTTCTGAATCATTGGCCTGCGGAGAGACGCTTGAGACTGGGGAAATCTGTCATTTTATTGGTCATTGGATATCTTTGTGTTGTCATTCCAGTGCGTCATGAGACACCGCTGGCGATCGCTAGACAATGAGAAACGAAGTTGATTTGAAATTGGGCTATTCATTCAGCTGAAGTTAAAGAAAATGGACTTGACGTGGGGAGGGAACGGTGGGGGCTGTTCAAATCGTATGAAAACACGTCTGCTGTCTGGCTGTAAATCATGCTTTGGGCACACACACACACTTATGGGAACGCTTACACAATGCAGTTACCTTTTCTGGAGTTTGCTTCACTTACCGTCTGCCGTCTCGGCTCATCCGTCCGCAGGCCTGGGAGGAAGCCACAGAGTGAATACATTCTGTCTTTTCAAAGCCGATTAAGGCCCAGATTTCATATCAAAAGACTTCAGAGTTTTCTAATTATTTGCCTTTTGCATTTGTATGAAAGAAAAACACGCAATCAATCGATTTTTGCTTAATAGATTGATTAATGTTTACCTGTAAGAACCTTTAAATCATGGCAATATCCCATCCATTTCTGGGAAGCGGGCTGATTGTACAGTGAAGAGGTCTTGTTTTTGTAAGTGACCTGCATCATTAACATGGGAAATTACATCTTGAGTGAGGTGGCTGCTTACATGAAAACAAACACATGGCGAATTTGCTCTGTTGCGAGCCTGCGTTCAAGATGGCTGGATGGCAGGCTGGTTATGACACTCCACATATCCACACATGTTAGTCGTTTCCCAGTGAAGTGAATGAAGTTTTGATTTACTGTGGGCCTGGTGGTTGTTGTCGTTGCCACTTTACCAGATACCTCAACACTCAGGTTTTCCATATTGTTCTCAGTCAAAAGCCTCCTCCTGCTTTTTAACACACCGGTAACGCTACTGACAGACTGGTGTCAATCTGGACAGTTATTTAACTACATAACTAAACAGAGACAGAAAGTTTTTGACATCAGTATATTTATACTTTTTATACTTTTTCATAATACTTCTTAGTTTGGACCATATTTCAACGATGAAAACTTATTTAAAAAACTGAGAACTTGTAGAACAAACTGAGTTACTCGGAAACCCTCTTGGGCTATACTTTTCTTTCATTTCACAGGAGTGCCAGAGCGCAAATTGAAAGGGAATGGGGGGAATGAAGTCTCATGCATTCAAATATAAAGTTTAGATAGGGACTCATACCAGCACATTTGCAAGATTAGATGTAATGAACAAAAAAGGAAACATAACTGTTAGGTCATTTAATAAGGTGTTGGACCACCGTGTGCGTGGCCAGCACAGGGCTCTGTTCTCCCTGGCACAGAATCTACCAGCATCTGGAATTCTGCAGCAGGAAAAGTACCCCTCTTCCAGGAGAAAGTCAATCAAGTCACGCTTAGGCGATGGAACTGGATAGTGCTGTCTCAGTCGTGGTTCCAGAATATCCCATAAATGCTTGATTGGGTTCAGATCTGGTGGCTGAGAAGACCGTAGCATATGGATGACGTCTGTATCATGGGCCTCAAACCATTGGATGATGTTCAGGCTCTGTATATGGTGAGGGGGAGCGGGAGGCGGGGAAGTGGGTGAGGGGCTGTCATCTTGTCATCAGTAACGTCTCTCACATGGGGTAAAGATAATCAGCCTGTTCTATTAAATGATAATTTGCATTGGTCACTTTTGTATGAGTGCATCCAAACCAAGCCAGAAAAATAGGATCTACTGTTTTTTTTTTCCATGTTACCTGTTACATGCGTAGAAAATTTCCTTCCTTTTTTTTTTTTTTTTTTTTTAAAAACGTATCAACATTGCTAGAGCAATGCATTTAGCGTGTTGCTCTTGGGTACACTTGCAGTGCCCTATTCAGCATGCCAACCTGCAACTTGTGGTAACAAGTTCCTAAACCACTGCCCCATGCTGTCATCCCATTTTCTGACTGGAGGCCACTAGGAATGCAGCCTAATGTAAATTCAGCTGAATAAACTTTTTATAGGAGGCTGAGTGGGTGAAAAAATGGTTTACTCCAAATAGAGTCCTTTTTTTGTTAACACACTGTTTGTCTATGTCCTCCTGCCAAAGCTTGCAGTGGGCTGGTGGAAGTTTATCAAAAGCCTCTCAAATGCTCTGCACTGTAGACTCAAAGCCCAAAAACCATTTCAATAGGCCAGCTGAATACTAACAAAAACATCATTCACTTTAGCCAATGTATCCATTTAAGTACAAGTTCATACTGCACATTTTGTGCAAAGAGATATCAATTTTAAAGGAAAATTAATAGACAGCTAATGATCAGCAAAAACAATATTACAATAAAATGTTAAAAATGTATGTCATATTACAAAATCACAACATCATATAATCTTACTTTATGCTTCTAATAATGCAGTGTCTGGTAAAAGGGTACTGACCCTTTTTTGTACCATTCAGTAGTGTTAGATATCACCCAAGTTAGCTCTTTAATTATTTATAGTAGCAGCACTGAGGGAAGGCAAGCTGTTCAGTCAAATTCCAAGTTAGCATGTGCTCTATGTCATAGTCGTACAGATTTTCACCTGCAAGCTAAATAAGAGGGAAGCGGTGGGATGGCGATAGGACACATAATTCGCATGGTGCATTTTGGCCTATTAAGGCTGTGGTTGTTTACTCGTATCCGAGCAACAGAAACTTGACTGCCTTGCACGTGCACGCTCCGTTTCCAGGACAACACAGCGACTGATCTACAGGAAAAGGGGTCGGGGAACTTCTTTTGGACGAGGGGGAATCCCGTTTGTAAGTTTTAAAGATGAAGTTATGCTTGATCCAGCCTTTTTAATGACTGATGTTGCTAAAGAACTAAAACAGAGAACGGAGTAATTATTAGGCTCTTACAGCATTATTATGCGGTTTTCTCAGTTGGTAACGTTTGTTTATTAGCACAGTCATAACTAAAGGTATGGTAATGGAGCATGTGTATAATGTTTGCTAACGGATTATACTTCCAGAATTGTTTTCCAACATTTGCATACTTGCAATAGTTTTACGTGCCATTTTGTGGCATGTAAAATTTAATCCGACTTGCTATAAACCAGTGTTAAAGCGCAGCCTGCCAGCCAAAATTTCAGAGGATATGCTCATTATTTTGTAATATCTAAGAATGTTAAAGACATTGAGGTGACAATAATATCTTGTTGTGAAGTAAAATGACTCTTCCGTCAGTCTTAAACGACAGTTGCACAACCAACCCTAGTGGAAGCCATGGGGGTTGCGTTGTCAAGAGCCGCACAATGGACCACTGCCAGCGCAGGAGCCGGCACGCTGGAAGTCACTCCCCTGAACGAGTCCCTGCTGAAGGAAATTCTCCGCTTCGTGGAGCAGTTCGATTCCAGATACCCCCAAGAGGCAGGCCTGGTGTTCAAAGAGCCTCTGCAGTGGGAAACCTCGTTAGAGCCTTCAGATTTTAAGAATGAATATGACATCAGGTAGCTAATCAAGAGGCATCAAATCTGCAAGCTTTAGTGACCGTGTGATGCGTTTCATCTTTGCAGATCTGACATTCCCAGACAGTTCATTATATCCTTTCCAACAGAACTTGTCTGAAACAACTCATGCTAATTGGTTTTATGCTATGCCTCAAATAGAGTAGCGCTTCAGGCAATTCATTGCTATTGGCTCGCTGAGCTTTGGTAAACCATGCAGATGTGTTTACAGTAATCCATCAATAATAGGAGTGCAAATTTTAAGAGCTGAGGAACTCTGGATCTCATTCATAAAGTACATTAGTTGAGCTCAGCATGCCTGGAAGGACGGATGGAAAGGAGTCCTTTTCCAGTCCTTAACAACTTTTCATTCATCTGCTGTACTTCTTTTAAAATAGTGACATTTTTTCCCCCAGAAAGTGATGAAACTTGGTTTCACTATGAATTGTGCTGTATGAAGGAGTAAGCAAATGACTCTGGTACAGTATGAGCAGTGTCTTTTATGCTCTGTTTTTTTTTTTTTCTTGCAGTGGATCCACGGTAAAGTCACATGAAACAGACAGTGATGGACGTCCGCTTCTTCAGCTTTCCTCCTCGTCAGTTTCTGTGTACAGCTTCAGTCAGCTCTCTAAACTAGTACAGCTGGCAAAAACCAAGAAATTGAGGGAAGTCCGTGCTTGTCTTGAAGGTGAGTATGAAGGCTAGAAAATGACCTGGCTAAACAGAATCAGAACCCTACAGTATTTCCTACAGATTTTCCCAAAATGTAACTCTTGTGTCAGTTAATTGATGTTGTGCCTTTTATTGCAATTGTCTGTTTATCGCAATTTTAAAGTACAGTAGATTTCTTTACAGAAGCACTTCTTTGAAAGCAATATTAAAACAAGTGGTGTTAGGGGACTGACTAAAATATATATGTTTTTTATTTAATTTAATCAGCTAACAGAGACCCAATTGCGAAGATTCTGGGGCCGAGTTTCGCAACAGTGGAGGGAGAGGACGCATCAGTTTTGCGCCTCTTGGAAAAAGTGACAGAGGATGTCTCCAAGGAGACGGAAGTGACAATGAAGCTGCTTTTGCTGATCCAGCAGCTGGACACACAGCTACTAAGTAACTCCCTGAAACAGATCTCTCGGTTCGTGGGGGTTTCTTCCTTCTCTCCTGAGTATTTGGTACCACATTTCAAGGAAGAATTTGTCGAGTCCTTGGGATTGATAACACATGAATCTAATCTATGCTTTATGTCCAGTGAATTGAAGCGTATGTCACCGGATTAGGAGAGGTTTATTAGCAGCATGGCTCTAAATGACAGAAATTAATTGCTGCATTTGTTTTGTGCAGGGAGGTTCGCCTCAGTCCTGACACTGTAAAGAACGATGTGGAGTTGCTGAAATGCTTCTGTGGTGAAGGAGAGAAAAGGGTGTTGAAGTCTATTGAATACACATCAGGTTTGCATTATTTTCACATCTCTGTTTTTTTTTTTTTTTTTAAAGTGATTGCTTTTGGGGTAACGCTGGATATTTGCAAACACAAAATGTCTGTGTTCTTGTCTGAAACGTGGAAGTCATTATATATGCCTGATTTCAGTTTACTGCGAGATTAATCAGTTCTTCACCCACCTAAAGAGGGCCAGATTTGCAGTACCTCGGCAATTAACCGTTCATGGGAATGCATAGTGAGCCGAGTGATAAATGTTTGTCTTTGAAAAATGTGTCCCTTATGTTGAGGTAAATTGAAACCTTCTATACAAATACTTGCAGTGAAGACACTGCATTCATTAATATATGGCCGTGTCACAATGAGCCTTGTTTTCAAAAGATGATTAATAATGGTGTGAAATCACAGCAATAACCTCTGCTTTTTCCCTTAACCTCCACTGCAAGGTGATCCGTCATCTCTCCTTTGGCAGCATAGGTACTGGTGCAGATTTCATCTGCTTGGGTCAATGTAATTGTTGACCTCATGCAGTATCCTTTACCATCTGTCCCAACTGTCACTGTCGGGAGACTTTACAGCAAACCTTGTGTATCAGCAATTGTTTTTCAAAATTTTCATTAAGTTAGGTTTGTAGGCAGACATGGAAAGTGAAGACTGCAGTTTCTGACAATCATGATACATTATATTAGATTTTCTCTGTAATACATTTCATTAATCTTCCTGCTCATATTTTAATATGCCACACTCTGTCTGTGCAAGGTGTTTCAAACTGGATGGGTGTGGATTTTGAGTTTGTAGATTGTGTCCTTATGTTCTCATTTCAGCTGAATTCTTTTTCCATTTTTTTTTTCTGTAGAGTATGAATTTTCAAACGGCTGTCGCACTCCTCCTTGGAGACAAGTGCATGGAGAAATCTGCTATCTCATTATTGAGCCATGTGACACCGAACCTCTGTACATCACATGCAGTACAGCAGGAGTGTACCTCAATGGGGTAAGTGCTCTGATACAGATGGAGAGGAGAGCATGGCCACGCTAAGATTAAGTACAGTTCTCATACTAACATTGATTTCATTTTCACTACTTTCCCAATGGTAATCATTTTGCTTGTTAAATAATACTGTGCATTTTCTCAAGGTTAATATTGTTTGATCTTTGTTGTTTTAGATTGCTTGATAATTTCCAAGTATGAAAAATGCAATTCGGTAAAAAGATGAAGGGGGCATTAAAACAATGTAGATGTCATCAACATATGGTTTACAAATATAGTGCTGTGAAAGAATGCTTTGCTTTTTGTTTCAGTGTGGCAACTTGTCAAGGTGATTAATCTTAATTTAAATTTCAAGACACAATGGGTTTATAATGAGCATAAATGAATACATTCACCATGTCTTCCAAAGTATTAGGTAAGTGTCGCTGAAACGATTAGCAATTTAAGCAAGTGATTCAATTCCAAAGTTGACTTCCTCATCCTTGGCACTTGCAGAAGTTCACAGGTAACCCTAATATATGCTATTAATCATAACTGAGTATTTCAGACTTCTTACATAAAGATTAATAAGCTAAAGAAATTATAGCCTTCTCTAGCAGGTCAAAAGGATTTTAATAACATGTTTTTGAAGGCATGGTAATCTCAGTTTAAAGCCATGCCATAGATCTGAATTTATTATGTTCCACTCATGGGCTTTTTTTGCATGACATCACATGGTAGGCATTTGGCAGATGCTCTTATCTCTTGAGTGACTTACAACCGAAAGAGCATAGACTGACGTTAAGTGTAGAGATACCCATGGCCAGGGAAGTGTACCCCCTGAGAGAGACCAGAGATGCAGAACAACATAGGATTCAGCTAGAGACCTGTTGATTAAACTTTCAAGGAAATCAAAAGATAAAGTAACAAAACATATCATTACAAAACAATATTCATCCATAAAAGAAAATCTGCAATTAGTAAACAAGAGAATACAAATTCAGATAAATCCAGCACCATAGAAACAAGTGTATAGTAACTGCTGGTTTATGCGCAGTGTTGTTTGTTTTCCCAAAGAGTGGCCATTTGGTTATGGGCAGTGATGCTTTTAACTCCAATTTGAATAGAACTGGATCCACTTCACTCGAGCTGTGCCCCAATGTCTCAGAGGAGACACAGCTGCTTTCACTCGACGTCCATGTGGGCTGTATCACGCAGTAATGTCCAGAGCTTTCAATCATGCATTTCGCTGGACCGGACCGGACCGTTCGTTCTTTCTCTCTACCCTTTCGTGCACTTTGGATATGTGGCACCATACCTGATCTCCTTGCTACGTTCCATCGTGGAGAATACGTACATTCAGTTTTCCAAACATTTCTGTTCATGTCATTAAGATGAAGTCTAATGGGCTGTAGTAGTCTGCAGTAGTCACCTTTTATTTCACTCCATACTGTTCTACCACTGGTTCCTGCTGCACCTCTCCTTCAGATCTTGCTCCACCATTCATTCCTTTCTGCTATACCTTTCATTTTTGCCCTAACACTGAAAATGCTGATTTACTACTCCTTCAGAGTGTCTCAATCCCACATTTTTCTTTCATTTCTTATTGATCTATCACTCATTCCTTCTTTCAGAGCTTTCTCTGCTACTCATTCCTGCTTTACAATTGTCCGACTACCACTACAAACGCTTACTACCACTCATTGTTGTATTACTCCATTTAAGTGCTTCACAACTTACTTTTATTCCAGTCCTTCCTGACACAGGTTCAGTTAAGGTCACAACATAGTGTACCAGACTGCATATAACAATGATATTGAATCATGAAAAGCAACATAACTATTATAAGGACGACTATCGGTGGACTGAACTTTAAACATTTTGGTCCAAAGTTTCCGTTGAGTTGTGGCAGTATGTTTCGCATCATTTTGCTGCAGGACAAGCAGACCTAAGATGTCAGGTTTTGAGCTCAATTCCATATGTTACGTTGGGTATATCATTCAGCTGTATAAATAGATACTAACAACGATCTACTGTACTGATTTTTTTCATTCAGGGCATTACGCTGGATGGAGAGGAAAAAGACTATGAGAGAAAGAGTGACGTCTTCAAAGATCTTGTGACACTCCTGAAAAATAAGTCTCCTCATTTTGCTGAAAACATAAATAAACAGGTAGTGTATACTTTTTCACAGTAACTTTACTTTAGTTTCACATGGCTTCACCTTTGTGGATTATTGTTGAAGTAGTGTGCTTCCAGATATCATCTATGAGAAAAATGATTACTGTTGTCATATTTTTGACAAAAGCGATGTGATGGATTAAGCAATCTCTGCAATAATTGCTTTAGTGTGTTGAGAAGAAAACGCAAAAGCATTCACCATATAACAATTTATAGTTTGGTTGCCGGTGACTCAATGATATATTCGTAAGGGGAAAAATATGAGTTTGCAGACCTGCTATATAAATATTGGGCCAAATAATTCAAGAACAGAAGTCTTTTGTACGTTAAGTTTTATTTTCTAAATTTTCATAGTAAAATATGTTGAGTAAAAAATGAATTTCCAATGTTTAGCAGCTGTGCTGGCTCAATACAAACTTTACTGCAGATGCGTCTTGCACAAAGGTTTTGCTTGTGCTAAATTCAATTTTTTCTTCAATGCAAAAGCAAAAAAAAAAAAAAAAAAAAAGAATAATAATCAAACCAACAATGATATTGTTGTCCTGGGTATATTTATTTATTTCTGTAAACAAATGCCAACATCAGCATTGGTTGTTCTGTTGTTTGTTACACTACTTTTGAAATATAATTCTATCCTTAAGCTATCAAATCGGAAATTTTATTATAAAGGCTGATTTCCTTTACCCCTGCTGCATAACATGTTCTTTTCAAAACATCAGAGATAGTATCTGGATATATAGTTTGCAGATGTAAAACAGAGTGGACAAGAATATAAATTATAATTTGAATGCAATGCGGACTAATGTTTTACAGAAGTCACTGGACACTTAGTGGAACAATACTGAATTTGAGATATGCGGTAAAGTCTTCTTCATCAGTGCAAAAACATAATTAAATGCCAGTAGAAGATGTGCAGGTTGCTGAAAACAACTTGGGTTATGACATAAAAACACAGGAATACATAACAACGAGCAGGCTGTCCATCCCCTCAATGCCATGCATTACCAAATACACAATAAAACAATATTAAAAAAAAGATTATTCATCACCAAATCTGTAATCAAGGTCCCACCCTTCAGAGGAGCTGCAAACCTTAGCGGTTTAGTTGAGCGGCTTCCCCCGTCACAAGGGAAGGCTGTGAAGGACATTTTATGAATGTAAGCAATGGTGGCAGCCATGTGTGTGAAAGCACCAGGCAGACTTATGTTTTATGATTCCTGTGTGGAACATGAGGCCATGAACAGATACAGTATGCCCTATTGGATGATGGCTGGGGGATTTGTCACAATATAAACATGAATTACTTATAATTATTATTTTTTTTAAGTTTCCAAGTGTGATGATGATGAAAAATAAGTCCTTTATATTAAGAATAACCAGTCGTGTCATGCTTCTTTTTAAGATTCTTCTTTAAGGGGTATGTCGAACATTCTTTTCTGTGGCTTTGAACATTGCATGCTGAACTCATATCAGAACTGACGCCATTTAAAAAAAGGCTCTTTCGTTATCTTTGTGACAGTAGCTTTTATTTTTCATTGGAATTTCCGTAACTCTGCCCACATTTTCATAGGTCTCATCCAAGTATGAACTTTAAGGAAGCAGGGAACAATTTTCTTGCTTTTTAAGGTCAAAATATGCTCTTTTAATGGCCTGCAAATGTGATTTATCAGTTCAGAAATGCTCCATTCAAAGCAGTTCATTTTCCGCTCCCTGATGGCAGCTCGATGGAAGCTGAAGTAGAGCAGTGCCAAGTAAACTTGAACTTGCAATGTGACAGCCAAAAATAACAAATGGATTTCTGAACATATCTGACTGCTTCCAATATTAGGAACAATATCTTTTCTTTGTTTTGTTATATTATACATTCCTAATCAAATGAGTGAGGACTTCCAAAAAAGACCAGATTAAGAGATGGACAATCATCAAATTTATGTTTGTACTTGTTTTTAAATTGCCATATGATTAGAAATTGGAATTATTTAAATGGATTTCATACCCTAAATCAATCTGCCATTCTTGAAGCAATAGATCAAACTCCAGGTTCCAGGTTACATTCACCAAAACTTTTAATCAGGATCTAGCAACTTTTAACTTTTTAAGTCCTCAACAGTTTCTCCCAAACTTTTATCTGGTACAAGAGAAATCACGTCAAGCACCAGAAAGCATGTAATATATCTTTATTAACAAGCAACGCAAATCCATCGGAAGATCTAAGGTCACCATGACATTATACGGAAGTTAGGCAAAGTGGAAATTGTATTTATTGAGGGAAAAAACACTGTCATTCTTTTTTAGGAATGGGTGCGTGCTTACAAGTACAAAGTCCTTTGAATCCACCAAACCGCACCCATTAGATCCAGCCATTATTTTAGCAACCTGCAGTAATGAAATTACTGAGTCCTGGCAGTCTCTTCTGCTGGAATGTCCAGAATGAATAGTGACTGGAAGTGCGTAGCCAAGCCAGGAAAGAACACAGCCTTACAGCCAGCCTCGGTCTGTCACATGAAATCTCATCATGAATTTCAGGCCATCTTAGTGCATGCACCCTCCCTCGGTCCAGAGCAACTAACTGGCTCATTTTCCTCACTAACAAACGAAATGCAAAAACATGTGATTTATTGTATGCACGTTTACATACGCCCACAAATCAAAATCGAGCACTGCAAAGCTGACACCTCTCCAGCACTTGTTGTTGTTTCTGGAATGTTAAAGATGTTTGCTAAATGCATTCTTTGGCACGGTTCAGCTCAACCAATTGGCCAGCCGCCATACGCACAGTAGCTGTTTTAATTTTTGATGGTTTTCAGTTATGTGTTTGAGTTGTTTATTGGGTTACTTTTGAAACCATTTTTGGCTACTTTTGCCATTTTTTAAATGGGCTTGCAGCTATTTACATTTAAACAACCCAGACTCTCATCACTCCTAGCGCTATCAAGCATTCATTGAACTTTAGTTATTTCTGATTGCTGCTGCACTCCCCAGCTGTCGTACTTGTGCTTTTTAGCATTGGTTTATTTTATTTCATACTTTAGTTTGACAGGTCTTATTTTTAAGCAAAATTGTGTTTTGAATGTGTTACAGATTATTTCCGTACCTACTGTATACTGCTGATTGTTTAACCATTTTTGTAGTACTCTGATCCTTTAGTCAGCCTGTATAAGAGTATTTGCTGAATGGTTAGATTTAGTAAATATAACCTTACATTCACCCCCATCTGACATAAAGTATGAAGGCTTGCCTCTAGGCTTTAGTACTGGTAAGCAATGAATGTTCCAGCGTATTTGTTTACTAACCCAGTACTTTGAGAAAAGTTTGGGCTTTGCAGCAGCGTGCTGAGCAACCAACAAATGTGAAAGACTCGCCCGGTCCCAATCCAGTGCTCTCATTTAAGAACATACGGTGCGCCATGTTAAAGCTCAACATCAAGATTGAGCTTAAATGGGACCGTTTGGAACGCGAGCCAATTTCTGCTTAGCAGGTGTCTGTGATTAAAATCTTTCCTGCCTGCAAACCGTTCATGTGTCCTGTTGGCATGCTAATGTAAGTTGTAAAGGAAAAAAGGCCTTCAAAAATGTAAAAAATCATCACTGAATAGCCGTGACACAAAGGCCCTACTTTCTTGGTGCCAAGCTGTAAGCTTTAGCGGATGGAATGTACAGAAACAATAAACGTTTGATGTTGTTCAGCAAATTAATTAAAAGGATTTCTCCTGTGCAAAGCAGTGAAATGTGTTATTTCTCTCTGAGCTCAATAAAGGCAGAATTGTTCCTCCATTGGTGGAATGTTCTCAAGGCAACTTTTATATAAATGGTCACTAACACAAATCCATAACGGGGATTGGTTTTACGTGGCATTTCAAGGGATAGAATGCTTCTATCCTTTCAGACGTCCATTTGTGATATGTCTGTCAAGAATTAATGAAGAGGCAACTTGTCAGATGTAGGATGGAAACTATTCAGTATAACTTGAAAGAATCATGAAGGAGCAGAGACTTTGGTATATGAAGGATCGTTCAGAGGAAGACCTTTTTTTTAACGACCGTAGTCTATATAACTTAATGGCCAAAATTTATTGTATATTTCAGTGCTAGCGTTTCTGTACAAATTGAGAAAGGTCTTTTTCCTGTTTTTAACAGGATTTTGCAGTTCAAGAAGAACCTACGTCGACTCAAAAGACGGAACATGTGGAATCGGTTGATGCGGAGGAACAAGGCCAAACCCGAAGGTCTTACGAGCTTCAGGAAAAGAATGTGCTCGAAAAGGCGAGACAACAGCGCGTGCAGAACAAGCCAGGCGGCAGAAAGAAATCAGAACCATCTTTGAAATGGAAGAACCTCGGCTCTAGCATCTCCCTACGAGTATGTAATAATTCCGCCCATAGATGTCTTCTTGAAATGTCAAAATGACCCTGCATTCTGCATGCGGTGGGGCACTGATCCAGCATAACCATCTTAGCGCTGGCGATGCCTGAGGCAAACGCCATCTGTGTGTTTGCTAGTTGTCATATCCTCGTGCCCGCAGACACACGCTGTGAAGTACCAGCTGCAGGACCTCATCGTGTTTTATTCAGCGTTTCCAGATAATCACGAGAGCACCATCACTTCAGTTAATGGTCCCCTTTGCCGAGCGACACCTTTCTATCAGTTACAGATAAACATGTGGAAAAGATCTATCACGCCTGTTCTTTGACAGATTAATAGTTGTCACCAATTTTATTTTAATCTCTAAAAATAGTTTTGCGCAGTGGTAGAATTGAACAATTTAGAGGAAAAACAGAAAAGCTTAAAGCTTATTTCAACTTATTGCAAAAATAGGAGTATATTCCTTAGCAGAAATAGCAGCAGCAGAAATATCAGTACCTGTTCTTCACCAGCATTGTTCCTTTGTTGCACAATGGTGCTTTTGAACTGAAGTATGTCACAATAATAAAAAAATTGTTAAAAGATCTGTTTTAGCATTTGTAATTTCACAATGCATATGAGATATATGGTTTCCTCTTGCTCTAGGAGCGTGGAGGACAAGAAACCTAAAAGTCACGGGGTGAACAACAAGGCAGCTGAAAAGCAGGACAGGCCCCTGCGGTCTGAGAGTAAGAGAAAGGGAAATCTCTCCTTGACATCTATGCTTGGACGCCAGTCATCACAAAAAAGGTAAGTCATCCAGTTCCCTCCGTACTCTACAATATATTTCTCTTTGAGTGTGTTGTATTTTACCGGAGACAAGCAAACATGGCCTTTGGAGTGTGTCCGTTTCGTTTTAAAATAGAATACCATATGTCCGTTCAGAGACTAAGGCCAGTTTTAATTGAGTTGCGTATGCCCTGAAACAGACTTGAGTGTGCTCGATTGAATTTAGCTCATTCTCTCTCACCGTAGAGGAGGAAAACGGCCATAATGGAAAGTCAGTTGATGTAAAGTGACGAAAGAAATTGGCGCTTCCTGTCGCCCCATTGTAGTATTTTCTTTTGGAATTGATAATAAACTTTTATATGAGCCAATGTATAGCCTTATGTACAATTTTTCCCTCCTTTGTAGAGCTTCAGTAAGAATTCCAGCTGTCCCCATAATTGTGACTGCCAGTGTATACAGGCTGCTAGTAAAGTTAGTGGGTCGATTCAAGCAACTGTGCTTTGATAGGCCGGCGATGTGCACCAGTGAAACTCGGTCCCCGTACAAATAGGGGCACGGGGGAGACTGTTGTCATGGACAACGGCGGTGGACACCCTGGGGCTGCGCAGAGGTTAACAGAAACCGCACGTTTACCACGGTTCGTCCAGTGTGAAGGATGGTGGTAGCTGTTTTCCTCTGATAAAGTGCTCCCTGGTAATGCAATCTCAGTACACAGGAACGGCTTCCCCATGGTCCCATCTGTATGTGTACCAAATTTCATTGCCCCCACAGCGTACTGTTTTGATGATACAGTTATTTGAACGGCCCAACTGACTTTAAAAAGCCATCTGCATATGTATTCGCGTCTGTGGTGAAGTATGATCCGACCATATCTGTGCTGGTTAGATCAGTGTCTCTATATTCCTGGTTGAGTGATTCTTGGAGTCTGCGGAATTTGCATCCCTACACGGTAAATAAGATGCTTGTTAATAGATTAATGATTACTGTCATACTGACTGAGGAAACTGCATTTCAATACAGACTACCGAGGGCTACATTTTCTGTGATATCATCCATGTACTATCCCCATTAATTTACCAGGTATTCTAAGACATAGGGAAATAGTCTGAGATAAACACCATCAGAGGGTTTGCACCAACTATTGATAGTATACAAAATTTTATTTGTATTAATTTGTTTTATGCACAGTGTCAGTGACTCAGCCAAGGCCTAGCCAGCTCTCCGTATATTTGCACTATGCTGTCTGCTGTTCTAACATCCCTTTATGAGGATTGGCTTGTTTTCCCACCGATCCTCACAGCCTGTTGTTCCTTTAAAGTAAGACAACGGCAGGGGGACACGGAGCCGAGGACTTCAGCGAGAGCTCGTCGGAGAGCGAGGAGGACGAGGAGCAGCCCGAGCGGCGGCCGGAGAACAACACTGACCTGCCGTCGGAGTACTGGCAGATCCAGAAACTGGTCAAGTATTTAAAGGTGAGGTGGACCTCAGGGCTCCCCAGCAAACCTCTCTGCTTAAGTCCCTGATCATGATTATAATCCTCAGCAGCTGAGAGGATACAGGCCTAATTTCAGCTCTCATCCATTAAAAATTTTTTTTCTCTCTCACTTTTTGGTTTTTCTTAATCGCAGCGCTGACTTATTTTCTGTCTAAATCTGGATTTATGATGTTGTTGTGTGAAGTTTAGTGTAAGTTTCTTTACTGCTGAAAAAAAAGGCGATTTTATCAACACCTATGGAAAATATGTTCCCCACCTGCGCTATGCATTAGATCCCTTTTGTGAATGGCTGCATATCAAGTTGTCCACAGAGACTTAAATGCCTGTTGGATAAAATAACATACATGTTTAAGGTACTTCTGTTTTAAGCATCGCTTTTGTTTTAGAATGCTTATTAAAGTGGTGGGCCTGGTTCCTGGGTTGTGGTTTTTGACACAGGGCAGTCCAGCGAGCCATAATTTTGGGAGGGTTTTTCCGGAAGACAGCTGCACAGTGCTGTTCAGCCTGCCTACACCGCAGTGGATAAATGAAAAGTCGCATTGAGGGTTTGACAGTGCATATGGTGCATATTAATGTGTCAAAACACAAAAGAGAAATACATGCGACCCAGCCTGCCTGGGAACTCTTCAAAAGTCTGCTTTCTGTAAGCACTGTGCGACTACTCACAACTTCCCAGCCGTCTTGTTTTGCCATGTACGCTAACACCAGCGAGGCCACGAGTAATTTAACCTGCTTTGCTTAATGTGGGTCTGCCCACCCTCTGCATGGAGTCCCCATTGATAACCCCATTAGATCTCTCAGTACTCTTCCCCATACTTTGCATAAGTGCTTTTATAATGTGTTTTTTTTTTTTTGGGGTGTGTGTGACAGCAATTATACTGAATTGATTCATCTAGCTGATGCTTGGGGTTAATTGAAAATTGTTTTTGGCTGGAGAAATGCCCAGTATTTACCTTAGCATTTTATTTTATATTTCAGCATTTGTCACTGTAAATGTTGCTATGGTAATGATCCATGTACAATGAAATATGCAATCAGGATAAAGCAGGTGAAATGGTTTGGGCTGGGACCCTCTAGCTGCAGGACTTAAAGTTTTCAAACTTTCAATTGTGTTGAAAAACAAAATATCCGCTGATGCACTGCTCCTTTTATAACACAAAAAGAAAATAACTTAATGTAAAGTTTGATAATAAACACACAGTTGCAAATCAATAGCTGAGAACATAAGAGTCCAAATTAGCCATGAGAGTCTCTCAATTTTAAATGTAAATTACATGACAAGACTTCTTTTGCTAACTTTGTTAATTGCATCAAGCAAGCAAAAGAATTGAATTGAGACAGTTACTGTTGCCTTGACAGGTAGCCATGTGTATGACAGTGACCTCTCAAAACAGAACCTGTAATAGTTGGTGTGTAAACACACATGAAGTCCCATAATTATTTTGGCCTGAGTTTCCTGTGTCTCGGCCATGCCAGCTCCAAAGAGCAGTGATAGCAGACACATAATTAATGGCACATGTCTGCTCAAAACAGATCAACAACAAATTCCTATTATTAAAAATCTCTTTAGGGAAGTAACTCATTATAGTCCAAATTAATATGTTAATCACCACTTTTTAAAATATTACCCTAGTTGTCATTTTCTGTTACAAATCAAGTCTAACGATTCATTTGAGACAAAATCACATTTGTTGCTACAGGCTCCTGCACTGTGTGAAGCAGATTTAATTGGCTGTCTGTTCCTTTGCAACATATATTTCCCTGATTATTTGGAGCAGCAAACCAGCTTTTGTTTTTTTTTTTTTACTAGCTACTGGCCAACATTTACTTATTAAAATAACTGAAATGAATGAGTGCTTATTTAACATAACAAGTAAACACATCCATATTACTGCTCGCCGTATTTCTTTATATTCCCACGCCTTACATCTGCCAAGTCGCTTACATTAGCTTGGGTGAGCATAGATAAGTCATCAGGGTGAAGTTAGATAAACATCCCTTGACAAAAGGTCAATAAAAGGCACTCATAGGACATTAAACACATTCAAGATTTTATGCACAAAGTGTTTTCCTTCTGATTTTTTTTTCCCTCAGCAAGTTCTGTTTTTAATTTTTTTTTTTTTCTTAACTTTTTTCCTGCTTTTCTTCACAATGTGGAATGCCCAGTCTCAGCTCTGAGCCCTTTTCATCACTGCAGCCTGCTCCATCAGCTCTGGTGGGTGGTGCACACTTGCTTGCCCAGGCAGTGGGGCATGTGAAGCCAGCTGCCACATCTTTTCTCTCTGGTCACCCCAGCTGAGCCGCCGCAGTTATGCACCGGCGTTCTGTAAAGCTGGTCTGGGCATATCACGGGTGACTGACCAATCAGAGCAGACCCTGCTGAGTGATGCAGCGGTATTCAGGTCTCCTGGTGACCAGACATCAGAAGTGGCTGTATTGATTTGCACAAAGTGACCGGTCATATGTCACTTGACCATAAAAAATAATGTTAAATAACTGTTTATCAGTCTATCTTTTGTCTGCCTTATTTTGCTGTACCATACAGATGAATGAAGATTTGTTTTTCTGATTATGTCACTCAACCAGTAAGAATCATAGCTGTTTGTTTTGAAATGTTAAATTTGGGGGCACAGTCTGCATATATTTTGTAGAAATGCAGAGCATATAGGATCTCATTATATCATCCAGTAATGTTCTCAAGAGCTGTGCTTACGATGCTTTTGTAAAGGCTATGAGGTTGATATTTTTAGGTAAAAAAAAACAAAACTGAGCTCCCCGTATATATTCTGGCACTTCTTTCCCAACACAAATACTGATCAGATTAAACGTTATTTATAAAAATAGATTTCCTTATATTTGCTTTCCTTGCATTGGCTGTTGTTGTTTATTTTCTTTAGCATTCGGATCTGTTGATGCATCCTGGTCTATTTCATGCATCAGTGGGATGCATTTGTAACCTGCAGTTCCCAGCATTCCTTCTGTGTGGAAACCACACTGAGAAGTTATTTATGGGGTTTGTCCAGTAGTCATTTTATAATATCATTACCATCAGAGGCTAAAACTAACTCTGAGCCAAGTTAAATATCTGCTTTTATTTTAGGAACAAGAACATTTTTTTCTGTGTAAAGATAGATATTTGTATTTTAAGAAGATTTTTCATAAAGTGACACATTAATGATGTGCTGTATGTTTTCATGGGCCATTTTAAAGCAGCAGCTTTGTGGATTTATGTGAAACACAAGCGTGATATCACAGCCAAACATCAAGATTAGATATTTATCTGGAATTGGTAAAAGGAATGAACAAACTCTGTATGAGTCAATGAGGCAGACTGCAGACTTGAATCTCAACTCTGACTAGGTAAGGAAATCATTTTTGTGATCGTTGTTGTTCTCCTCTTAAAATGTTGCCATCTTAAAAAATGAACTTTTAGATGTCAGTGTAAAACTGAGATTTGCACACAGCCTTGAAGCTCACAAATGCTCCCCACTGTTGTGCTACTCCTAAGTCTGTACACATATATTCAGTAAAAACACTATATAACAGTGAAGATGAGCTTATTTATATTTAGTACAGCCAAAAGAAATGTCAAATTTTGAACTGCAAGCTTTAATATCAGGTTGCATCTAAGTATACTGGTTGCAGAATTGCACTAAGAATGTAAATGTGGCTTACATATTTACTGTATGCTCATGTTCTCATATAGAACTGAACTTTTTGCAGTATCTTCCAGGCAATATCTTTTTTCTTTTTTTTTGGTATTAATTTAGCATATACTTACTATTAAGGCAAAAAAACCTAATTAGGTATATATTTAGAACGCTAGTACACCTGAACCATATTCAGTTATTGTACAAATGGTCAATGAATCAGCATTATAGTTTCCGTGCTTCTTAACTGGCGTCGGTATACATTTAACCGCAGGGTGTTTTACAAGCAGAAGCCAAACTGCCTCATTAGTTAGCAGTAGATATATATATACGGCAACAAAACACTATTTCATAGAAAATCTTTTCACATTAGCTGCAACTAATCGTTTCACCCTGGGCTGTTTTTGATTAGCTACCTTTTGTAGATTGTTACTAGCGAAGCAAATGAAAGTAATTTTTAAAAATTGACATTCAGTAGAATTAACAGCTCAGTGTTGATCTGAATGCACTTTGTGTTTCTTCAGTGGAAATAATGGCCTGGCTGACTGCTTTCAATGCATTTGCAGGAATGAATGGCATTTCAGCTTAACACGTTGGGGTACAGTACAGATGGATGCCCAGAACTATTAGGTGAATGCAGCAGAGCATTCAGGATCTCAATTGCATTTACAACTTACATTATTGCATTACAACAAAATTATCACTGTTGAGTAAAAAGGGGTGTTTGCATAACCTCATGCTTGATTTTCATAAATTACTGCAGCTATTATGGATTGAAGTCACACTTTACTTAAATGGATTTGCTTTTTGAGAAGTGTCATTATCACTGAAAACAGTGGTTGCAGGACAATTTTCAGCGAAACAAATTTCTAATCTCTCACCAAAATCTCAGTGTTTGTAAATTGTCTGAGGCCTCATGGTTGTGACAGTGCTGTACTTAATCCTCATTGAAAGTGCGCACCCTCTGCTGGTGCGTGGAGGTATTGCAGAGCCGAGTTTAGCTCCATGTGAGGAACAGGTTCTCCCTCCAGTTGTACCGAGAATGAGTACCAAATGTGTACCATAAGTGGGACGGAGGCTCTGTCATTTTATATCTTCATATTTGGAGAACTTGTTCCTTTTTCATATGCCTTTTATCAAGGATTTTGAATTGAAGAACACATTATTGCAACAGCAGTCTTGCTTTTAGGAATAATAATTAAGATATTTTGGTCAGAAAGTACTTTTTTGTCTGATCATTAACTTCGACTAGATTACATATCTTTACCTCAGAATTCATGAGGTAAACACTAGTTTCATTGTTAGTTTTTCGACAAGAAAATCAGATACCCTCACTTGAATGTTAGAGAAATACATATATTCCATGGCTCCACTGTATTTAAAAATAAATTGGTTTACCACACTGAAAATATTATTCCATCTCAGAGAGTTTGAGCATTTTTCTCATGCTCTGAAAAAGCAATCATTTTTACAGTAAAACAGTATAATCCTATTTTCCCATGTATAAATTATAACTAAAACAATGTTCTCCAAAAATTCTAATATTCAAACTTTTAATATAAACACTGCTTCTTTTTTTTAATAAGTAAAAATACTGTTAACGAGAAATGCGCTGAAATTGTACTTTATTGAAGATCTTATGAAATTGCATCTAAGTTTTTCCAGATATAAAGTCAGAAAGAGAATTTTGTTTTGCATTTTTGTTACCTAGATTGGACTTGGCAGTCATCCCCATATTTTCACCTCAGTCCTGGGGTTGCAGCTCCAATCCAAAAGCTGTTAAAAGCGAAAACCACACAAGTCCCCCGGGACTCGGCCCCTGCCAAGCCCGGTCGCTTCTTCTTCACCCCGAGGCTGTGAAACACTAACTGCGGTTTCTCTGCACCTGACTCTGGTCCAGCCTTGTGCACACACTCTGGCCAGTCCGGCGGCAGAGGTCAGGGGCCAGAGGTCAGGGGTCGGCAAGGTGTTGCCAGCTGATGATATCACAATCCACATGTGTCAGTTTAGCCCCCGCTAGCAATGTGTTTTACTGGTCTGGAGCAGTCAAGCAGCTCAGCCTGGTTTCAACATATAAACGATTTCACAAAAGCCTTGGCATACCATTCGGCTTTAGTTAACACGTCGCACAGGTGTTTCTTTTGATGGTTTCAGTAATGATTGGTAATGCAGTGTTGGGCCAGGCTACTCGTTCACACCTGACGATCATGAAGTTACGTAATGGCCATATGCAGCGGTCACTGCTTCACTGATGCCAACGCTTAAAAACGAGGCATCAATGACCTGAATGTATAAATCGGGCAGACTGTAGAATTGAGTGTCACCTCTACTTCTAGGTGCGGAAAATAATTTTGATCTTGTCCGTTGTTTCTTATCTTCAGAAATGGATGTGTTTACCATGACCACAATCTTAACATTGTTGGGAAAAGTCAGCACTTGATGTCTTGTGTGGATCCCAGTCGCTCCCCTTCCGTAAATAACGGTCGTGAAACATCGGATTTATAACTCAGAAGTGAACGTTCGTTGGGGGATTAGCATTAGTGTCCGTGAGTGATGGCTCTCAGATACATGGGCAATTGACTACATTTCCCAGACCTTGAGTGGATTTATGAATCCCCTTCATACTTTCCTAGTTTGTAATGTGTGATATTTAAAGATGGTTTTCCTCGGGACATAATTTATGAGGAGTTTTTAGTCACTGCTGTTAAAGATTGCCAAATCCTGCTGGTAGCAAATGTCTTGAGCAGTGGGGTCTTAACTTCATACACCAGAACCCGGCAAGTGCAGGAGGGACCTTCTCACCCGGACTAAACCAGCTGGAACGTTTGTCCCTTCTGTAACCTCCCCTTTTTCCCTTTTCAATCTACCGTGCCAGCATATGTAAGTTAATTTAAAATCACGTTTCTGGAGTGATTTATGGAACAAAAAATTGCAGTGTGCCAAAAAGGTGGCAAATTCTTAATCTTAATTTAAACACATACATCAATTAGGCTGTGAATTTCAAAATGAATGAATCTATAAAACACTGGTGATCACTAGGTGTATAATTGGTACATTTCATGAATGTAGCAGCTTCTGAGGTACGGCTGCTGAAAGCTCCAGTGTTAAAGATAGCCAGAGGTTCCTGTTTTAAAGAATGTCTTCGCTTCAAGGCTGAAGCTACCAAAAAAATGCAGGCGTGTGATTCCCTCCCCCCGGTTTCAGTTCTAAACATAGCTTTTGTTTTTACAAGGTATGATCGCAGCCCTCAGAATCCTTTGAAGAGTGAAAGTGGTGAAGACAAAGGAACGGTGGATCAAGCGCTGTTAATGGACAAATGGTTCACATTTAGGCCGGCATCATAATGTGGGCCGCACATGTGCCGCATTTCAGACCGCTCCTGACTTATCTCCGCCGCTTTTAAGGCCACTTGATAAAATACTTGCTCAGACCGTACGCTTGTGATTGCTTTTCATATTTTTCCACATTCCTTTCCTTCCGCAGTCAGCTGAGAGGGATGCGATGAACACAGAATTGAAATATTTGAAGTGCATAAGAAGCTGTTTTTGAAATATTAGTGGTGATTAATACGATGTGTGTTTGTTTAAATTTTACAGAAGTATTGGCACTGCGCTGAAATGTAAGCAGTCTGCTTTGTGTGTTTCTGAACAAGATGTTTGTGCAGCGTGTAACTCATGAATGCAGAAGCAGGAGCTCTTTTGATTTTGTTGAATTTAAGTGAATCTGTGGTTAATTTAGGGGAAAAAGTAAAGAGGGAAAAAAACCGTAAAAGGTGACTGTTCACTTGCCAAGAGATTTTGCTTTGTATCTACCGTCACATCTCAAAGCTATGTAACACATTCAGCATTACACAAGCTCACTGCCTAATGTTCTACCTGCTGCATTTGAACTTTCTTTTTAATTTCATTTTCATGTATTTTTAATTTAATTTTGTTGGAAACCTAAGCAATGAATACTCATGACAAACTTTCCTACTTGACTATTTCTAAATCTTTTGACCATTGTATCCCACTGTATTTTGACTTGTTTCTTTCTGTACTGAAGGAAGCCAGCTTAACATGAGCTCCCTATGATAATGCATGGTTTATATATCATAGTATACCACATACCATATCTCATAATGTTCTTATGAGGCCTCAAAAATGGCTGTGGTATTGCTTTACAATGGTAAAACACATAGAAATATTCTTATAGACATGTGAAAGTGGCAGTGTGTGTAAAAGTTCAATACCAGGAGAAGCCATGATAACCTTCAGACCACCTGTTTCAAATCTGTACAGTTGTGCATATAAATATTGCATTTAAACGCAATAAAACCAGAATCTGCTCCAATATCCTGTACTATATATTGCTTGACTTAAAAAAAAAAAAAACCAAACTGCTTGTTTACTTTGTTGTTACTTAGTAGCTAATTTTAGGGAAGAAACTTTAAAACACAGTGTGTATAGCAACTGTCAAAACACAAAACATCTGAAATGAAAACTTGTTATTATCTTTAACATTTCTGCATTCATTCTTTTTGAATTTCTAACTTAGGTCACTGTCATTGGTTCTGGCTACCCCGCAGTTGTCTAATTAACTTCTTGTATTGATTTTTTTATACCCCCCTCCCCGATGTTTACAAAAGAACTAAAAGCTTACCAACTTGATGTAAACAAAGTTATGCCAGAAGGGGTATTTCAATAAGAAGCCTGTTCTTCCAATCTGTTAATGTTTCTTCATTCTGTCTTTAATTCTGCCAGCTTTTTCATTAATCCATGGCTTGCATTATTATTTTTAGGGAGGCAATCAGCCAGCCACTATCATCGCCCTGTGCTCGATGAGGGACTTTAATTTGGGGCAGGAGACCTGCCAACTGGCCATCCGGGACGTAGGTGGCCTTGAAGTTCTCATTAACTTGCTGGACACCGAAGAAGTCAAATGCAAAGTGAGTCTCCCTGCCAAAGGACCGGGATGCCCACGGGGCTCACAGAAACATATTGTTTGCCAGTTTAGCGAGCGTCTGCGTTCAGCGCAAGGGGCCCCCTTCAGGCAACGAGGCAAATGCCAGTGTTTAAAGGCACAGGGTAGCAATTACTGTTCTTTTTAATTTACATAATGAAATAGATTTATGGTCTGCATTTATTGGAAAATTAAGAGTTGTCTGTTTTTAGCATGCACGTTGATATTTATGTTCTTTGTGCATTTGCCTTGACAAACCTCATATTAACTTTGACATAACAGTGATTCCTGAAGCGTTTGACATTTTTGATCTGCCTATTTTATGTATTTGTTTTATTTTAGTTTTTGCGAGTGTAATTTCTTGTGGGTAAGAAATACTTTCTGTCTTCAAAAAAAAAAAGTAACAGATTTCTCTTCTGCCTGCAGATCGGCTCCCTGAAAATATTGAAGGAAATCAGCCGCAACTCTCAGATCCGGAGGGCCATCGCTGACCTGGGGGGCTTGCAGACCATGGTTAAGATTCTGGACTCTCCGGATAAGGAGCTCAAGTGTCTGGCTGCAGAGACCATCGCCAATGTGGCCAAGTTCAGGAGAGGCAGAAGGACAGTGCGGCAGCACGGTGGCATAAAGAGACTGGTAAACTGCTTCGGAGTTGCTGAGTCTGTAAAAGCGCTCGTCATGAGGGCAGGCCTGGCACTGTAAAGATATAAAGATAGGTTCCAGACCCAGCTATATGTAGGGTCATTTTAAGTCGGCAAGGGCTCCTCAGTTTATCGCTGTGTTGTACCACCCAACAGCATGCCTGGGAAATCACAGCCTGCCAGTCGCTGCCATTCAGAGACATGTCTCTCCTTAGATCTCTTCTCCTGTTGTAACATGAGGCCTGTCTCAAAAATCGACAATGGCTCGCAGTACTCACAATTAAAATCAGAAGAAACAAGACAGAAGGAGAAAGAGAAAGATCGAGAGACTGTTCGGTCAAAAGAGACATACCATATTATTTTCTCTTTTCAAAGATTTAGATTTAATTAAACAGATCTCTCAAACTGAAGCCTAGTTTCACAAACAGTAAATTCGATGACCTCAAAGTAATTCCACGGAAAACAGATAGAATGTCTTCATCAACTGTGCCCTGAGTTTTCTGTTTATTCCTTTGAGCTACCAGTGATTAAAGCTGGTTCATTGTATATTTTCCTAAGTTCAACGCCGGATGTATTCATCCTAGTTACTAGATATTGTAGCTGCAGATTAATTTCATGCAAAATTGCAGACCACCTTTGAACTGAAAGTGTAGTACCTTCGTATGCATTCATGCCCAGGAAATGTAGCTGAGCGCACAGAGTAATCATTAATTAGGCTGTCAGGTTTTCACCTGAAAAAAAGACCAAAGCTCGCTAGGTTTGCATTCACTCCTGGCTGCCTCATATCGCTCCATTACTTTTATTGCTCCACGTCTGCTTAACTGCAGAGCTATCTTACAGATGATGATAGATGCGTAGCGGTCAAAGACAACGGCAGACTGCTGCAGACTGAGCTGTTGGTCATTTTCTGCCTTTGGTTGATTCTGTTGAAGCCTTTTCCTGAGATAGAAATTGATAGAAATTGCTTTAACACCTTGCAGTTTGATGGACATTTTCACATTATAGGGGGCAGCCTATAGTCTAGTGGCTAAGGTACATGACTAGGACCACTGAGGTTGGTGGCCCAAGCAAGGCCCTTAACCCCACATTGCTCCCAGGGGGGATTGGCCCCCAGCTAGCCCAATCAACTGTAAGTCACTTTGGATAAAAGCATCAGCTAAATGACTGTAATGTAAAATGAGTGAAACTTTTTATTTTGTAGATTACCTCAGAAAGAGAAAACATAATTGAAAAGTTTATGAGAAAAAAAATACATTCCAGTGCAGCAGATGAGCTTGAAGGTGCTGGTGGGGCGTCTCTCCCGTCCAGGTGGAGCTGCTGGACTGCGTCCCGGACTCGGCCACCCTGACGGAGGAGCAGGAGCGGGACGTGGAGGTGGCGCGCTGCGGGGCGCTGGCCCTCTGGAGCTGCAGCAAGAGTACCAGGAACAAGGAGGCCATCCGCAAGGCTGGCGGCATCCCGCTGCTCGCGCGCCTCCTCAAGTCGCCGCACGAAAACATGCTGATCCCCGTGGTCGGCACGCTGCAGGAGTGCGCCTCCGAGGTGAGGAGTGGCCTAAGGCCAAGGGACAGACGCCCATACGGAAATCCTCATGTAAACATTTGCATTTGCATCCGGGAGTTGAATTCACAAGGCAGCAGTTGGCACAGTGGAATGGCACGGGGAACGATACGGGTAATCTGGCTAGATCCGTTGCTCTCATCACTCTCTAGCGGCCACGCCTGCTTGCGGATGCACAAACCGAGAATGTGCTGACCTCGTAATCCTCTGACGACATGGACAGTATGTAATTAGTGGTTCGTCTGCAGTGCGGAAAGTTGCGAGATTAGCCGTCATGTGAATCGTAGGAGTCATGTTCTTACGCCGTTCTCCTTCTGAAGTAAGCCAGTGGGAGATTCACTGGTATGGCTCAGATTGTGTTGGGAAAAGAGGGAAAATTTGGTGCCACCTTGGATAAAATTTCCCAAGAGCCCACCAGTCCGGTGAGGCCTGCAGTCCGGTGTTTGAGTCCCAGTCCTGTTTTGATTGGCTGTGCCTCACTGCAGAAGTATAGGGATAGGCTGGTTAAGTCTACTTGAGTCACCAATGCCTGGTTAGACCGGGTGCCTGCAGATACAGAAATCGAGAAAATATTGAGCTCATATTCCACCGACTGCATGGGCAGTATGTAACTGTGGTGCCTCTGCAGTGTGGAAAGGGGCAAGGCCTCGTTGTCATGTGCATTGGAGGAGTTGTGCGTTGATGGCCAGCTCCTCCAGAAGGCTGAAGGCAGAGCTGCTGTTAAGAGAGCAAAAAGTTTGGCTGACAAAAAAAAAAAAAAAGAAAGTTTGGGGAAAGAAAAAAGTGAACTTCAATGTCTCTGCCCTAATGTACAGGAAAGTTACAGGATTGCGATCCAGACTGAGGGAATGATCGAAGATCTGGTGAAGAACCTCAGCTGCGACAACCAAGAGCTGCAGATGCACTGTGCCAGTGCCATCTTCAAGGTCCTCCTATCTTTCCTTCCTCTGTGTTCATTTTCACCTCATCTGTACTGTACTGAGATCAGTTATTCTTTTGGAAATGTGCAGCAGAACATGAGTACAGCGCCACTGTGGTTACACATGTAATAAATGAATTTATCCTGTTGTGCTGCTCTGCTGTGATTATGCTGCAGCTCAAAGAACCCATTCATAACTAAAGCCATTCTTTGTCTATTGAGTATTTTGGAATCAGAAAAAAAAAAGATTAAATGTCAGCACAGCCGTTCATTAATGATCCTTCTCGCCCCATTAGCTTCCATTCCTACACAAAATAACGGTCGCATGTGTTCTCGCTTCGATTTCTTCCATTTCAGTGCGCAGAAGACAAGTCGACGCGTGACCTCGTCAGGCAGTTCGGAGGGCTGAAGCCGCTGGTGATCCTTCTGAAGGAGACGGAAAACAAGCAGCTCCTGGCCGCCACCACGGGAGCCATCTGGAAGTGCTCCATCAGCATGGAGAATGTTGTAAAGTATGGATTAAGCCATTACCCTTTCATTAGCAGGCCCGGCTCTGCGCGAGAAACTCCCCTTTCTGTGAGCACGCACGGGACCCCCATTCCAACTCACGCCGCATCCTGGTTGGCAGTCCCATCAATATTCATTTCTTCCCCAGGAGGGAAATGTAGTGCAGTTTTGATAAAAATCCAATCCTGTGCACTTCTTTTGAAATCCATGAAATCATGTGAAATTATGCTCGGCGATGCAAGTCAACCCCCACTATGCTCCCTCCCCACCCCTCCTTGAAACTGAGACTGCAGACTGTCATGACCCCCCAGCTCCCAGGTGTCCCAGACCTTTACACGACAGCGATGATAGTCCTACTAACACCTGGTCTCAGCTCTCAGTAATGAATCAGAGTGACATCAGGTTTTACCGTACACTTTATTTAATTAACTTATATACATAGACCTTGCAACTTTCATCGTGAAATTATGGATGTATAACTTATAACACGCTTGACAAGTTAACGCAGCATTCACAATTGTTATCGCTTTCATCTGGAACTGACGAACACACTTGCGATCTTTCTTCCTAATGAGAGAAGAACTACAGGGAGTGTTAGAGTAGCAGTGAAGGGCAGCAGAGGTATATGATATTACAGTCAGTTTAAAAATAAAAGTCTCCTGTCTTCAGGTCAGTTGTTATGAGATGCTCTGTGGGCGTAGGCTGAGCTGCTTTGCTCCGATACCAGGACTGATGGATGGATTGTGCCTACTGCTGCAGAGGAGGGTGATGGTGTAATGTGCTGCTTTTACGAGCGGCCTTATTTGTTCTCACAAGGAATCAGTTTTTCCACGGCCAAAAAAGCGCTCTATGTCATACCCATCTCAGATTTCGAAGCCCCGTCGACGTGATTGTTTGAACTGCGGCAAAGTTTTTGTACGACGCCTGTAAGTTCTAATCTTTTTTTTTTTTTATTGTTATTTGACCGTTTTTTTGTCAGAGGAATGTGTCTTTCCACTGCTAACAAAAGATGAAGTAAAGTGTTGATTTTATGGACACCAGTGATGTGTTTGTCAAAGCAGCGCCTGATTAGAATTGAACATGGGCACTCAGGCCGAAGGAATGCACCCAGAAATGGCTGTTCTCTTGTGTCTGAGATGTAGGATGATGGATTTTACCTCATTTGTCATGTAAGGAACGCAAGATGTTTATTTAAATGTCGTTTAGTTCCGTGGCCGTTGACATTTTTGGAGGGTTTCCCTTGCCTTATTGAGTGTCAGACAATTTGTTAGCAAGTAACTTACATTAAAAAATAAATAATTGCCAGAAATCGTGACCTGGCTCCCCTCCGTGACTGCAAAGGTGCTCCAGAAAATGATTTAGCCATGCCATATTTATTTTCCATTCAAAGTGGGGAAGAGGACATGCAGAAGAAAAGTCACATATGCAATAATATATAATCAGTATCCTCTTAATAAATTGCAGGATTATTGTGCTCCCCACAGCCAACAATCTGACATTAGGCTGAGATTCCTGAAGTTCTCGATGATAAGAATGACTCCGGAATTCCATATTCATGCTTTGGAAGTCATACGGAGAGGGGCCTGCCTAAAAACAAAAAACACCTCACAAAGACTCACTCAATCAGTTTCTGTCCTATAATTTAACACCCAAGGATTGTCTACACTGAGAGGAGGGCTGGTTCAGCAAGATGACAGATTCTGATTGGACGGATACCTGTTAACATGCTAATAGCTAATAATACCATACCCTGGGGTCATTCAGTATAGTACTACTGTATTTCTTTTTTACTGTAAGTAATTTTTCAAGGAACATCTGCTTGTAGAGCGAAGGACCCCCCCTTCCCAAATGACTTTAATAAATTAGATGTTAATTTATGCATCTAAACACGGGGCAGGCAGACTGTTAAGCAGCAGGTGTGTGCACTCTGTGAGAGAAGAGCAGACATTGCTGTCACACAGGAAGTAACATCTGTCTTCCACGGCATACGAGCTGAGCAGTGCAGCCGTGAGCACAATAGCCTCCAGCACATGGTGGAGATTATAGTGAAATAAATAATAATAGCATAACACAAAGTGAACCATTGAGACTGCCTTCCCGGGCTTTGGCTACCAAACGAACCTTCACACACGGTCCAATATTACACAAAAGCACTCAGACTGGCAACCGCTCAGAAAGCATCCAGGCAAGGTGATAAAACAAACTTAACTGTATTGGCATTGAGCAGCGTGGCACTCGCTGCAGTTATTCCCATTGTGGGACTTGGGCCTACTTGTAATTACTCAGTTGTAATAACACCGTTGCTATGCAGAGAAGCACTAATAATAATAGCAATGATAATAATAATACCAGTAATCTCATGTAAACGGCAATTGGTGACACTTCATTAACAAACTTCAAAATTCCAAATCGTTCCATTATGCTTATTAAGGGAGGCTGATAAATGAAACAAAAATCTGGAGAAAAAAAAACAGGAATGTGTTCTCTTATATTTCCATTTAACACTTTTATTTTCCTGTGAGTTTTAAAAAAAAAAATAAAATAATTTTTCAGTTTGTTTTTTGGATAGCGCAGCCACTTGGGTGCGAACAAAGGTAAAATTGGCCATCGCTCACAGGTGGAGAGCAGCGTGATGCAAAGCGAATATTTTAATGCGCACTTAAATTTGGGAGTGGGATCTGGTTTTCAGGCTCTCCCAGGGTTATTTGAATAACATATAAAAACGTCAAGGTCAGACGAAACATTGGAACGAAATGACCAACCCATTGCTGTCAGATGAGAATTGCTAACAGTAATAGAGTTTCAAGGAGCGTTGTTCAAGGCCCTCGCTTATTTCGACATCAATCAAGACGGCAGGTCTGTGCCCAGATGAAAATCAGCTTGAAATACACTTTGCAGCGATGATAATTAATGGGCAGGTTTGTGAAAGCTCATGAGCAGTATAAACAGCTTTGGCTGCAGATAACGGACAGTGCTCCTTTTGTTTAAGGGATCTTTACTGTGCGCTCTGCAGAAACGGCTCCCTCATTGTGAGCTGCAGGACCCACTCCAAAAACCAGAAGGAGCATGTGGGAGCTATTTGCATGATTAATGATGCATCAAAATGAGAAATGATTGATGGTAAAAAATATAATTATATTCATAAATAGGTTATGCTTACTTAAACTTTGCATCTTCCCTTTAAGTACCTTGAGAGTTAGGTTCTCGCAAGACGTGTTTCATAGCAGTAAAACTGTCAAAATGGAATTTGGCATATTCAAAATGATTTAAAAAACTGCTTAAAAGGTGCTGTCGTGGTAACATTGATATTGTTTGTTCATAGCAAGATTTTGTTGATAAAAATTAATTGAGCCCAATGTTATCTTAGAGGAAATAAGTATTGAGAAAGAAAATGAATATTAAGGTGCTACAGAGGCAAACGAATGTCATTTTTAAAAATTCAGTCGGGGAAAAAAAATGTTAACGATGGGAAAATCCTTAGGATGGAAAGTCTCTTTTGCCAAGACATAGAGGCCACTCGCCAACACTGAGAGATGTCTGAGGTCAAGAGCGCTGCCATTCAGTTATAGTAACTGACTACTCCCCTCTCTGCCTGAGTGTGCTATAAGACAGGAGCTACCCTCGCTCCGCAGCCTATGTAATTTCCACACAAACCCATACTTACTATGCAACCTAACAATGTCGGCATTCGTGCATAAATCTGGGCTCTGGGGCACGGGGGCCAACGATGACGGTGGGGATTTTCATCGAGGAGGGCGCATTTTACTGTTCATAGCACATTTTCAGTTCACACGCCTTTGGCCCACTGGGCTGTTTTATCAGTGTCTGGCTGATAGTTTTTCAAAATATTACTTTCTGTGTGGTATTTACGAGCTCTGAAATTGACTGCAATCCAACTGTCTTGATGCTTCACCTAGAAAAAAAACTGCCTTTCATGTCTGTGTAGAGAGGAGCCTGAAAGTGCGTTTTTTACTGTGAGCCTGACTGTGCCATGATGTAAGATTAAGCATTTCCAAGGAAGTAGCCATGTGATAAATGAGAAATAGATTACACAGAAGCCCATCTGTGATTCTGGCATCTTTTGACAAGGTTTAATAATGCTGGCAGTTGTGTGGAACTGCCCATTTGTGGCCAGGTCTAATTTAGTTTCTTTTTTGCCGTGGTAATTTCTTCGTGTTGGCATCAGCGTTTACAAAAATAGACGTTGCTCCCTGTCGATTTATCCAAGCTAATGTGTGCAATTACGACGGAGCCCCGCAGCCGATAACACAGCAGCGGTGGCACCCAAATAACATTGTTTTTGCTGAATCCAGTAAGTTAACTTTGGCAGCCTCTCCATTCATTACCGTTTTACTCGCAAGAAAATGTTTTGGTGGATCGTGACCAAAACCAAGTGACCTTGGACACTGTTCTACAATGGCCTGCAGCTCCGTTGCCAGGAACCGTAACTGTGAATAAAAACAGTCATATAACTTAACCGTACATCATAGGTTTGTTGAGGCTTTCTGAAACCACATCATATCCCTTTTAAAATGTTTACTGTAGCCTACCACTGTAAAGTGTTGGACAGCGGAGCAAGATCATGGCAAGACAGGGAGATAATCGTTCCAAGCCGCAAGAGAAGCGTACCGCTGCGAAACACACGCATGTTTCGGGCATGCAGCAACCGTGGGAAAAGTTCCATACTTGTAAATAACACCTTAAACAGCGCCGGGACGCATGGAGTTGCGATAGCGCAAAAGTTAGCAAGGGTCCCTCTGTTTCAGGTTTCAGGAGTACAAGGCCTTGGAGACGCTGGTGTCGCTGCTGACCCGTCAGCCTGAAGAGGTCCTTGTCAACGTGGTCGGGGCGCTGGGAGAGTGCGCCCAGAATCCCGCCAACCGGGCCGTCATCAGGAAGTGGGGCGGCATCGAGCCGCTCGTCGACCTGCTCACGGGGACCAACCAGGCGCTGCTGGTGAACGTCACCAAAGCCATCGGCGCCTGCGCCACAGAAACTGAGAACATGGCGTAAGTCAGAGCCCCGCGTCGTTCCCCACACAGCTCCATATTTCCAAAGACGCTGGCTGCGTGAGGTCGCTCCAAGCAAAGGCGTCCAATCTAATGCCGCTAAGCGCTGTGAAGCCCACCGCTTCTTATCCTGCAGTACATGTGGCGGAGATAAAATACGGCACTGATGTGTTCAAGCGGGTAGTTTTCATTTTCAGGACTAGGCTACCCAGATGTGTGATTTATATAAGGGTCTGAAGCCCACACAACAGTCATAAGCCTTCATGGCCAAAGTTTTTGCCGTGTTCTCTATAATGCTTTCCCCGCCGGGCTTTTTGGAAGACGTGCAATGTATGTACTATACCATCTGATTTTCATTGCTTTTACAAGGTTGTTATAGACTTTAGGCCCTCCTCTTAATTAACAGTGGACTCAAATAAAGAAATTTATGACCAAGTACATTTTGTTAGTTAGCAGTTAATCCAATGGTCTGAAAAATAATACATTTATGCATGGTTATACATGAAAGAAAATCTTTTTTGAAGAAACAAGGCCTTTTCTTTTGAACAATTAACTGTGAGAGAGGTACGACTGAGCCCAAGAATTGTTTTATGGTAAGTATTATTCATGTTTTCTCAAGGAAGATATATTTAGGTTTTTTTTTTTTCAATGGATTTACACTTAGTTATGGAAAGAAAGTCGTTATTTCCACATGAGATTTTGTGGGAGAGACTTATTTTGAGCATTGTGTACAGTAGTTTGCTGAGCAATTAACATAGTTCACATTTGATTGTTTCCTGCCTGAAACCAATCTGGTCAGAACTGTTTCTGAAATTAAGTGAGCAGCCTTGAGTGACTTGAGTGGAGCACTGTCATTCACCCTATGGAGAGACTTCAGGGCCAGGCTTCCGCGGTGCCCTGTGCCGCTACCCTCGGCGTGCTTAGTGTCCTCCACACTCCTGCCGCTCACAAACGGGACGTGTTTCGCTCAGCTTAAAGGTACTTTAACGTACGGAGAAAGGCTTCAGTTACCCAGGAAAGGGTCTTTCTGAAACCGTACATAAGGTTGCCTGGTTGGCGAAGGGGAACCGCAAGCCAAGGAGCAGTTCCTCAAGTAGCTGACAGATCGACTCCCCATCTGGTTCACTTTACCCCAGAATCTATGCGCTACATATAGCGCGCAGCTGCGTGGATTCACGCTAATGCGCCTTTGGTTTCACGCCTGCCTTTTCTCTGCTCACTATTTGAAAATACTCTCTCTGCACTGTGTGTGAGTATTAAAACCAATAATCCCACACTTACAACTTCTGCTCTGTTTAAGTTTAGAACCATGGATTTACTCTCCGTCACATCTTCATTATTTTCACTCGCACCAAAGCACATACTAACACGTTTAAACATTTTCAGTTCGATGTCACAATTTATTGCTTTATAAAAATGTCAGCTGGGCTTGGTTCCACACTTAAAATAAATTGGCACCAACATTCAGAAGCCCTGAAGATGAGTTAACATGTCTGTCGTCTGATTTTCTCTCTCATGGTCAGGCATGTCATCCGCCCTGAATGCCTCTTTGCAAAAGAGAATAGACGTTGTGGGCGATATTGTGTTTAGCCTGTCATTGTGCTGGATTTAAAGCACCCCGCAGACTTTAATCTGAGGTTATGATGTCTTAGGCTGATTTATGTGTAGGCGAGAGAGAGACAGAGAGAGAGAGAGAGAGACAGATAACACAGAGTCATCTCTGATGAGATTTCATTCATGGAGATAGCTTTGATTAAGAGAGTGTTTAAGCAATTACAACGGTGTTCAATGTTGGGTTTTGTTTGGGTCGAGCACACATGTGAAATACGTTACATGTTATTTGTACCAGACAGTGGATGCTCTGTGTGGTAATGCTGCAGGCTCCCCGGCCTTTGACTACAGCCATGTATTCAACATGAAATATGGCATGGGCTTAAGTAAACTCCACTCAGACAAAGAGAAATATTGAGAAATCTGTCTCTGTAGATGTTTGATTTGGAAGAGAAGTCTCTTTTTTCCCCCCTCTGCACAGTGAAAAGAGCTGCTACTGTTCGTGTTTGTTTCAGCTTGAAAATGGGCTGATGAAACAAACATTAAGACGATTATGCGGTCATACAGACGGGCGAAGCTTTGACCTGCTACCAGTGTGTGTGCGCAGCTCTGTCACAGAGATAAATCTAAGCAGAAAGGCAAATAATCCATTCTGAATGTCGGATCGCTCAAGCGAGTCCCAGAGTTGTTGAATTTTTGGCCTGCAGAAAATCCTCAAAACCTGAAAATCAACAGTTAGGAGGTGCGCTGCCTGTGAGAGTGTGTCTTTTGCCGTGTCCTATCTCTGTGCTGCAGAGTAATAGATTGCCGGAGGCGGTAAAAGTTTCTGTGCTGCAAAAAAAGCATGAAAAAGCAAATGCGAGTGTGGAGATGTACTGCATGTCAGACTGTGGTGTTTGCTCTGTGTCCTGTCTCTGTGCTGCAGAATCATAGACCAGCTGGATGGGGTTCGCCTGCTCTGGTCATTACTGAAAAACCCCAACCCAGACGTCCAGGCTAGTGCTGCATGGGCCATTTGTCCCTGCATTGAAAACGCAAAGGTAAGGAACACAAACTTATTCATTTATATCATTTGGAGTACAATTACATCTCTGTTTTTTCTCCCTCCCTCTCTCTCTCTCTGTGTATATAAATATATATGTGTTTGTGTGTGTGTGTATGTGTGTGTGTACTGTAACTTACATTGTATGGACATTCTATGCTGTATACCTCATTTTTATGAGTGTGTCCAAGGATTATCACTTCCATGTTTGTGTTCAAGAAATGGACTCGAAAGTTTTGACCCGAAAACTGGAAAAATATGTTTGGCTGAAAACGGAGAGCAACCTGTTTATATTATCTCACTCATAATCTGTATCACACTTTGCCTCTCAGAGATGCCATTTGAGATGACTCTGAGGGTGCTGAAGCCAGCAATATCACAGAAAGCTTATATGAACCTTTCGCTAATAGGAAGCAGAGTCCGCTGCACTCTGTCGGTGAACTCAGAAACAGACAGGCGGAGAGGGAGAGCAATTTCCTGTTGCACGAATGCTGATTCTCCGAAGAAAGCCCCCGCATGCGCCGCGTCCCGGAGTCACACGATTCACCGTTTACGTTCGGCCGAGCGCCAGCCGCTACATTCGCTGACCTTGTGTTGCGTTGCATCACACAGCGCAGCGCTCTGCATAAACATACAGCGAATGATCGTGTGGCTCACACAGAGCTCCAGACAGCCAGCCATCGTTTGACACTGACGAGTCATTTCCCTCCTCCGTTAATTTCTCAGAATCTGTGCCCCGGATTTCCACACACCCACTTTTATTTTTTTACCGTGAATGAAGTCACAGTACATACAGAATGCGATGCAGTACACGTTTTATGTACCATGCATTCGTACACACAGAATATACCAGTGTTAACATACGTGTATGTGTACAAGCAGGTGTAGCGGGCCAGAGCGTTTCTCCTCCCCTCAGAAGATGTGTTTTTCTGGCTCAGCAGCAAGGTGAAACCGATGCATCGTATGTTCACCATATGGAAAGGAGGACAGAAGATCTTATTGCAAGCTAACAAACTTTGACATTGTTTGTCTGACATTTATGGTGCCAATTTTTTAGAACACATGCCATTTCGGTGATTTCTTAGGGTACACTAGTGACAAGAGTTAAACAGCGCATTCCACCCATACAGTGAGGGAATCTGATATTTCTTGGTGCGGTAGTTATTTAGATAAAACACATCTGGCCTGAGTTAGCAACTGCAGAGCGGATTTATGACGGACAGAGCCTTGCTATAAGTGCAGCTGGTTACCCTGTACCTCCTCTTATCTGTTAATATGTGTGTTCGCAGACAGCCAGCTCAGTCGTTGTGCATGCAGAGGAAATTCACCACCGTTCAGCTTTTCAGTGGAACCGATATATTCCTCATTCAAGGATGTGACCTGTCTGTTCATATAGCGAAGAGCCACAGTTAAAACATAGCAGAGCATTTCTGCTCTGTGCTCACTTTCTATTGCCTGTATCTATAAAACCCATATCGGTTCTTTTTTTATCTGTATAGATAGGTACAGTGGAAGGCTGGCTTTGAACCTGCAATCTTGTGCATCTCCTCCTGAGTGGTGCGCACTGGATCGCACGTTATCTGTCTCCAGCTCATCTCTGTGCCGGACAGACCTCGCTGTGTGGAGGTTTATAATGTCTGCGGTCGAGGTCCGGTGACTCTGCCCGGGGGCCGGGCCCATGAAAGGCAAAGCTCTTAGTCAGTCGCAGCTGGTGGCTTCAGAGGGGCCTGTCATCCCCAGCCCCATCAGTATTCTTGAGGAAGCGCTTCCTCTCTGTGCATCGGGGGTTCATCTCTGCGAACAGAGCTCATCCTCTGGCACGTCTTCTGTCGGAGCTCCGGCAAATAGCCTCTCTCTCTCTCTCTCTCTCTCTCTCTCTCTCTCTCTTTCGTGCGCTCGGCCTTGTGCGCTCGCCGACCCGTCGATCCCTCACCCACCGCTCTGCCTCTCTTTAATGCGCGGACTCGCGGCAGCACCTCATTTTAGTGCAAGCATGGGCAATGTGGTTGTTTTTGCTAAATTTCCACGCTAAATTCCTTCACACAGGCCCACTCTACTTTTTATATGTTGTCAGGTAGATCTGTGGAAGTTGTGTGGTTATGCTCCAATCTGCAGAAGTTATATAAGCACATCCCCCTGACCAAAACGGTGTGGACATCAAAAGCTATGAGCCTCCCAGTAGGTTATTGAGGTCCTAATCTGTATGTCTGTAGGGCTCTGTTTCCACGGTACCCACAGCCTCAGTTCATCTGACACAACTGCTGTTTGAGAACATCCTGTAGCTTCCTGGTCCTTTCACACAGAATGATGAAGTACTGCGTACCTCAGTGTCTGTATGTGTGTAAATAATTAAATGATTAACTGTGCTATAGCTGTAAATGTATAATAATATTGTTATTTCTCATTATTAATTCCTGCTTGTAACAAGAGTAATTGTTGACAGAGCTGTTTACAAATGGAGCTAGGTCCAGATTCAGTGGGATGTTGCTGTCATTTTGAATCTGGGCCACATCCTTTTTTCCACTAACTTCATTTGCCAGATTGCCGGATTAATAAGGCACCTCTTCCCTAGGATGCAGGGGAAATGGTACGCTCCTTCGTCGGCGGATTGGAGCTGATTGTTAACTTGCTGAAATCAACAAACAGAGAAGTGTTGGCAAGCGTGTGTGCCGCCATCTCCAAAATAGCCAAAGACGAAGAGAACCTGGCGGTCATAACCGATCACGGGGTTGTCCCAATGCTGGCCAAACTGACAAACACAGTAAGCAAACCTCTTTCATCACAAAGCAGCTACAGCCCCACAAACTCGTTGCACACTGTACGATATGCAGCCTGTAAACAATAGCGGGAGCAGGGTTTTATCGAGGGAGTAGAGATTTAACGAATGACTAGCGGTGAAGGTTCTGTTTATCTTGAGGAATCGTACCGTTTTTGCATTTATGTCTCCTCTGTTTTTTTTTTTTTTTTCGTTGTTGTTGAATCCACCTCTGACCTCCCGGCAGGCAGATGACAGGCTGCGGAGGCACTTGGCGGAGGCCATCGCCCGGTGCTGCATGTGGGGCAGCAACAAGGTGTCATTTGGGGAGGCGGGGGCGGTGGCGCCGCTGGTGCGCTACCTGAGGTCCAAGGATGCCCTGGTGCACAGGGCCACCGCTCAGGCCCTTCTCCAACTCTCCAAAGACCCAAACAACTGCATAACCATGCACGAGCACGGAGTGGTCAAGGTATGAGTCACACAGAAAATTACACAGAATCATTTTATTGGAGTTTGTTAAAAAAAAATTTTGGGAGAGGTGACCTTCAGACAACCCTTCACTCAAACCCCAGTATCCACCAATCCGGTTGTCTACGCAGGTATTAATTTGCCAGGTACCCTCTCTCCCATCAGGGTCTCTGTTTCCGGCATCCCTCCCCCTCCCCATCTCCACCTTCAAGTCTACTTCCCTTTCTTCTGTTTTTCACCCTCTCTTCTAACGGTCAAGTGGGGGATCACTTCATCCTAAAAATGGTGAGGCATGACGCTGCCCCCCCTGTACTCCAAGCCCAAGATCAATGCCTATACCAATACACAACTTGCTACTTTATAATAAACTCCTTCCAAGCACATTCATGTTGTCTGAAGGTTCATTCTCCTGAAATTAAATAAATATAAATAAAATAATTGGTATTGAAAATTTCACAGGTAGACTGCACAGACAATGGGTTTATCACCACCAACTGATTGATTGATTGACTGGTTGATTGATTGATCGATTTGAAAGTCTTAACTGTTCGTATTACAAGGTTTTCTGCTCTCTTTTTCTAACATTTCTGCACACACATTCTCTCACACTGGTCATACACATTTGTACAAGGTGCTGTGAGGCCAACAATCACACTTGTTTTAGTTATGTGCTGTCCAAAAACATTGGTAATAAACTCTGAAATTGGGAACTATTTTCAGAGCCTTTGACAAATGAAGCAGAAACAAGGCTTGTTTTATCCTGGGCGGAAACGCAACTGCATTTTCTAGCAGTCATGGGAATTCAGAAAAGTCAACATCTCAGTGTGTGCGAAGTGCCACTTCTCTTGTGGACCGTAGATGCCATTACAAACCATTCCAAAGGCTGTATCTTGGGCAACTGTTGCTATGAGTCACATCTGACCATGAAAGCAAAGGGCTGTACTAACATGTTTGAGGTTTCAAGGGAAAGGGGCGTAATGATGTCCACAATGGCAAGACAAGAGCGTCATGGTAACAGAAAGACCTTCTCTGCGAAAATATCGGAGTAGCTTATTTTAGAGCTCAGGGACAAAAGAGCATTATCATGTTGGAGGCAGACAGTTGAGACTTTCCTGGTGCATTTTATGTTGTTGTCAATGTTTTAATTGCAAATTTTCGATTGCATGTTCATTCAAAATTGCCCATACAAAACAAGTTTATTGTCCTTATCAAAAATAAGTAATAAAGTTGTTTTTTATGGCTGCTTCACATGCATTGAAAACTAAAACTGTTAAAACTGTGACAATATAAAACAGTAATAAAACAACAAAGAAACATTATTGTGTTTAGAACATGTTCATTGTAATAAATAAAACAAACACGTCATATAGTATAACAGACTGATTGATTTAAATGACGTTTAGCTCATTCGTTAATGCTTGAAAGCATTGTTAAACTGTTAAGGGGAAATACATGACTGATAATGGAGGGAAGCATAGTGTCTGTAGTGATATACTATACATACATGTACTATATCACTGTACATACAAAGGTGTGGTGACCCAGCCAGTCACTGGATGTGATGCTACTTTTGGTTGGATTGCATTGGAAGTGAGTGTGTTTATTTTTGTGGTTTTCTACAAAAAGTGTTTATGTTTGCAAATCACATTATCGTGCAGATTGTATCTGTAGATTAAATTACAGTAGGCCTCTTGCAAACAGAGGGGTAATTTAATGTTTGGAATAGTGTTTTGAGCTGATTTCCTAATTCAGTCACTGACATTTCAAGTACACAATTTCATAGGAGAAAACATTTGTGACCACTTAGAGTTAAAGTATTTTTTATGTACTGACTGCTTTATAAATTCTGAAGTGGTTCTATAGTTGCAGCCAAATATTTTTTCCCATGTTCATTTAATGGTGTACTTTAGCTAGATCTGCTGTTACGTTGTATGTGGTTCAACACTACCCATAATTGGTAGCTGAACTGAACATTGGGTGTTCCAAAAGAGTTATGTCCAATTTGCAAAAATTGTTCAGCAGAATGTTTTTAGTTTAAGACACAACAAATCACTGGACAGACATTTTTTTCCCCTTTTTTTCACTAAATTGTTCAGATGTTTTTTTGGAGTGTTGCACTAACTCTTGCCATTTTTCATTATTAATGTCGGAGCTCGGGGTTTCAGCATGACTCCAGCATGTGTTGGGGGATTTTAAAGGCCTTAATTAAATAGCTTTTATTACACCTTTTTCTATTCCTTTTTAATAGGAGGCGCTGAAACACAAGTTATTATCATATTAAGGCAGGTTCCACGCTGAGACTTGATTCATTCCTGTCTGACCCTACGGAAGCATTACACAGGAGAGGCTGTCAGCTTTAGAGGTGAAATCAGTGCAGTTACACATCTTGCTCTTGATATATGTCGTGGTATGGCACAAAATGTGTTAAAACAATATTTCCTGAAGTTTTAGAGATCGCTGAACACGTTTATCAAGAACCGATGCTGGGCCCTGTCCGTCTTTCCACCTAATTTATGTTTGAGTGTAAAATTCAAGACTGCCTCTGGTATTATTGCAACAGTATTTCAAAAACCTTTTTTTTTCCTTGAAAAGCTCTCAAAACATGCACACCCACTGGCTGTATAATGATTTCCAATGATTTCAGCTAGTGCACGCTTTCTCCTAGTGTTTTGTTCAGTAAGTAACTTTCCTCCCCAGCATTCTTAATGGTGTATAACTCAGTCCCCTAAGCTTAGGAGAGGAAATTAAGCATTGAAAAGAAAGCATTTTACACTGGAAAACACATTAGTGACCTGTCTGACTTTCTCTTTTTTTTCTGTCAGTGCGTCTTTAGAATAGCCAAATCATATTGCGCTATAATTCTAGGAAATTTTTGTGAGCAATATGCAAAATTACCACTGCTGTCTTTCAAACTCTCCCTTTGATATTAGAGCAAAAGTAATGCTGAGCAGAAATGTTAAGATATCTCTATAACCTCAGGCTGTGTTTTCAGTCCCTGCAAACAAAGACATTTGGAAGGTGTTATTCCTCACAATGCAAACACAGTCCAATGCACAATTCACTCTGCACACTGTATGGTGTGATGCAAGCATTCTGAAACATGCTTTCACAGTTGTCGTGGTTCATGTTATGTGATCCTGTGGTTTAACAGCATCGTGTTCATTGGTTCTTTTAAGGACGTGTGCTGGACTTTCAGAGCAAGGCTTGTGTTTAAAAAAAAAAAATGAAAAAAAAAAAAGAAGAAGAAGAGAACAGGCCCCTAGGACTGTGATCCCAGTGGAAGTGTGTACCGGTGTGGAACTAAAAAGGCCTGAGATTAATTGCCTTCCAGTTTGATTTGACATGTACACATGGTATCTCACAGCTCTACAAGGATGGGCTGTATTTTCTTCCCCCTCGCTACAAAATCAACACACTCTCTCCTTGGCTTTACATTACTTCCAGAGGGCTGGGGATTGTTTGCTGAAACCATAAATCCTGGGAGACAGCTTTAGCCAGATTTTTGTATTAAAGAACCCCTTTCATAAGAAAAGCTTTGTGAAGTAAATTGATGTAAATTACAAAATGCGGATGGTAATTATTGGTAATTTTCAACTGAAGGTATTCCAAAAAATGACTGCTGCCAGCTTCTGGTATGTATTTTAGGCCTCTCAGACGTAAATGAGAAAAACGTTTGTTACCGGTTGTCGCTCTGTGTAGTTGTGCACTTGCAGTATCCCTGTTCGATTTCTCCCTTGTCCTGTATGTGTTCAGATCGTTAGTGTGTAATCGTTAGAGTGTGTACGACTGAATCAGATGTGGGGGGGAAAGAAGAATGACTATTAGCCTTTTGTGCAAAGCTTTGAATCCTTGCGATATTTCTGAGTTTCCTATGAGTCATGCTCTGCCTGTTACATGTTTTAAGGTGCAGATGCAGAGAACAGATCACCCCAGTGTACACGACCAGAACTGGTCCCAGCTTTGCATCTGCCATCTACAGTGTGGTATGTGTTAGACGCTATCTGCCAGAGGTCATCCAAAACTTTGTCATGTATAAGGACAGTTAAGCCTTAAAGCGGGACCCCTACGGAAATGGGGTTCTGGGGAGTTGGGAAATCGGGGTTCAGACGAGGTTGAAGTTTTACAGCAAACGTTCCATAAATACAAGCTCCAGTGGGGAGATCTGAACGCCGTATTTTTCAGAGCGAAAGCAGCTAAATCTTACTGGCTTCCCAGAGGCCCCTGGGAGCAGTGTTTACCTTGACTCGATTCAGTCACTTCCTCAGTGCTGGGCTCTCCGCTCGGCAAACTCGGCTTGTTTGTGTTGTTTACCCGGCGGAGAGAGGCCTGAGACGTGGGAGAGGGCCGCACGCCCCGCTCGCCCTGCGCGCCCCGCTAATGGCTGTCAGATGGACGAGACTTTGCTGGGGGATTTAGGAGCCGATCCGCAGGGGGAAGCAGCTGCGCCGGCCGCGCACTTAACACTGCAACACCTTTCCCTGCGCTTGCTCCTCGCCTGCAGATGCAAGGCCCTGCACCCGGGCCGGAGCCAGATCCGGAGCTGGGGAGCCAGAGGGCCTAGGCCACAGTGCCTACCTGGGGGTCAGCAGGCTTCACGGCACAGCCTCTGGGAGTAAGACCACTGACTCGGTTTAATTTTTAAACAAGACTCCAGCTATCACGTTACCAAGGTTTTTTGGAATATCTAACAAGGGCCGTATTATAGTCGTAGAGATCCCAGCTGGGATGAAGTAAAAAAAAAAAAAAAAGAAAATGCAAAAGAGAGACACGCTTATCTTTGCCTTAACTGTGCACTTCAGGAGTCCTTATTTGGCTTAGTCTGAATAACATGCTGTGAGGTTGGCACAAGGCTGTTTTTGGCACTTTTCAGGCATCCTCTGTTTTCACAAAAGCGACTTGTCTGAGAGAGAGCTACATGTTTCTGCCACTGCTGTGTATTCGTTTGCTGCTCTGTGTTGTTCTTGTCTCTATTTTAAACTGCAACATACTGTAAGTAGAGTTATTGATACAGAATGCTGAATAAATATATGACAGATTTAACAAGGCTATGCCCTATACCTTACAAGTTGGAGAAGCAGAAAAATACATTACTTTATTGAATTCCATGAATGAAGATTTATTCCAGCCACTTGTCCCATTTTCAAAACATTAATTTTTTCCTTATACCTTCTGATAGAGGGTGATTTAAAAATATGCCAAAAAGGCTCAGTGCCCTAGCCTCTCGAAACGCTGTGAAAGGTGGACGAATTAATCTGCTTCCTCCCTGGCTGGTCATCTGATCCAAAGAGAGCGAGAGAGAGGGAGAGAAGGAGAGAGAGAGCGAGAGAGAGGGAGAGAGAGAGAGAGAGATGCACTTCCTGACCAGTTGAGCTGCGCATAATAACCAAAGTCCCCTCGTCGTCATATGACAGTGAGCCGAGCGGAGGGAGTTCACTGGGAAAAACACAGGCTCGGCTCTATGACAACGCGGGCGCACGAGGCAGGGCGAGATTAAATTAACTGATAGCCGGGTTTGCCACTTTCAGGTCGTTAGTGATGCACCGCAGACTGTCTCTGAAGGGTATTGTCCTTGTTGCTCAAGAGAGTTCAATGGCACAACGTTGTAATTTCATAGAGGAACATATTGAACAAATTTAAAATGTCTTCGATGCCAGACTTTTTTTTTTTTTTTTTGCGCCTGAATTTGTGTCTATTTTCATTTGATCCTGCAGCTTACCACGGACTTGATGCACTCTGTTTCCCTCTTGTTTTCATGTCTAAGAAAAAAAAAATATGGGTATGCCATAGCCATAATATAACCTTGGCAGTTCTTTTTTTGGGTTCACAAGATGTGACGGTATAATAAGAACTCTTTGCACAAAAAAAAATTGTATGTATTTTTTTATGTAGCATAGTGTACCATAGAAAGTACTTAAAAGCGGACTTTCTGGAGGCAGAAAAATCATGTTGTGCAGTGAGATCAAAAAGGCTTATTATACGAGCCAGTAACAGTCGGATATACTGTGACCTTTGAGCGATGGAAGACTGTCAAGTTGTGTGGTTCCTGTTCATGTTTTAATGCCCACGGCCGCCTCTTAGACAAACACTTTCATCTGAGCAAACTTCAACAAACGTGTGCTCGCAGCTGTAGCCTGCACTAAATCTGGCCCTGTGGATCCAAAATAGGTTTAGCGGAGATGGACCAGTGCAATATAATGTCACAGTTAATGCAATCTGTGCTTCCATGCTATCTTAATCAACCCATAAATAGGGCGAAAATCTGATGAATCAAAGCAGGTGTTTCATGTGAATGACTCTCCACAGCCCTGCTAAGAGCATGTTTGTCTTATCTCTCCTGTCTCCCGGGCAGCTCCTCCTGGCCATGATGGGATCCACCGATGATGTCTTACAGGAAGCGGCGGCCGGATGTGTGGCCAACATTCGCCGACTCGCACTGGCCAATGAAAAAGCCAGATACGGTTAAAAAAAAATAAAAATAAAATAATTGATTGATTGAGTCACACCCAATCAGCTTCTGTGAATACTTCTGACACCTCCAATAAGTTTAGCATTTACTCAGGAGCTTGCCTCTGAAAACAGATCACGAGCTTCTTCCTATCAAGCAAGAGTGAGGCTCTAATGTGTCCAATGCCGTTGATGTGTGTACATGCTGTGTATTTATGTCACTCTGAGTAATGTAATAGCAGGAAGCATTTTTGGAAAATCCTGCCGATACTTTTTGAATGATTATTTCATTTGGATTTCATGCAGACCTTAATGAAAGACTCCCTCTCCTCTCCGCTTTTTTTTTCAGTGTCTGATTTAATAATAACAATAAATGCTTTCTTCTTCTGTTTGTGTCTGTGCCAAATGCTATATGCTTTCCTTTCAGCGGGGAAGTTCTGAGCATGAATCGTCTGCTCAGAGCCTGTATGCAATCCACATGAGAGATTAATATCTAATCAAGCCCAGCATCTGGTTGTATTACATTCAGAAACCAAGCAGCACTTTGGAAGAATCACCATGACACACACACACACACACGCACATTACACACTCACAGTCACGCACATATTTCATATATTACATTACAATGGTAGTTGAGACGTAATCATACTTATGTAAATTCAATGGTAAGTCTGAGATCTGCCATAATCATTTGATCCACTGTTGTATGTATGAAAATAAACGACTCCAATGGACAGCTGGGGATGTCCAGGTATTACAGGCTCACCACAAGCAAGAGGAAGGTGTAGATTAGATTCTTTAATCCATCTGTTTTTAATTAATTATACTCATCAGAAGTTGTTATATTGGATCATGGAAAACATATGTCCTACAAGTGGGAAATTCATTTTAATGGGAGAATTTTTCTTTCTTTAAAATGTCTGTTCATGACACGAGACCACCTGAACATGAAAACTGACAGCACAGTTTTCAGACCATATGACGTTTATTTAAAAAAAGAAATCTTTCTTTAAACACAGCAACTGCAGGTTATTAATTTATTACATTGAAATATACTGTAACCTGGTTAACCCTCAGTCAGAGATAATCTATTTAGGTATTATTATAACAAGATCCCCCTCATTTATAGTTCTTAGTAATGCAAACAGTTTAGCTGAACCTTTTTTGTTTTCCTAAAGCTGTTGATGTGATTCATGTGGGGGTGTGGGGGAGTCAAAATCCCAGGTGCACAGATCTTAGAGAAAACACAGAGATGTTCGCAATACGGTAATCTTTAGTGAAAACATGCCATGGCAGTTTCCATTGTTTTTCAGCATGGCTGCAGAATATCCAGGCTTCTCTGACTCCTTCCTGCTCCAGCTCCAGTTGTCCTGGTCCTAATTAACTCTGCAGACTATGTGTTTCGCCACCGAGACGGCGGGAAGGCCTGTGGGACCTCCATCATTAATATCAGGCTGATATTAAAAATTAGCTAAACATCGAAAATATGCGGTGGAAATCTTTGTCGCCCCGGCGTGTTTAAACAGCACCAGCTGCGGCCAGGGGACTTCGTCAGAGAAGCCACAGAGCAAAGCAAACTTTAACTTGATTATTCTGACAGGACAGGAGGGGGACTGCTTTTGGAGCGCAACATGGAGCAGACCTGAACCGCCATTGTCTCATATGCATTCATACTAAATAAATACACATGATTAATGGCATTTTTCATCCCCTGCAAGCACTCATTGTGGCCTCAAAACACCCAGTATTTGAAAACAATTTTTCAGCAATGTTTAAATGGTGACATTTGGTAAACTAAACAAGTAGAAACATACAGACAAAATTCAACCCCGCCCGCCCTCACTGTGGAAAGCAATTACTGGACAGATGACTATTCATATAACATTGGTATACAAATGCTGCATGCTCCGCTGACAAGAAGGACTTTACAAGATGTGCAATTTTACCACATTTCCAAACAGTGGTGAGACATGCTCTGCCTGCAAGCTGGAGGTAGTCGAGGTGCTTGCCATTATCCACAACAGAGAGAGAGATGGCAAATTCCTGATCTTCATGGTGCAACCCTTTGGGCTTTCAGCCCCGACAGCTCCAGGAATTCTTCAGTTAAGCATCATAAAGCATACTACCCAGCGCTTCTGTTTTTCCCCGAAGAGTCCCGATTTTCATGCCCATCTCCCAGACACTTGTTTCCTCTGTATTTTCATCTAGTCACACAAATGAGAGTGGATTTAACGGGTCTTTACATTCAAAGGAGGAGTGCATATGTGCAAATCCCACTGAAAACCAACCCATGCTTAGAAACGAAAAGGGAAATGAACAGAATTAAAGTTGCAAGCACTGGTGCAGGGACAGCTTACATGCTTCACTATCAAATGGTTAGGGTTAGGAGAGACCTGGCCCTGAACTGCTGCCTATGGTCAGTTACAAGCTCTGTCAGATCTGCCACTATGGTCAGTGGGGAGGAAAGACGGGCAGGAAAATGTAGCGAAATGATGCCCCCCCTCCCCACTTTAAAGAAAAAAATGTTCCCTTATTTGCACGAGTCAAGTACATTTTGAGGTCTTGAAAGAAATGAACCCTGGACATATGTCTGTTTTTCTAAAATGTGTACTACACTTTTCCATAATGCTCTGGGAAAGGAAAAAAGAGCAGGGAGCAATCATTCTGAAAACCATCCAGGGCTATTGGTCATAATCCCACGGTTCACTGTATTAACAGGGCCACAATCCCTCAGAGAAAGGAAAATACCACTTTCAGCGCAACTCGGCCTGTGTAAGGACATTATTCATTGGAAATTAGAGGTTCTCCTCCCTGTAGTTTCTGCGCTTCCGCAAGGGCAGCAGCTAGGTCCAGCTCTGCCTTTGCTGCCATTTAGCGATTCAGTTCCTCTCAGAGGCATTTATTGAAAGGACAGAAATAGCAGGTTGGTTATCTGTGAGGATGGTTGCAGTTCCCTGAGTGTCCACAGGGGGCACTGTGTTTGATTACAGAGGCCATTCACTTTGTTCTCTTAGCGTCACACTGTTGGACCAGCTTGGCTCACTGACCCCACTAACCCGAAATCTTAACAACCTTCAGTCAGTACTACATACAGTAGCATCTCAATGTGAAAAAAGGACTGAATTAAAAAGGAGTGAGGTAACTGAATGATGCCTGCTGACCTGCAGTCAGTGAATATGTACCAGAGCTGTACTTTTCTTATGCCTCATTAGGAACATATTTGCCCCAGGCCCAGCTCCATAAAAGTTCTATATGATACATAAAAGAAAAAACACTGAGCCATGAGCCAATGAGCAGGCATTTGACTGTGGATTTTAATATGAATAGCTACAAGGGAAGACCGTTTGATGAAATATCATGCAGTTTGGAGCAAAGGTCCACAGACTCATCAGGATATCACTTAATTCACAGGGGTGTCAGCAGCCTCTAGGGTCTCCCTCTACAGCTCAGACATTCAGACTTTCTAAAATTGTAAAAATGAATCTTAAAAAAAATTCAGTAAAAATGCATGCCAAGGTAGAGCAGTGTACTTACACAAAACACACAAAATGCTGATATGTCAACATACTTGACTTGACTCTTCTATTGCAATAGAATAAAAGTCAGACCAAATGTTATGAAAAGAAATTCAATAATACAGAAGGTGCCGTGGTTTGCTGAACAGCTCAACTGAAAAAAAAAAAAAAAAAAAAAAATCACTGCTGTATCAGACAGTTCACTAAATTGATGGGACGGGCCATCATGTGTAAATTTGGTGTCTGCTATCATAGAGTCTCTGTTTGCTAACTGTGTTTGCTCGTGGGGTCCAAGCTCCTGCTTCTTAAACCCAGGGAGTAGCTGCCAGCAGCTCTATTCATCTTTTACTTTTTTATAACTGAAATATAAGCTAGAAAAGAGTAGATTTAATATTTCAACCATAATATTGTTTATGGGTTAGCAGAACCACAAACCACTCTGGATCTTAATTAATACTGTATTGCCCTACCTGTGGCAAACGCAGGTGACATGGCAGAGGTGGAATTGTTTGGAATGGCAATACAGCTATTCGTTTTATGGCTTCAGATGGCAGACTGTGTTAAAATGTGAAACATCCAACCTTTTCAATATTTTTTTTAAAGTGAAACTTCTCTTTGAAGCCTTGAACTCTCCCACATCTCCCCAGGCATTAGGCCTGAAAAATTTCATAAAGAAACTAATGAACAGTAAAAGTTCCTTCCAAATAACAGAAGTGGTTTTCTCCCCTAAGAAGCTAAGCACCATTTTAATATAAGTCGTGACCAAAGCAGTGTATCATTGAAGCCATTAAAAACACACTGACACACACACATACACACACACTCACACACATACAAAGCCTCTCTGTATTTAGCAAAACAAGAGGGAGGGAACATTCAGTCCAAAGCACAGTGAACAGAGCCTATTCTCATTTCATAACCCACTGTATGTTTTATAATCATGACTGAAAACACCGCCATGCCCTTCAATCTATTTTAGACCTTACAGGGTGGATTATTCGCACATGATACAAAAGTGCGTTGGTTTCCCTGTTTCGGGGTCATGTGCCTTCAGAAATGAATATTCCTAAAAGGTTAAATGCATCATGAAATTCATTTGAATCACTGGGTGGTTCAAGGACATTTAAAACCATTTCACTGACCTAATAAATTTTGACATTCCCATCCATAAAGCATAAAATAACTCTCTGGCTTGACAATAAATAAACATAGACATGAGCAAGTATATACCACAACATCTGGGTCTTTTTTTCTGCATTGTATATTGAGGTCTCCATAAAGTATTAATAATTCATAGATGGTACGGCCGTCTTAGTCATTCAACGATAAATACAGTAGAATGAGACTTAAATGAAATTAGCCCTGAAAAAACTTCTTCTTAGGCAGTTCAATCCAGGGCAAACTTTTAATTCACCCTGAAACATGAACCAAGGGCAAACCATTTAACTGGCTTTTCTGTTGTGTGTTCATGACATTTAACTTCACTTAGAAAATAGAAATGCATAAAATAAGTCCGTCAGCTCAAAAGCTGTTCGTTTCAGGGACTGCTGTACACGGCATAGAAGGTGCATGGGTGTATCAGTGGCAGAAAAATAGATTTTTCAAAAACTGTTTGATGGAGAACTGCAGTTTATTACTGGAACAGGATATACTGTTTTCAATTACAAGATCCATGATCCTACAAGACATATACACAGATAGGAGCCATAACCTGCCAGGTATTCCTCATTTCATTCAAAACCAGCCTGGAAGGTCCTTGTGCCATTCAACTAAACACTATTTTATAGCTAACTTTGTATAACCTTATATGTATAACAGTGGAGAAATAGGCAACAGGTTAGAATGATCACAAAGCACAACTTCGACTTGATCCAGTTTGACTTCATTTGCTCCTGTTCCTTTTTTAATCATAAAATCACACTACTCTCAAGATTGTGACACTACGTCTGTGCTTTAAAAAAAAAAAAGGTTTTCTTACTTACTTGATAATAACGTGTGAGGACCGCTTCTCGTGCCATCAGTCTTGTTGCTAGGAGATGAACCAATCCTTCTTTCTCTTCCTGTTTCGTTGCGTGATCTGTCACAATCGCTGCTCCCTGCTTTCCGCCCCTGCGTTTCCTCTCTCCAGCAATGATTGTGACATTGATGAATCTTTCTTCCCCCCAGAGTAATGTATCATATTCGAAAATATAGCATGCACTTTAAAAAGTCTGTCTTCAAACCAACAGCCAGTCTTTCCATTCAAAATAAACATTTTCTAGAGAGCCAAGAGTTCTGTAAAATTAGACAGTTTTCTGATTGAGAAGAACACATTTTTTAAAGAAAATATAGCCCATATGTAAGTAGGTATATATGCGTGAATGTGTGTGTATCCTTGTGTATCAAAAAAATGGTAGAATTTGAATAAAAATGCCATGACACTCTTACTTGACCCATATTTTAAGTTTTATCCAACACACACTACTTTTTGAAGCAGTACTGCTCAATACTATGCTTTCGTTTTCTATAAAATGCACTCACTCCTTAGCTAAACAGATAAATGGGGCAGCCTGTAGTCTGTGGCTAAAGTTCATGACTGGTACCCCAGAGGTTGGTGGCTCAAGCTCCAGTCCAGCCACGGCAAGAACATCATTGCTGTTGGGCCCTTGAGCAAGGCCCCCAACCCCACTTTGCAGATTGGCCCCTGGCCATCTCAATCATCTCTAAGTCACTTTGGATAAAAGCATCAGCTAAAATAACTGTAACAAAACTATAACACTATAGGTCAGTTTCCCAGACATGGACTGAGCATAGTCCTAGACTAAAAGTGTCTTTCAGTGTAGATCTTCGTTATAGTTTTCTTTTAGTCTGGAACTAAGTTTAATCCATGTCCAGGAAACCAGTCTATGCTCACGCACAGCCCTATGTTAACTTGCATGTTAAACATGTATGTTTATTGAGCTGCTAACTCGTCATAATAGTCTTCGCCAGCACTGTTCATCAGCACCGTTTGCCAGTCTGTGTTGTATGCATTTGTACACCATCCTTGTGTAACCATTACATCATGCACGAGTGTCTATGTATCCCCTACAAATATTTGTCCTCCTTAATCCGGTCTTTCAATGACAACCAATTGAATATGAACAAAAATTTTAGGAAATATATATATATAATATAATCCTGATACCAGTGCACACTCACACTCTCCTCACACACACACACATACGAGCATAGAAAGTATTATAAGATGTTGACAATCGTCTGAGCCTGTGAGAACCCTCCAGTCAGGTCAGGAACTCCAGCAGACCCACTCCCTCCCAAGGGTTTTATACGGCATCAATGGAGGCAATACCACACCATGTGGCTCCATGGCCCGTGTAGCCTATTCCACAAGCCGAGAGCAAAGACAAAAAACACTCACAGCTGGATCCATTTGCTTGAATCTTCATGAGCCAGTCATTAAACCAATGTGATATCAATTTCAAAATGAGCTTGTGAGCATTGTGCCGTTGCGCAACTGAAGTACCCGAGTTAGGAAACCTGAAGGTAGGACAGTTCAGAGCACGGGCTTACGCTGGCATAGAGATGCTGTTTGTGCGCTTATTAGATGAAATATTTCACATGCGATTGTTGAAGCGCTCATTTCGCATTGCATCGTAGACACAGTATTCTTTTGTTCATGTTGACATGGCCATGCTGTGAAATGAGACTCCTCTCTCCCATCTGCCCAGCTAAAAGGGCTCTACATTTATGGCTCCAGCGGGGCTTGTCTGCCATGCTGTCAAGGCATCTCGTGTCATATTAAAAAAATTCTGGGGATTGGCTCGGAAAAATTACAGGCTTGGCTTGAAACTAACTTGGGTGAAAAACCACTGCCGTGTCTGTCGGATTGATATGTGAAATGGCACGATCGTTTCAGGGGAGCCAATCACTGTATTTACATTCGGCACGACGTTTTAGTCCTCTGTAGGTTTGCTCATCTACCACTTTCAACATGCAGCCGCTCCAAATAAGGCAGTGAGACCGAGTTCAATTAAATGAAAGCGTTAAGCACTTGATATGATTAACATGAGCTGACATTATAATTACAACATATAATATTGAATTAGAAGGCTCTGTGCTTTTGAAAAAATGTAAGAAAGAATTATGGGTCTGAGGTAAGTCTACTTTCTGAAGGCATTGTAATTGCTAGCACAGCAGGCCTGAGAACCACTAATGACATCTGGCTTAGACTGCATAATTGATTCAAGTAGGTGTGGAAAGAAATTATATATATATTCTGATTAGTGTCCCAAACACTTAAGGTAATTTCTGAGTCTTCAGTTAGGTCATTCTACACAATCTAACCCAAGTAATTGTTCAACAGCTGTTAAGACATTCATATTTTCCTAGAAAAAGCCAGCATTTTTTTTCTCACAAATATGTCTGTAGCTTTCAGACTTTTCCCTATTAAATAAGCATCATCTAGTATGTGCTAATAATTTAGACTAAGTGTCGGAGTGGAAACAATAATGCAGTAGAACCCCAGAAATACAAACACCTCAGAGATTGTTTGCAATCTCTGAAAGTTTCATAACTCTTTAAGACAGTGTTAAAGAATGTGAATTGTGTATTGCCTGGTGCATCAAACTACATTAAAGGTTCATGTTTTATAGCAGGCTGCACACTAGATAAGGTTGTGTACTGTTTCTTTCTCTTGTCAATTCACCCCTAAGGGAAGCAAACTATTGTAAAGGAAAGGTTTCATTTCAAATTTTCAAACTTATCAATGGGAAGTTTTATTTTCTTTTGGTTTAAAGCTAGCCTTTTCACATCTGTGACAATACAGATTAAAGAAGCCAGATTTTTGCAGTTTATTCATATAGATAGCTAGCTAGCCTCATTTAGTAGTTTGTTTTAACTGTGTCTAGGTATAAGTCTGTTTAGTTCTCCCACTGTTGCTGGTGATGAAAGCCGTACAACACTTTACTGCTATGACTCACATAAGAAAAGCCCTCACTCGTTTCCACACTGCAGATCCACCACCAATTACACATAGCCTATGGCATCAGAGGAACAGAGTCAGCATTCTCTCAGTTCACCCTGGCTGGCCAGGAGGGGCTGCTAGAGAGCCTAGAGACAGCTGACTTCGATCAGCTCAAACCCTACCTTTGCCTGGCAAGACTGAGCAATATGTTGCCTCACCAAAGTAGACCTGCAGTCATACCTGCTAATGGTGAGGGTTAAGCTTGAACACCCAGTCACAGGGCTCAAAACTGCACCATACGGCACGCCCCGGTAGCTCATCCAGTAGGGCACAAGGCCAAAGCCTTACCACACCAGCCCAGGTTCAAATCCAGCCTGGGCCCTTTGCTGTGTGTCTCCCCACACCCCCCCCTCCCTCCTGCATTTCCTGTCTGCCTCTCTACTGAAACTGTCAAATAAATTTGGGAAAAATCCCAAAAAATAATGTTTAAAAAAAAACAACTGCGCCACATTAACATAAACACCATGACTCTACTATGTGGGCCACAGTGGACATGACACGAGATATGCTGGATTACAGTGCATCTGACCTTCATCATCTTTTGCCATCTTCTTCTGTGGTCCTTTGTGATATATTTCAGGGCCTCTGCCAGAGAGAGAACTCCTCCCAAGATTCCCAGAGACTGTAATTGGTGTTTATTTATGACGCATAAACACTTAATTGTCCTTTTAAGCAGATGTTGTTACTGCAACGGGGCATACTTAAAAAAAAAACCCAGATCCATGGTCCAGTAGAAGAAAACATTATAATAAACAGAGAGAAATAAAAAATAATGAGTAACACTCCTTCTCCCCGGCTGGGTCCAGAACACTTTCGATTGGCACACACCTCGAGCGCAAGCGAACAATATGCTGGAGGGTGGGGTTGGGGGGTGGGGCAGCGCAGCGCGGCACTGCTGCCGAGGACTGCAAGGCCACCTGCTCCCCACAGCTTTGACCCTAAAAGACGGGGAACTCAGGAGAGAATGTATTTTAAAGACCCGGTACATTGGAATTTCTATGCGCCTTTATGTGTTGTTTCTCTTCCAAAAAATGGAAATAAGCGGTTTGAGTTGTAGGGGCAGGTATTTATCTAGGCGACAGTCTTCAGTGTAAATATTCATAGACAGGGCGAGAACATGTACAGGCGTTTGATATCGGAGGTCTCTTGAGCTGTAAGGAGACCCGTATACCCAACAGGGATCGCATACATAATTTTGTCCCCCCTTTTCAGACACGGATCAGTTCCAGGCCGATCCCCTCTGGCCCCAGGTATGCATTTGTACCCCAGAAACCCAAAGTCCTCAAAAACTTAGATTTTGACTCTACCCTGTCCTGTGCCTGTGGGCTGCAGCAGCAGCTGCTGCTTGCACTAGCTTGAATGACCCCTATGGAAATAAAAAGCACATGAATTTCATAGTGCAATTCAAAAAACACATGTCTGTATGTGAATACCTAAGTAATAAATGTGACAATGGCTTATTACATGATGTACATGAGTGAAAATACGTGGTACACGATAGAATTTGTTGTGTTGAATAAATCATTAAATATTAAGGAGATTTTTCGTTAAAACATCGCATTCAATTCATTATATCTCATTTTATTTCAAAATAAGCCATTGTAAGTGGAGTTACGTGTCAAACGGCAGACAATGCCGTAGGAGCGCACGCAACGCCAGCCTCGCGCTGATGGGAATTACAGTAATTAGAGCCCGAGACACTCGCGCCGCAGCTGCTGGGCAGAGACATTCTAATTGACCCAAGGGGAGGTATGGAATACATCTCTGCACACCATAAGCTTGTTATTACCATTATTATTATTTGCTTTCATCGAAATTTGGAAACATTTAAACAGTTACATCTAACTGCATAACTATAAATAGAGGATTGCAGAAAAATTACTTCCATTCGATAAACACTTGTTGGTGGCTCCGTTAGAACAGCAATGACGCAAGTGATGCCTTCATAAAGAAACTGCGTAGTGACACACACGGATACGATGCATTGTGTGTGTAAGTATCATGTCCTGATAAATTTAAACATTACCTAATGCGTGTATTTTTTTTAATCTTTTTTAAAATCTATTCCATACCACGCCATTCTATTCCAACGCGCGTGTGTGTGAGTAACAGTACTTATTCTTGCAAAACCTGACAAATGGTGTAATCCTAATCTAAAAGTGGACAAAACGTAAAGAGCTAGATCCAAGGACGCTGTTTTAAACTGGGGTATTTCACAAAAGTATTGTGTAAAGGAACTGGACAGGAAATCTACCGCTGTTAATACAGACTCCTGTTATTTAGGCCTATTAGCATTTTAATTAATAGGGCAACTAGCATGTGGGTTTCGCTCAGTGGGACTAACTGTTAGGCCTGTTGCAAATGGACTAAAAATACACGAGCGATCATCATGCTACAGATAACATCACAACAAAATTAATGCGCTTTGTACGAAGTTTACAGACTTAACTTTAAAATGACTTTCACATGCACCCTGTTGGTATGTCTATGAGCTGCAGGTTGAAGTAAACACGAAGGCGTAACAGAAACCCACTCTTTACTACTTTACAGCAGCCGTAACCAATTTCCCACCCCATAGTACCTAATCTCTCATCAAACCGTGACAAAATCACTCCTGTCATTATTCTTCAAAGCATCATCTGAAAGTAACGCCTCTGAAGCAGCACGATTTAATATAGCACATTTAATTATTACAGCAAATAAAAGGGCTTCGCATCAGTGTCGAATAAAGTCACATCATGCAATTGAAAAACACGGTTACGCGACATGGTTCTTCAGAAACAATAAAAAGTTAAATATCTATCTTACTTAATAACGTTTTGCTCTCCCGTCCTGAGGAATAATCTGAAATATACTCTGCACACATGTGATAAAGATTCATCTTTTGAAACGCACATTGTTTGTCATTATTTATGTTAGTACAAGTATAGTTATAATTTGTGTAATTTGTCCACATAAAACATTAGCAATATCGCGATATACCACTGACCAGTCAACAAAACCCTTACTTTGAAGTGTTTCCCCATTCAAATGCAGCAAGCGAGTCGCTGTTTCCGGAGGACACCTGTTTTAGCGGAGCATGGAAGCAAGACGTTATTTTACCAGCTGATAAAAGACATCCAGCCACACTCTCACATAATACCTACATCCCATACTCAAGGACCGCATCTCGCTGCACTGTAGCCTAACGCTTACTTGTGGATCTGCTCAGTCTACATAAATGTTGCGTTCTCTAAACGGTAGGATATTTTATATTGGCACACCTTTCTTTTCAGATGGACATGCAAAAGGAGTAAGCGTGTGACGTGGGAAAAAAAATCACGTTTAAATACATTCACTGGACTATATGCTATAGTAGGTTGGCTACAGTATCATGAACTACTATAATGTTGGCTATTATTTAAAACATGCATCTTTTCAAATAAATTAACATGGAATTGAATGTACTGGGATAAAACAATAAAATAGCTTACCTTCACTCACAGTTTATATAGCGTACGTTATGCACTGATAGTCTATTCAATGTCTTTTAAAATTGAAGTATACCCTAAGAAACATGATGCGCACTCCCAGTTCACCTGCAGTTCTGATATTTAACCTACTGCAAAGAAACTCTCCAACTCTCAACTTCCTTGGTGCTGCACCAAGACAAAAAAAGAGGCATCCAATAAAACGAAAACTGAGAATATTCATTACTGTAAACAAAGTTACAGCCTACCGTGTGCTATACAGTAACACATGGACGGGTTCCAGACTACACCACAAGTTATTTAATGAAATCTCGGTTGAAGCTAACAGGGAACACTGCAGCGCTGTATCCCAGTAGCCCGCCTTGCCTTAGGCGCGGAACAGGCATACAGCATTAACTTTATGTTCGCAGGCTGCGCCATTTAGCTAGGAAACATGAGAAGGGTGCAATATTCAGATTCCCGGGCGCTGTATCATAGGCTTAGTGAATAAAGCAGCGAGGCGACCGCGGTTCGTGTGGTTTGTGCTCAGGAACTTAGAACGGGAACATGTGAGCAGGGAATGGGAAACTGGGAACAGGATTTTACACTAGAGAGAGACGCAGGCGGGGCGCTAAACAGGTAACAAATTTATTCTATTATAAGAATGTTTTCCTTGGTGTGGGTGTTATGGCTACCCGTAAGATTTTATTCACATGTACTTCCTGAATATACCGGTTTATCTCTCAGTCGAACTTATAAAATAGCAGTAGCTACAAGGATTCGTCGTGCATTGCTCGTGATTGGAGTGGAAAAGTTTTCTGGTTTGCTTGTTCTCTTACAGCGAATTACAAGTATATGGATCCCGGAATAAAATGTCAAAATAGTGACCCTAAAATGTCGACAGCATATTCGATTTTATGCATTAGGAAATATTCTAGAAGAAGGCTAATTCGGAAAGAAGCGAGGGGAAAATTGATTTGAGACATCGGAATGTACGATAATCACCTTTGGGATATTGTAATATCTCAAGATAATCTTCTTTTTAAATTTAGGATGCTGGACATTGTTTCACGCATGCAAGTTAATAATATAACTCTCTTGACGAGTATGTTTTACCATTTTTTTTTGTTAAATCGCAAGTATCAAAGCATGATGCCACTTTGCTCGTGAAAGTAAACAGAAGACTAAAGTTAATGATATTATGTATTTTAGTCTCTCTCTAATTAATATTTTACTCTTTTAAATGAAACTCAGCAACACTCTTTTAATTTATATATATATTGCAGAGCTTATCCTGGTGCATTGTATGGCACTTTGACCTATGAACGCATAATATGTATTCTAATTTGCTTTTAAATTACATTTGTAGAGCATACGTGTTTTCCGTGTTGTGTGGGTCGATGTGAATTTGTGATGAACAGGTTATGCATATTCAGTCACACTGTGGTGTTTTATCTTTTTGTTAAATTAATGTCACAAATAGTGTTTGCATCTTATTGTTATTTAGGTTGTTAAACTAAGACAGTTTTAAAAGTCAAGACAATGCCAGTCTATGTTTGTTAATTAGAGGGTATAAACACGCTCTCCCTTTTTTTTACAGGAAAGTTACCAGGGCACGCTGTTGCAGCCTAAAACAGTAGTGAAGCGATACCCAGAGACATCTGCAAAGAGAAGATATTCGTGGAATACTTTAACCAAAGATGAACACAATTGTGTTTAACAAATTGAGTAATCAAGTCCTTTTTGAAGAAAAGGCGAAGGAGGTTGAACGGAGCAGCCGAAACTATTTAGAAGTAATCGATGGGCAGCATCCAGATTTGCTTTCAAACAATCAGACAATCAAAGACAACTCTGCCAACAAACACAAGAGGTCTGGGTATGTATGCATTTTCTTCCTAAACAACTAACTACTTCAAGGTAGCGTGTGACTTTGGGGTATTGGTATACAAAGCTAGTTTTGGCATGAAATACAAACGTGAATTTAGGCATTCCTGAAGATTTTAACAACACCAAAACGCTGCGTTATACTGCGTTTATTAGTTACACTCAACAGTCAGTTGTCCGTTGACAGTCGATAGCTGTCTATCCTTGGTTACTGTGAGAAATGCACTATTGCGCACCTGGAATGAATCTGTCGTGTCCATACCATATTTTGTTCACATGTAGGCTATTTGAACGACATCCATTTGGAATATCGTATCAATATATTACAGTGCCGCCAGAGAGTCAAATAATAGGAGCAGGAGTGAATATTAAAATATGTGCTGTTGGATCATATTTCCTAATAGTATGGCTTGGCTTACTCTGTATGGGATATTAGTCATTTAAAATGTGGAACATATTTTTAAATAATTCTTATTTACATTTTATCTTAGATTTGTACAATAGTACTGCTTGTTCGGACTGTTTCTCAAATACACACTGAATTCTGTTTTGTATAAACAAATATTTCATTTAACTGCATGTGTGGTCCAGTCAGTAGGGTGTTTTTTTTTTTTTTTTTTTGAAACTCTGAATAAAGAGGGAATCGTGTCATCCGTTATTTTTCCTCCATTAGAACTCACGAGTCAGAAGCTCGTGGCCTCAGCTGCCGGAGGGTGTTTACACTTGACAGGCATTTTATTTGCAGACAGTACAGTAGTCCGTTATAAGCCAGGATGTAAACCAACATCACATCTAACACCACGCCGAATGAAATATGAATCAGCTTAAGTAAACATCCTATGCACTGTCAGGGCTGAGCCGGAGTTATTGAAGAACTTTGTGTGTGTAAGAAGAGACACAAGGATAACACAATGGCTGTAAGGTGCTGCGTCATGGGGAGTATCATTGCTAATAAAGAATATTAATATAAATACGAGGTGTGTGTCGCCAAAATTCAGTACAGGGACTAAAATGTTCTTTAGGTTGTTCATACAGATCTAGATTACAAGAAAAATATTTGTAGAACATGAACCTCAGGCAGACTTGAGGTTGGAAGGAAATATGTTACATCTGCCGCCGAGTTTAGGAGAAGATAAAACGATGGTTATCAAAGCTCCACACTGACATCTACAGGCGTAACAAATCTCAGACAAAAGGAGCGGATTTTCTATTTCTATTGATTGAAAATAGTGTGACCACTGAATCCCCATGTAATCGCCCACATTATTGATTTGTTTTATTTAAATGCATCTCGCAGATTACCGAATGTAAAACAAATACATTCCTTAGGCTTGGAACACTCGGGAAATGAAACTGGCCAACGTACCAGCACACACGTTTGAGGGACACTTAACGTGGGTGTAAGAACTGAGTTTATTACTCTTTAAAACGTTATGTTTTTTAACATTGCGGTTGGAGTATAAGGAAAACAAGAAAAGGCTAACACGCCTCCGTTGCAGCAGGATCATGTGCATGTATTCGGTTTAGAGGACAAATTACGGGGTTAAAATTCGTTTGTTTTAAACAAGCGGCACATTCTTTCTTGTGTAACATGTGTCATCATTGCTGTGCAGTGGATCTTAGATCCGAAAATAACAAGCCTCAAGTGTTTTTCTTTTAAAAATCGTATAAAAAGACAACGCTAGATTTACATGGTAATGTGTCTTCTGGCTATCACAAGATAAACCATCTGAATTGGTGGTTGTAACTGATGTCAGATATGCGTTATACGTTACTGAGGTTAAAATTCTGTGACGTTGTTTCGCTTGAGTGATAATTCACCGAATTGAAATTACTTTTGTCCACATTCATCCGTAAAGGTATCTATATTTCATCCAGTCTGTTTATTTAATTTTTTATATCATTATACTCGTCATTACTTTATATTTGTATAATTCTTGTGTATACATGTGTGTAATTTAAGGGTTTTATATCATCAATAAGCAAATTACGACTGAATTACCCAGACAATCCAATGGATGCTGACAAAGACTGATGTTTCGTGTCATTTCTTGGTTTCTAAAACTTAACTGTATGCATTGCTGACTTTAAAATAGTATTAGCCTGCATATTTGCATAACGATGTGCGGTGTCAAAAGGACAAAAGGGAATATGAAAACCAAACCCAGCAATACTTTTAGCATATCACCACTGGTCATTATTAAACAGTTGTATTTAGCATTTTAAATTGTATATTTTTATGTTAATTGTACAATTATATCTATCTGCCGTGGCCCTAAACTAGTTACTTCATTTAATTGCGCAGTATGTTGACCCAAGCAAATATTACGTTGGTAAATTGGATTATTCGGTTCATCTTAATCAGGGGAAATATTTAAACCCATCCACAACTACGCACTGTAGCTGTGATGTCTTGGGAGCCAAGGTGATGTGTAGCGTGACGGAATGTTCGCTCTCTCGCGCGCAGGTCCCGGCAGAGCGGAGGCAAAGTGCGACACAAGCGGCAAGCGCTTCAGGACATGGCCCGGCCGCTCAAGCAGTGGCTGTATAAGCACAGGGACAATCCTTACCCCACAAAAACGGAGAAAATCCTGCTGGCCTTGGGCTCCCAGATGACTTTGGTCCAGGTAACGTCTGGAAAAACTCTCTCAGACCTATTTTCTCATTTATGTGTATGCAGTGTAAAATTGTCAGCAAGAAACACTGACTTTTTTTTATCTTTACCTTGACACTGTTGTATGGAGAGCATACAGTTTCATGGAAATGACTGTAAACTGTTGCTATTCATAAATTATTAATAAATAATATTAATCCAAGAGTTTATATTCCATAATAAAGTAATGTAATAACAATAAAATATGTAATCAGATATTTTCAGTTCAGGTTTTATTTAAAATTATTTAAGATGTATATTTATAGTTTTCAACTTTTAAATAAATGATGGAGTTTTGTGTGTGGTAAATTTAAAAAAAAAAAACATTTCTCACATTCTTCGCATTTTTTGACTGAGGTATGTCAGTCATTTTAATAATGCAGCTTTAATCAACAACCCTTAGCAATATTATCCTTAGTAGTAACAGTAATGTGAAAGATTGATTGTAATTAACAGATACAATGTAACTGCGGTAGTATTACTTTAAAAATGTAGTTTGCATTAGCCTACGAAGAGCCTCAAAGCTATGTGCGCACACACACACACATACACACATGCGCATGCAGACACAGTAAGTAGCACACTTCCTGATTTCTAAAACAGGTGGAATATGGCTGTCATGGTGCAGCATTCTATATTTAGTAGGCATAGGTTTATGCGCCATTCCAGCTATTCTGTCAAATAGTGACGGAGGACAGACAGGAGTAAAGAGAGAGTAGTAAAAAGATAGTAGTGCTACTTCTTGCTCCCAATTGCGCATGTGGGCAGTGTGACATCCGGCGGCGACAGTCCAGTACAGGGTCCTCAGCTGGGGGAGAAGTTGTCACCGCTATTTTTGGAACTGACCCGGGAGCATCTAATCTGCTCTGAATATTGCGTCTAATAAAGCAGTTAGTTTTTCCGAGCATGAGCGAATTGGGGAGGAATGTGTCGAACGCCGCACCCAGGGGTCTTTGCGCCCGTTCGCTGTCTGCGCCGGCTCTGCTCACATGGGGCCGCCTGTGGCCGAGAGGGTCGGAGGTTTGAGTTCTGAGCCGCAGCCAGAGTCGCACAAAGTCCCCATGACCTTTGACCTTACGTGGCATCTTCAGGGACACACAGAGCCTTCCATCAGAGATGCTGAAACCGCATTCAAAGCCACATGCACACCTCGTCTCCTATGGCCTCTGAACTTTGAATCTGGACCTCATAGCATTATGTGCGAGTTAGTTAGTTAGCCTGGAAACATGATATTTTAAATAGAGCAACATCCAAAATAAGTATTCTAGCTTAAGCGCGCCCAGCCCTTCATAACTGGCTTGAAGTCTATTAAGCGTGAAAAGTTATTCTAGTATAACATCTAATGGTTTCTATTCCTCGTGAAATGGAGAACCCTGTACTGAAAATCATTTTATTGCCTAAAAATGCTCTGTATGGAAAAATGTATCATTAGACTCACAAAACACTGTCCAGAATAAGCACTAGCTTCCAGATCAAAGGCTGGGAGTTATTGAAACTTTACGTTTGTGTAATCATTGTTAGGCATTGGCCCTCAGCATTCATTTAGACGGACAGGCTCAATGCCACATAATGTGAGAAAATAACATGTTTAAAATGTCAATAATAAAACATAAATAAAGTAAAATGTCTTGTCTCAGACTTGTCAAGGTCCTTCCTTGTAACTGTAGCCCTTGTCATAGCCAGGGTCAGGAACTGCTGGATAATAGATAGTACTTTTCAGTGACAAGTGCCATTCTGTTTTACTGTGGCAGGTTTTTCCCCCAGTTAAAATTATAAACATTTTATATTGATTAATTTTTATGTATCTCTCTCTGTTACTGAAACTGTAATTTTTCTCTCTACCTCTCTCATTCTCTTCCTCTTGTTTCTTCTCTCTCTCTCACGCGCACACACACACACACGCGCACACACACACATGCAGGTCTCTAACTGGTTTGCGAATGCCAGGCGGCGGCTGAAGAACACAGTGAGGCAGCCAGACCTGAGCTGGGCCCTGCGGATTAAACTGTACAACAAATATGTCCAGGGGAACGCTGAGAGGTTGAGCGTGAGCAGTGACGACACGTGCTCAGAAGGTACTGTGAGCCCGACTGCACTAAGACATCAATGAAAAACTGAAAGGAAAACTAAAATCGCTGCAGGACAGAGGGAGAAATTCGTGCAGCTGAAAGGCCGCACACTGTGGGTCATCCTGCCGCGTGTGAGGCGTTTAAAAATGGAGGCAGCAATCTGACACACACGCACGCAGATGATAGACTGTCATTAGGACACCCGCGGGGGCTGAAAGCCAAACGCAGTGGCAAATTTTGGCTCGTGTTTGTTTTAACTTAAAGCCTACCGCTGGAAATGAATGGCTGCGTCAAGTTCATATTTATTGCAGTCTCAACACTATGTTGTGTCACATGCATGCACGCACACACATGCATATAAACGCATACACACACACACAAACACTCGTCCTCTGTGTTGTGATACGGGCCCACTCTGACTGCCATAATTAGATCTCTCAGGAGAAAGACTCACATTGTGGGTTGCAGAAGTATGCTGAGTATTTGTCTGTCGCTCTTGGTGCTCAATGTTACAGGCACCTTGTGTGGGTGTGTGTGTGTATATGTGTGTTTGTCCGTGTGTCTGCGTTGTGTGTGTGTCCCCTTAATGAGAGTGCTGCCGGTTCGGCGACCTCAGACTGCTCCCAGCCTCCCCCCTTTGTGTGGGAGCTCCTCTCCAGAGACTCCTGCTAGCCGAACACACGGGAACCTCCCCCTGCGGCCGCTTCCCAGCGGAGTCTGACCTCCGTGACCCGGGAGTGTGACTGCCCCACTCCCTGAGCCGCCTCGCTCCCAGGGAGAGACGCAGGCTGTCCAACAGGGCCGTCATGGCAACAAATGCCTAAAACATCCCAGTGGGAGTAGCTGGGGCTAGGACAAGCCAAGAAGTGAAAAAAAAGCTGAACATGAATACATTATACAACATACAAAAGTTTGAAATGTAGCTAAGGAACATGTATTTTGTCAGTGGTTCTTGATTAATAATGTAATTCATTTTGTTAGTTCAAGCTTCCTTCATCCAAGGAAGTTAGGTTTGCAGCACAGCTTGTATTTAGCAGCCATTTATGTAGCTGAATGTTTACAGAAGCAGCTCAGGTGAAGTGTTTTGCATAAGGGCACGACGGCAGTGTGACCAGTCTACTCCAGCGCAGCTCTGGATATTGAATACTGCTCTAAACCACTGCCTTTTCCTACATGTAACCTGAGGGCTTTAACTCCGTATAGGACATGTGATTCACTGTAGTGCCTCAAATACCTGCTGCAAGATGTGTGTATATGTATGTGTGTGTGTGTGTGTGTGTGTGTGTGTCTCTGTCTGTCTGGAGGGGGGATATTTCCACGTGTGTCTGATATGTGAAAGTGTAATTATAATTTGGCCTCGACTGAATCAAAACTCAGACCTGCCCAAACTACCCAATTACAGACTTGGCACTGACAATATCTAGAATAAAGTTCTCCTGATTTTCCCTCCCCCCTCTAGAGGATATCTGTTTTTCAGCACCATTTTTTACCCTCAGTGTTTTCTGTCATCGGGTAGGGCCAGTATTTTAATTCAATCTCAGCCCCTCTGCTTATTGGGAACGGTCTCTCTGTTTCACAGAGAATGGCAAATACATGTTTCTGATGGAAAGAAAAACAAATTGCCATCATTTACAGGGCTGTAAAAATGCTTTGAACGGATACTGTGCAGTGGAGCTGCGGTCATGAGCTTGGGAGTGCAGTGGTTCTCAAATTCAGTCGAGGGGTTTTTCTGTTCTTGTTGTTTTTTGAAATTTGCTCTCATTGACCTGATGTCAAAATTTTCACCAGTCAGGACACCACTGACATGACAAGTCATTCTGTAATGTTAAACAATTACAATATTACTGTATTATAAAGAAACAATTTACCCAATAGCACAAATACAGAATTAAGAGCATTAATTAATCTTACCTGTGATATCAGATATGCTTATATTTCTGACAGAATGTGGCTTGAGAGAGTAAACATACCTCAAAATATTGAAATAGTCCAATTAGAAACCATTAACAGCTTGTCTCAATTCCGTGGTTGCAGCTGTGGTTGGGATGAAAACCGGCACACACGGGGTCCCCTGGGACTGAGTTTGAGAGTCATTGTGGTGGAGCTGGCTGGTATTTTATATTCCTCCCTCTTTTGCTGATCCTGTTTGCGCGCTCTCTGCTGCCACAGACGGAGAGAACCCCTCGCACACCCAGACGGGCGCGGCCGAGTTCAGCAAGCCCATGTACCAAAGCGTCATCAAGAAGGAGGGCGCGGTCGTAGGGGCGGGGCTTAGGGCCGACACCTCGCTCGGGGAGGACTATGTCTCGCCGCCCAAGTACAAGAGCAGCTTGCTACACCGGTACCTCAACGACTCGCTGCATCACGTGATGGCCTCCAACGGCGTCATGGACTCACGCAAAAGGAACCACTCAGGGTCTTTCAGCTCCAACGAGTACGACGACGAGCTACTCTCGCCTTCATCCTCTGAGACCGAGGCCAACTTTGTCTATCGAGCTGGTAAGAATCCGTATTTCTTATGCTCTTACCCCACTAGAGATTCACAGTCTTGTGTACCTCCAGACCCCCTCCCCGTCTGAGTTTAAAGCACTTGACTCATTACATTTTTCAGCTAAATATGACAGTTTTAAAATGGTGCTCTACAACGATTCAAGAAAACTGAACTCCTCCCAAAGCATATGACATAGCTATCCAATAAAGTTTATAAAGTTATGGAAGCATCCTCTTAGAACTACTACGTCACTGTGCGTTGCTTCTGTTTAATGTATCTGTTTTTAAGTAAAACCAGGAAGTGTGTTTGGTGGGATTTGGCCTTCAATCCTGTCATTGTTGCTGTCACTCCCAACAAAAGGGGGGTCGGGTTCAGCTAGGGCCTCCCGCTTGCTCTCCTTTCATAATCCTCTCTCTTTTTTCTTCCTCTTCTCTGTTTTTGCGGCTGCACATTCTCTCTCATGGAATGCAAAACGCTTCCCATGTGCTGTGCAGAGAGGAAAAAAAAAAACCAAACAAGACTTTTTCATTAAGAGGTTAGTGAGTCTCACCTCCTGTAAGGGTTTCTCAGACAGCAGACGCTGGAATTCTCCTCATTCCCCTCGCAACGGGGGGTCAGCACCACAGTCACAACACTATGCAGCAGAGCACACTCTCACACACTGGCAACCCATATTCGGGCCCTTTGATCCCAGAGCCTCATGGCCTTGGGTGTTGACTCTGGAAGATGGAGGGCAAAGCTTAGGGCAAGCGGGCCTGCCTCTTTAACAATGGCCATCTGTGTGCCCGACAGAAAAGAGGATATTTTTGTGTGGTCCTGCGTGTGAAAATCTAATTGGGAAATGGTTTCTTCATCATCTATGATCCTCTGAAATTTTGAGAAAAAAAAACAAACATTGTGGACATGCTGTTATTGTGCTTCTGTCCCAATCTCCTGCTGATGTGCATTCAGCAATCAAGATAAAATACTTTAATCAAGTTTTTTTTTTATTTTTGACAGTTACCCTTTGTCAGCTCTTTTTCATTTTATCCACTTGTCCATGTTTTGATGACACTTAATGTACTGGATGTTTCTATCGGTTGCAGGAGTTCAGTATGGGTATTTTTAAGAGTACTTCTCCGTGAATTCAGGCAGAGATTAGATATCATGTGACCTGCATGTGAAGGTCAGTCTCTTTCTTAACAGTGGCCTTCCGCTACACTTATCAAACCTGGGAGGGAGGTGTACCTCCTGCCTCAGAACTGGCCTGTGCGCAGGCAGACGCCGCCCAAAGTGCGACTTCACCCTCAGCTTTCAACTGCGCTGTCCCCACATTGAATACTTCCAAAAGAACCTCAAAACACACGTGGCAGGCGTGAAATGCCAGAAAATATCATAACGGTAAATGGATCAGACCACAGTCAGCAGAGGAATACCCTCAGCTGTGCAAACAAAGCGATAGCAGTGACACTGTTCGACACCAACCTCATCATCCTCAGCATCATAAATATCAACCTCTACACCAACCTCGACACCATAAATATCATCTTCTGCACCATAAATATCATCATTCTCAGTGCCATGCCCAGAGCCTACTTTACTGTCTTCATGAAGCCACTGACATACGAGCAGACTTAAGTAACATATGTTACAGCAAAAGGTGTGTCCACTTGGCCGCTTGTATTTTCTCTACAGCAGTTACTCTTTCTTTCTTCCTTTCCTTTCTTTCTTTCTTTCTTTCTTTCTTTCTTTCTTTCTTTCTTTTGAGATCATAGTTCACACCGTCTCTCTGTGACTAGGCATTGTGGGTAATGGTTACTCTGTGTCTCATGAGATGAGCCTTGAGCCTGCGGTATGTGGAGTTCCGAAAAACACGGGCTCCCCGGGTGATTCGCGTGAACACCTGCTAACAAGTCACTGCCGAAACTGAGAGAGAGGGACGGAGGAAGGAATTCAGAGAGAGAGAGAGAGAGAAAATAGAGAGACAGCAAGAGATATTACATCTAATCTCATTGAGGTAAAAAGAAACTTTAATCTTTAATTTGCATCATTTCCTCTTTAAATTTGTCTCTGGTTCATTCCAAGATAGTTTTGTGGTGAAGAAACTGCAGAGGCCTTTTGCCAATTACAGAAGGTCTGAAATTTCAGACCTGCTTTTCTCCAGTTTTAAGGAGAGACGCAGCTCTCCGGCCGCTTGGTACTGATGGTTTGAATTAGCGTTCCTGGTCCAGCCCCGTGGTTCTCCTGAGCAGAGCTGGGGCTCCATATTATCGGGAGACGGGAGGTTACGTTTACATTAATGGGACGATTGGCCGTGGCCTTAAAAAAACCTGCTTTCAGTGCAGCCTCAGACTTCGCTGAACAATCAGACGTGGCAGGAGACGGTGGGCTTTGATTCTCTTTGACTTTCCAGCGGAAAACCAAAAGGGCCTTTTTGACAAAATGAAGTCCTGAAGGGGGATGTCATTGAAAACAAGGAGTAGGAGAATTCCATCCCACATGCCAGGGGGTTTATGCCAAATTACCCTTTAATAGGATATTACATGCCAGGAATCTCTTTCTGTTTTGTTTCCCCCTGACCCCCCCCCCCCCAGCCTTTGGGCTCTGTTCCAGAATCTGCCCCACTTCATATTTTGTGAATAATAATTTGCAAAACTATTTTGAATAACAGTTTGATTGGAAAGAATTTTCAGTAGGTCCATGGATCGATATATGGTGTACATGGTAGATAAGATGGATGTTTTTTTGTGACTGTGTTGCGATTGTGTTACTGTGTAGTTATCAAACTGCACAGTAGGGGTACTGTATTATGACATTGATCTCTGCATAACATTTTTTTTTTTAAACAATTTTCTCCCCACATTTCAACATACCCATTTAATGAATCCATCAAATGATTATGTTATTTCAAAATGACTGTAGACATCAAGTGTTATATCAAGTGTTGGAAATCTTTTTTAAGCCTTTCTCCATTGGTTATTGTGTAACTCCTTGGGGTATGCTTTTACAACAGAGACGCTTGGATGCATTAAGCGCAATGGTCACCTGCAATGTACAGAATTAAAGCGAGTGTTTAAAAACTGGGCCACACTTAAGACGTAGTTGAGTCAGAAATATGTTAAATGAAAACAGTAGTGTTTGAATAGACCACGGAGACTCGTAAGAGCCATTCAAATTAGGTCACAGCCAGTGCCAGACGGTTATTGAATCCTGGAGAATTGTACACTGTTTAAAAAGTGCTTAAAAACCATCTCCCTAAATGGAAACATTTTATACGAACCACGTCCGGCCCGAGGCTGGTTAGAGGCGAGAAGGCATCCATGCTGTGTCCGTGCTGTTTTTATGTTCCAGTTTCAGATGCCGCAGATCTTACAGGGACTGTTGAAGGTGGGAGTTGGGGGAGAATAAAAAAAAAAAACATGCATGTATTCTCGAAACGCGTTAATTATTCAGGATCGCCTGTTTCCCTGGCGGTCATGGTAATGTTACTCGCTATAGGGCGACATTTTATCTCACTCATTGGTCTTGTGTAAATCCAGCTTGGTTTGGATGAGTTATTGAAGCACTCAGTGCTTGTCAGAGAGGAACCAGAAATGGTTTTTACCTCACCTTAATTAAAAAAAAATATGTTGAGGATTCTTTATGAATGTGTTTACTGAACTTCACTGGATATTTAGACCTTGGATTTTAAGCTAAGGGCTTAAATAAAAGCATTATTCAGTTCTCTTGGAAAGTGGGGGTTTTTACATGGCGCACCGGCAGGGTGCTGGGTGTGAAGGGATGAGTGAGTGGTTTAGCAGAGCCTCTGAGTAAAAAAAAACACACACAAACTCATTGAGACGGAATGATACTTTTTTCATCGCTATGGTGACAGTGAGCGGATTTTTGAAGTTGACTGATGTGATTTCTCTCCAGAGAGCCTCATTTTGGAGAATCTTGAGATGGGACTGTCTTGTGAGAATGTTAAGAACTGGCTTTCCTTTTTTTTCCACTCCAGCTAAATGAGGGAAAAATAAAATGACAGCTCCAGAAATGTCGCCAGCCAAGATGTTTTTTTTTTTTCAGTCTGCATTCAGGTTTTTGTAAACGCAAGGGGTAATTCATCACCAAAGCAGATTATCGGAATATTTTTATCTGAAGTCAGGGGCTGTTGAGAAAGGAAAGCAGGCGTAGCCATGTGAAATAAACAGAAGTTGCTGAGCGTTAAAGATGACTACTGACATGAAGCGATGCTGGGAGCTGCCATGTTTTACATTTGAGACCCAGAGAGGAGGCTTGAGGCAGGTCTGGCTGCCTGACATAAAACCAGAAGTGGCCATTCTGCCTTTGGTTAAGACAATAACAAGTCTGTGGGCTGGATTTGATCAAACACCTTTAGTCTCTTCAAAGGCACATGCAAATCAATCAAAACAGACATTGCAATATAATTTTTGAGTGTATTATATTTTGCTAGACACAGTTCCTTTTGAATACATTATTTTCATTTTAAAATAGAATATACGCCCTTGATGAGATTAAAAGCGGTCGTTTGAATGTAGGCCTGAACTTTTCAGGATGTGACTCAGTGAATTCATCTGATCTGCACAGGTTTTAGCTGAAAGTGTGCATGCATGTTTGTGCATCCAAGTGTGCGTGTGTGTTTATGCCTGATTCAGTGGTGGTTAGCAGTGGTACACTGACAAGCACTGATTATGGGTGCAAAGAACAGGAGAGAGAGCTGTAGATTCCTCTCTATCCAAATGTTGGATTTTGGCCACCAGTGCTGTGACCGAAACAGCTGAGCTGTCAACAAACAGATCCCAAAGCCGCCTATTGAAGGTCTTCTAATTGCCGGTTCTGCTTTTGGTGCCTCAGACAACTGTTGTGTATAACAGCTATGAGCTAACTGACCGAACGCGCTGTGTTTACTTGCGGAGGAGCGGGTGGGGGCAGGGGAGGGCTGTTTGAAACTGAAATCCTTTCCAGAGTAAAGTTTTGGGATTAATGAGTAATGCACTTCCCTTGGCTAATCCCTGCTAAATTGCCAGTGTCAAGGCTGGCACGGCAGTCAAATGCATCCAGACCGCGATAATGAGACCCATCACCAATCACAGCTGCTCTGGATAAACACCTGACCCCGTAACCTTTGTTTTTTTTTCCTTTTTGAGCAAAGTGATTCCATTCGAAAAACTAATCAAGGTAATTGTCAATAGTACCAGATTTTGTTCCTGCCTGGTTCAGGAGAAACAGATGAACAAAACAACAACAACAACAAAAAAAACACAAAGGCATGTCTCTTTAATAAGTACTGTTGTATACACGTAACCTGGAATTTTCTTGGTTTTAATTCTGTCCCTAAAGTTGCTGTACACCAGGGCTGTTCGGTCTGGCCAAGTCTTTGGTGAAGTTTTGGAGGGCTTTAGGGCTGTACCACGGAAACTGCCACATAATGGAGCTAAGAGAACTATAGCTCCAACATATCATTTTGGTTATCACTCCAGACTATTTTTGTCAGAGAAAAACTCAGATACTAAACTGGATTCCCCCACTTTGTTTATTGCAAGCAGTATCTAGTTATGAAGATCAGAGAAACACAATACTGATCTGTCAATGAAACATTATTGCTCGTGTCCCACCTGTGAAATGGTTTTTGCCGTTGGCAGGTTAAAAGATCGCCTCGGCGCACGTCATCGTTGGGATACTGTCGCGTAATAAATACATCCCCAGCGACCGGCCCGCCGCGGATCCAGTTTGAAGTGCGCATCCCCGCCATAAAGATCTGAGATATGAATATGGCTCTCACTCCTCTCCACAAGCGCATAAAGTCTTGTGATAACTGCATCCGTGCCAAGCATCTGCCGCGGATGCGTATAAATCTATGTCACGCTGATCTCGGTCTCAGTCTTGGTCTGGCGCTGCTTGGACAGGCTCCGGTGTGTCACATGGTCTGGAGGGACCTGAGCCACAATGGCACATTGGGAGGCACGCAGCTTGGTTACAGCGCTCAGAGGGACCGAGCAGCACTGTCATTACACTGTGCTTTGGGAGGTGATTAGAAAATCTTTACAGCCGGTCGTAAACAGCGAGGCCACACTGCCTGGATCAGTGCAGGGGGTTTTAAAATGCCACAAGATGTCTTACTCTGCAAAGGTTATTTTCTGCCTCTTTTTTTATATTTTCGTGTAAACTTAATTCGGTGCAAATTAGCATGTTCACTTATCCTGTATCGCATGAAGAACATGATATGAATAGATAATAAAGTATGATTTTCATAATAATAAACAACAAATCAACCCTAACTGGAAGAGGAATTCTGGACATTCTGAGAAGCGACACTGAGTGCAGTGTGGTGATTTTGTGTGGATCTTTTTTTTTTTTTTTTGCGTGGGGGAAATGAGTCACAAGGTGTTATCTTTCTCCCATCAGGTCTGTGAAAGAGCGCAGGGGCAAAATGGTGAAGCTTGTTTGGAAGCCTGGAGTGTGGGGACTCGTTGCTTTGAGTGTGATGTGACTGTAATGACCAGGGTGGCTGGACTTTCACTTAGAGAACAATTTGTAGGCATGTGATCATAGTCATTCAAGTCATTTTTAGTTTGATAGTTTTTACTGTATGAAGTGAAAACCAGAAACTGCAGGGCAAAAAATGATTAGGCTGGACTGAAAGCAGGGCTCTTGCTCATGGGGAAATGTCACACGACGTAAAGGGGATTAGTAAGTTAGGCATAAACCGGATATATGATGTTGTGTTCGGGCTACCCTTGCATCAGAAGCAATGCCTTGTTTTAAAGCACATTTATTATTGTTTTTCTTTCTGGATTGAGTTAAAAGCAGCGAGATCCTTCCAGAGAAGCGAACCGCTCCATAAAAAATAAAAGTTTCCCTGTTTTGTCTTCCAGACTTTTGAATGTGTTCTTTAGCCTCAGAGAGACAGCAGATCTCTGACAGTAATGGTGTGATTCGCCGGCCCTTGGCACTGCGCTGAGCTGCAGAGATGTGGAATGCTGGGGAGGGGCTGGCGCTGTAGTGGCTGGTCAGGATTGATTTGTCTCCTTGGCGGGGCTGCATAGAGACCACAGAGGTGCCAAGCCATCCCTAACTTCATTCACAGACTCCTCTTGACATTATAAAACAGCACAGACCATTTATGCAAAAAAGAGGACAAGAAAAAAAAAGAGCCTTCACTGCAACAGGCTTCCTAATCAAAATGGAGGACTTATTTTTGTGATGTCATAGAGTCCATATTTGTTTATGATGTCATAGACCATTGTTTATGATGTCATAGAGGAATAATGGATGGGGCTTTGGGCATTTAGTTTGAATAAAGGCTTTTCCCAGTCACCATGACTCGTATGGAGAGCATTCAGAGTTTTTTTTTTGTTCTCAAAGTTCCCCAGTGTGTACTAATAGAAGGGGACGATGGTTGCTCTGATTCATCAGTTGCAGTGACTGCAAGCCGCTATGATTGCCCCCTGTCTTTGCCACTTGAGTAATTGTGCGCGTTTTCAGGAGCCGAGTCACAAGTCCGGCGTGTGTTTGTCTTCCTTTGTAATTTGATGCAGCCTTTGGTTTTACATACAGGCCATTGTGTTTATTGTAGCCCGTTACTAACAACAACAACAACTACTACGGGAACAGCTGCACACGATCATGTCTGCTTAGACAGGTGCATTTATTCATCCTTAATTTGTCAGCTATGCTGTTTTGCTTCTTTTTCACTTGCTTGTTTTGTCATTTTTGCCTGCATTTTGCTTCTTTTTCAGCGGTTTGTTTTGCCATTTTCACCACCTCTGTTTTATGTCAGGATGTAGACTCAGTAAGTGCTATGTTTGGATTTTTCTCATGGCAGTTAAAAAAAAAATAAATAAATAAAAATCATCACAGTCAGACAATTTTTCCCTTGGTGAACTTAAAAAAGAAAATGAAACTGAAGTGTGACAGAAATGCATGAGTGAAATGGATAGATATTCGGTAGCAAAAAAAAAAAAACAAAGAGCCTTGCAATGATTTATTAATGATTTATAGTTTCTTTGGCTCAGGCTTTGTTTTAAGAAATCTTAGTTTTAGATGTTTTAGGCAGGGGAGAGTTGGAAATTGCCTTTTGCGCTATGAGGTCGCGTTCCAATTTTCTGTCCATGGCTCCCCGAGAGATGGTTTGTCCTGGCTCGTCCGAGCTCTCTGGAGAGACGCGGAGAGCCGACGCGTGCGGCCACACCCTGCTTTCAGGTTGACGGGCCCCCAAAACTAGGCCTCAGGCAGACTGCTTTACGGGAACTCACTAAAGTTTCACCTGCTCGGCGCGGAGCAGATGCCCACCACAGAGACCGCAACGGGACATCTGCAGAAAGATCCAGCTGCTCCGTAGCGACAACTTAAAACAGCCACGTTCCCAAGGTTACCCTGGCGTATCCTGTCAGGCAGATAAAAGCACATTTTTATTTTAGTGTCATTTCTTTTGTTACAAAACAAAATTGTAAATGGCAGTCATCATAAGTAATGTACCCATGATGCAAGACAATAGCAAGCTCATAACTCTCAAGGATTTCGAGGATTTCTAGCAACATCTAGGCCCGCCGTCAGCCTGTTCTGTAGAAGGTGAGGCTCCTCTTATAAATCCCCCTGTGAGTAGCAGCTGTTTCTAAGTGCTGTGACACACTGTTAATGTCAGTGATGTGCTGAGATAGCAGTGTGTAGCACAACAAACTCTGCACATTATGCGGAGAGAGGATAACTGAAGCAGAGTGTGGGGGGGGGGGGGACTGGGAAGAGAGTAGGGGGGGACGATTTGGGGGTCGAGGGGCAATTGTAATAATTTCAAGGCTGCAAATGGCCTGTGAAGCTGTGGAACAAATGGTTGTAGTCTTGACATATAACAGATATAGTTTTTCTTCTCATAACCGAGAGAGAAACATAATTGCATTTGTTTTGGCTGGGCCGCGCGAGAGCGGTCAATCTTAAACACCTCGCCGAGTTGAGTCACTCAGGGCGGTGGCAGACGGCCACAGATAGCCAGGCGGGGGCTCCACTGAGCCTCTGCCAGTAACGCTCATTTGAGGGAGAAATCCCAGAAATCCGAAGCCCTGGTGCTGTAACACATCCCCTGCCTTTTATTTCATTCTGCAGTCAGACTGGGTCTCTCCTTCTAAGAGTTTCGAGCTGCTTAAATTGATTTCAGTTGTTAGTGAGGAGTAAATGAGGAAAACATAAACAGGAAATTTGGTAATCAGGTCTCCTGCTCATACCGGCCTTCCTAAGGTCGGTTAATGCCCTCTGACAGTCTGGGTCAGGCTTGTTTCTGAAAAACAACCTAAAGCAAGTCTTCAGGCATTAGGTGCTGTTTGAATTTGAAAGACAGAAAAAAAGCCTGGATTACAGACGTGCCGTTTGGCGGGGAGGAGATCTGGTTTTGTTTTTGTTTTTTTTTTGGAAAATGAACTTTATATTCATCCAGTGTATCTGAAAAACTTGTGTCTTGTGTCTGTGATGTAGTTTTCTGCATGCACCTGGTCTGATCTTAAATGAGTTTTCGCCAAAAAAACGGATGGAGTCAGGTTGCTGTGGCCAAGCCTCCATGTTCAGTCATATAGCATCATGGTTTCACTATGGGGGAAAAACATGCTGTAAGTAAAGGACATGACAGAGTACAAAGCAATTATTTGGGGTGGTGGCTAGAAGCCGTTGAGGCCGTCAGCAAGGGAAACAGAAAACATGTTTCAAGGAGAAACTATAGAGCACGCCACAAGCCCCCACCCCCCCCCCCCCCCAGCCCCAGCATCCGCTGTATGGCTGGAGGATTCTGAGAGGCCGGTTGGCTGTATGCAGAGCTGCTGTAGCCCACCCATGCGAGGGGATCAAATGTACAGAGAGTGTGCTGGGACCGTCGCATCACAAATCCAGGCATGCGTGATTGAGCGCATGTAACCAGCTTTCCTCAGGGTGTTCGCTGCAAGGCCAGATTTTTCAGTAAAAGCCGTATGGCTACATTTACACGGATCAAAACCTCCTCGTTTTCCAGATCCGTTCATTTTCTGTTCACATAAATGCTGCGCAAGTGAACTGATAGGAATTTGTGTGTTAAGACAAGCTATTGGCTTGTAATCATTTGCTGAAATTGCTACTTGGGTTGTTAGCTTTTTTTGGCTTGGAGTAATGACATAAGTCAATGCTGTTTCGCGTGAGGAGTGATGGAGAACACGAAAAACCTCATTTGATTGGTCAGTCGCAAGCCGAATGAGAGGTATTTGAATCACATATGAATTTGGTCCAAAACAGGATTAGAAAAAATCTGACTCCATGAGACTGTTTGCTTGTTAAACCTCAAGGACGAGATCAGATGTGAGTCGGATTTCAGTCAGTGCGAGTTGGCTGTCTAAGTGCAGGCTCTGTCACCGCTGCTAAAGGTCTCTGTGCAGTCTGCATCCCCAGTCTGTGCCCAGGTCCCAGTCTCTGCAGTCTACCCCTCCTCTGCGGAGCGGCCTGGCTGAGCCCTGGGCGCAGTGTTTTTGTTAATGCAGAGGGTGTGCCTGAGAGTTGTCAGAGTAGGAAGTCCAGACGCTCTGCTCATTTTAATCGGGCCCGGTGCTGCCAAGCCGGTGGGTGTCATCATCAGCTGGTGAGACCCGTTGCTATGCTTGGACTCCCAGCATCCCCTGCTCAGAACTAGCGCCAGCCCTGGCGTGCATGCCGGACCGGGCCTCTGTGGGTCTCCCGTTCCACCGCGGCCAATCGGCCCGCCGTTTCGTCGAAACCGCCCGTTCCAGAGAGGCCGCTGACCCGCTTCCTCATTTCGGAAACCCGCCTCGGGTCCCGAGGCTTTCTCGCACACGGCCTGGTGTTGGGTGGAAGAGTGAGGAAGGACAGGGGTCGGAGGGGATACTACTTTCCTTAAATTGCTGCTCGATTCTAATTCCTTAATGAGCCCACAATTCTCCTCTCGTGTTTCTCTCGCGGGTCGTAAAATGCAGAGCTCTCCCACTGTGAGCTGCCATTCTGATCGGCCCAAATTAACATCTGAGGATGGCGTGGTGTTCGTAAATCTCATCCAATCAGGAGTCACGCATTCCTTTTTTTTTTTTTTTTTTTTTTTTTTACCGGTATGGCTGTCATTACTCCCTTTTTAAAGACAGAAAAGGCTTTTTCTGCATCTAGATCAATTGGAAAAACAAGGAAACACATGCTGCCATCAGAGTGAATGTGCGGACCCCACGTTCTCTCAGCTCACAGACCCCAGATTTTTGACTAATTAATCTTCATTGACCTCAGTGAATTTCCCAAATGAACCTCCTTTCTGTTTTGATCTTGTGTTTTCAGAGACTGTGGACCATGGATCAAGTAAATGTGACAGGTGAGTACGCATTACAGATTCCTTCCACATTATTTTCTGCTTCCCATTTGACCACGAATCCTTATGATTGTAGATAATAAATGAGACCTCCAATACTCTACCCCCCCGCCACCCACCCCCCACAACCATCCTCCCAGTACACCAGCCCCCCCACACTCCCCCAACTCAACTCTCTGCCACCCTCTCCTCTCGTCTCCGATGTGGATTGCGGATCGTCATGCTCGTTTCTCTGTCCAATAGCAACGCCCCAAAGGAGAAGGCCCGAGGCAAAGACGAGACGTACTGGAAGGAAATCAACGCAGCTATGGCCTTGACCAATCTAGCCCAGGGAAAGGACAGCGTATCAGGGACGACCAGCTGCATCATCCAGAAGTCCTCCCATATATCAGAAATAAAGACTGTTAAAGTGCCCATGATGCAGAAGTATTAGCCCCATGCGTCTGATCCCGGAGCACATGTGTTTTTATATTACAGGAAGGTGTGGGAGAGAGAAAGTATTGTAAAGGTTTATTTTTTTTTTTTTTTTTTTGGTCTTAAGCATTTAACAAGTGTCGAAAATTCGCTGTCAGTTGCAGCGTCCAGAACGACACACTTTTATATTTTTTAAGTTATTTGATAAATCGGACATTTTGTACTCTTAATTTGTTTTGTAACTTTGCCAAAGTGCCTTTTGGGGCGGAGCCGGCCTTAAATGACATCCGCTATTGTTCAGTCGCACACTAACCACAACACACACACATCCACATGTACACTTACAAAACAACACACCCATATACAAACGCACACACACTCACAACAAACACACCCACAACCACATACAAACACACTTACAACCAATTCACCCACAGCCACATGCACACACACATACCCGCACAACTGCACACAACCACAACACAACCACATAGATTCATACACACTCACACTCTCCCTCTAACACACTCAAGCTATGTCAAACCCCGGATGTCTGTAATGGCATTGCACAATGTTTGGTCTGTCTTCTCATTATGACTGTAAATGTAACACTGTTGTGTCTCACCCAGAGAAACAATGGCCTGCCAACAATAACTGTGAGCACAAAGATATGCCAGCTCAGCCGGTGGACCTTCTGGTGCCAATGGCACAGAGGGAAAACTGAAGGGGTAGCTTTACCGCACCGATAGCCCAGGGTTACCGACTTCATCGCTGCCTTTAAAGTATTGTCATGCTTTGAACCTCTAAAGGTCAAACAGAACCTTTTACATGCATGAATACAGGTCTCCAGGTCAGCGGTACTGTATTTTCATATTTCCCCTCAAAAACAAAAAACAGAAATAAAACAGCTCATCTACATCAACCGAGGTCATAACCTAAAAGGGAGGGTGTTTTTTTGTTTTTGTTATCAGTGTGTGTTAATATGTTTCCGTTCAGATCTTGATACTTAAGATGCTTTTTTTAAGACCAGTTCACCAGCCTTTTGGATCCTGTTTCTCCTGTCACCTGTTTAAATTTAAATTCAAATTGATGTTTACAAGAAGCTCGAGACAGGCTGATGTGTTATATGTTTTTTTAATCACGTGTTTCAGTATTATCTTTCTGTCAGCCTGCTAGTGTTCAAGGATTTGTGTTTGTCCGTTTGTTTATTGGAGTTGTTCAGTTATATTGAATGTTTTACTTAATGCCATGCCATGTTAACTGTTGTGTTCTCTCTGTCATTTTTACACAATGGTGTCTCCTTACATGTGCATATGTTATACTCGTAGTTGCAATAAATGCCAAGTATTCAACTGAGAGAAAATTGAGTATGACTGTATGAGCACCAGTAGTTTGCTTCTCTTGCAGATGAAAGCTGTGTGAATCTTGAAAGTACCGTTTTGCCTGTCAGAGTCTACACCTTAGTTCTCTCATGCAGTTTGGCCTTTGCTTGAAAAGCAAGAGTGCCTGTACTCAAACAGCCAAAAGCAAACAAAAGAAAGGTTTTGATTTTGAGAAGTTGCACGCAGATACTTTAAGATGTTCTCGTATTATGAATGTGCAAACGGCTACAATCTGCTCGTGACTTTCTGTGCCAGTGATTGGTCGCAGACATGCAAGGGGTGGAGGGAGGGGTGTTATTGGGATTTTGGGGTAGAAAAGCCCAGTGTCTTAGCAGTATACGTATGCAGATCCCTGTAAGGTCTACTGCTTTAGCACGTCTGTGAAAGTAAAACCAACAGGACTCACTGTGGTCAGTCTGGGAACTGAGTTTGCTCGCTCGGATCTGCGTCCCACATGTGTTTTATATACTCATGATCCTCTTAGGAAGGCTGTAGGGTACGGCTGAGTCCGGGCGCTGTGTTTGGTTCTAATGCCTTTGATAAGGCCGCCTCACACCTCACACGGAACCGAACCATCGGAGAGGCATCGAAGAATAGAGAGGCCATTGTAATTCACACCCTGCAGAACATGAAACCGTACACGGTCGGGCGCTGCACTCTGCACGAAAGCGCTCAGACAATAACTAACACCGGAAGGCAATTACTTTGTTCATACTTTGGAAAACGTGTAAATTATTAAAGACTGTACAAAAAAAGAAAAAAAAAGAACTGGTGAAAATAGTCTTTTTTTTTTATTTGTTAAGTTATATAAATTTAATTTTTGTCAGAGACTGGATGTTCGTCCAATGACCAAATGCATACTATCACATTATAATGTTTGATTTGCTTTTACTTAAAAGTGTTAAAATAAGTATGGTTACTTCTGCTGAAAAATGAATAAACGTTTTCAAACAACTTCGACACAGCCTGGTCTTGTTTAATTTGACAGAACATGATTATCCAAGATTCTTTATTATAAAGGTAAAGGACAGGGAGCAACCTGGGAGATGCAGCATAGCTATTAGGAAGCATGCCGTGCACTCAGGTGCACACAATGGATTTTTACCTCTTTCTTCTGGCAGCGCTGCCGCTTTACTTCAGAGATGTTGTATTTGTGCTGTATTCCATAGCTGTATGTTGTATTCTGGGGTATATCCATTCAGTGGGCCAGTGAAGTTCTACTGTATGTATGCATATACTGTATCATATCACACAAATGATACTGCACAGTGATTAATGTAGCATAATTAGTTAACTGGATTTCATGGAATTCTGAGCTCTTGTTTGCTCAAAATGGTCAGTATCACTAAAAATATATTTCGCCATTGCCCAACAGCATCGAAAATTAGTTGTAATTTGGAGAATGTGCATATACTTTTGACCTTCTCCTCATTACATAAATTGCATGTTGTAGCCTAGTTTTTGATGAATCATTCAACCCCACTGTATATAGCCTCATAACCAGAAAATACAATGAAGTAATTCATCTTTTAGGTTCAGATCAAGTTCACCAAAAAAAGAATGTTGTGATGTGTTTTTCTTTCTTCTCCGAACAACTGCCTTCATTTAAATGCCATCCCATTAATAACGCCTCAGGCAAATTTATTTGGTCTCTATCCTGTAAATACTGAAATAAATGCAAAAACAAGAGAAAAAGGAGGTTTTGGAGACAAAAAATTCCCTTGTATATCCTGCTGCAAAGATGGTCATCCTTAGATAAGATCTGTTACATGAGGTGATGAATATCACACTCATAATGATTTTACCCCTATTTTCACTTTTTTTCTAATAATCTGAATGTTGCATGATGTTGTGTGTTGACCTGTTAACGTTCTGCGACATCCATCTGAATTCAAGGGAATTCAGACAAACCTGTTGGAGTAACTGCAACTACACTTCCCATGAAGCAACAGTAGCACAGACAGGCTTCAGGTGGTTGTGCAAGCAAAGGCATGGATCCTAAACAGGTTATGCATCCACAGATGGCACTGGCATGGCCAGGAGCTGAGAGTAGCCCTGAAAAGTCTCATTCATTTCATCAAGAGGATAAGGATCCCTGTGTGTACTCCAACTGCCCAAGCACAGTTCCTGAGTGTCTGCTTATGCCTGAGATATAGAGCAGGCTAACTAGAGTAAAAGTGATTTATAAGAACTTATCTCGGCCACTAAAACTCGTTTGGTTCAAGGCCTTTATTTTTACTATAATTACAGTTGTGTTAAGTGCACATCCAAAAATGCAGTGAGAGGTCTCATGTGCTCTGAGCTTACATATTGGCTCCCATGAATAAAGTTGACACCCCATCAATACAATTCAAGGGCATGTGCTATTCTATTTTGGAGTGAAAAGGCCTTTTCTGCTTGTCCTCCTACGCACCCCTCAGCAAAACATTAATTTCCCAACAAAAAATGGGGCAAGGTTCGATCACACATACGTTTTTAGACGCATCTTTGCAATTCAATCAAAACGGATTATATTACAGCATATTTTCTTTGAATGTGCCATGTTTTATTGGACATAAGAAACCATGTGTTCTTTTCATTTTAAAATATAATCGCACCTGCCTGTGCAGAGACAGCAGTCTGCCTTGATTGAAGTGTTAATGTCCTTAAAGAGACTAAATGTGTGTGGTTAAAGTGGTAATGTCCTTAAAGAGACTAAATGTTTGTGTTTGGTTGAATCTCGCCCAGGAAGTGACCACATTGTGCCCTTTGAGCCTGGCGGACAGCCAGCCCTGATCAGGTGCATATATTCCAGGGCATGAGTCCGTACAAAATACAAAAACACCAGATAAAAACCGCAGCTTTTCAAGAAAGGCTTGAAATGTTCTCATCTTTGAGAGACAACCATCTCTGACACGCCACCCCCTACCCCACCCCATTCCGTTTCATGCAAGAATTTTGATTCTGGTTCTAATTTTCTCTTTCATCAGATGGACCATACAAAAAAAAAAAACGAAAACCTGACTAATACTTTCCATTGAAAAACCAGAGCATGCTGAAAGACTGTTAAAAACATTGGGGACCTGGGGTCTTATCTAGATGCAGGAGACGGACAAACTGAGATGCTTGCTTGGCAAATTATTTGACGCAACCCAGAACACTTTTTTTTCTCCATCCTGGAATTTAAGTTACCGTCCGAGAAAACCAGGAGGACTGAAACCAAAGAACAAAGAAATTGTTAGAGTAAAAAGTAAAGCATTTCCTTTCTGATGAAGAAATATGACTACCAAACCATGTTGAAGTAATTAGTTACCTTGCTGTGAAACTCCAAAGACATGTTAATTAGAGAAACTTCACATTACTAATGCCACTCTCGTGCAACCATTTAAATAAATAAATAAATACATAAATACATCTGGACAAACAATAAAAAATTATCAACCCAAAATTAGCCTGATGTCAAGTGTTTAACTCTGTTTGCATTCATATTTCTAGGAGGGCTGTGATGTTGGACTTGTGTGACATCTCAACGTCAAATGATTACATCAAAAGACATTAATTCGTTATTTTACTTCCTGGTTCTGCTAATACCAGCATAGAGACGGGAGCTGGAGAATATTGGGTCCTACTAAAATGATGGATGGCATAAAAGTCATGAGTAATCTGCTCATCTCTGGCCCCAAGTGAATATTAACCATAACAGAAATGGATGAATACTCGCATACACCTCACAGAAAATGTGTTGTGTCCAGGAAAATGATCATAAAAGACCATGGACCTTTTGAGCATTATGTAATTCCCTGTTTCCTCAGATATCCATGTTTTGCACCACAGTATCGGTGATACTTTTTTTCACAGAGAATTCCCATTAAATCTTAAATAAGTAAAGTACCAGAAACATATTCTCAACAGTTTCTTTCCACATGAACGTAGCAGTACTCCATTGTTTGTATCAGACGGAGCAGGTTTATTTTGTTGTATTAAGTTTCTTAATGGATTATCTCCCCCAGATATTTTGTATTGGTTTCAGACAGAGAGATGAATGCTGGCTTTGTTTGGCGTTTTATTATTGTATTAAAGCCACAGATGTTTAACTCTTTTTCTGTTTCCAATTCTAATGTAGAGCAATAACTCTCATTTGAAAGCCTGCCTTTTTAGTAAGCTAACCTAAGGCAGTAAAAAATATTTCCTGTCTTCATTTCTTACAATAAACTTCCAAGAAACCACCAGAAAGTTGCAAAAAAAAAAAAAAAAATACTTATAATAAATTGAAGAAACCACAAGAAAATACACTGCTTGGTCAAAGGAAGATATACTGGAGGTTGTTTTTTTTCAGGTGGGCACTTTTGACTGAGTTTTATTTATCACTGCATATGGATTTTTTTTCTTTAAACAAACAAAAAAAGACATGCAACATAAATTAAAGGGTCACTTTTACTGCTGGGAAATCCTGAAGCTTCTTGCACAGCTATGGCTCAATGAGAGTGGAAAATGGTGGACAGTGCGTGCAGATCAAAGCCACGGAACGAACCGGTGGGGTGCTCTGCCAGAAATTAAGTTGCACCCCCCCCAAAAAAATGAAATAAAATAAATAAATAAAATGTAGAGAAACAATAGAAGTGGCCCCTCTCAACATGGGGGAACCAAAGACAGACCTTTTTGTGAAAAGGCTGCTGGAGCTGAGGGAACTCTTCTCTGTAGAAAAAAGAAAACTTATGGTCCCCTACTGGGACACCGACCACACAGCCACTGAGCCCGGCCATGCAGCCACTGAGCCCGGCCATGCAGCCACTGAGCCCGGCCATGCAGCCACTGAGCCCGGCCACGCAGCCACTGAGCCCGGCCATGCAGCCACTGAGCCCGGCCATGCAGCCACTGAGCCCGGCCATGCAGCCAATGGCAGTGCTAAAGGATACCTGTCAGGTGTGCTCTGGTTTTAAATGCCTGTATTCTGGGATGTCTGGGACCACATAGATCCAGACTCACTTTAAACTACATTGTGTCTAAGCTGCAAGGTGCTTATAATACAGAATGGCCTAGTTAAACTCTGTTTTTTTCCAAAAAAGACATACCTTCAGCGAATGTGTTGTATAATCAAAGCATCAACTGGCGAATCTCCATGTCCTACCTCAATGCGACAAGCACTGCTTTTTCTCAGTCACAATGAGGTAGCTTATTCTCAGTTTACTGTGAAATTATGCCATAAATATGTATTAATTTACTATATTTGAAGAAAAAAAACAGCCATAATTTAGAATAATGACATAAACACATACTCTGTTTAATTTGAAAGATTAATGGGTCTTGTAAGATGTTTATTTGAAGGTAAAATTCTTGTTAATTTCCTCCTGGTGTACTTCTGAACAGTTAAATCCAGATACAATTTGTGTAGCTGAGAAACAGGCATGCTCACCAATAAAACTCTAAGTAAATAATAAAAAGAGGATTTAGGAGCTCACATTTAACTGTTTCGTATGATTGGAAAAAGCACTTATTCTTTTTTTCCTTGCCAGACCCCAGGAGAAGTGGTGGTACAAACAAACACAAACAGCAGTTCCAGTATGTTTGTGGGTCAAAGCCAATGAAAGCTGCTCCAGCTTAAAAAAAAGACCCTTGTCTATGCACAACCTCACTGAACCTGGAGAAAATGTGGAGAAAAACGAAAGCATTCTTATACATAGAACATTAAGCCTCGGCCTTAATTACATTGACCCCTTTATACGGCATCGTGCTTGTCTGGGCTGAAAATAGACTTTTTGTCTCAGTTGAAAGTTGATTCGCACCTGTGAGGAGCAGCTCAGGGCGTTTTCCCCGCTTCTACACACGTTTTAAAACGTTTACTGAAATATGACAAATAACACCATGCAGCTCTTCTCCCATTGAAGAAGGGAAGCACATTGTTCCAGATTCCTTGTCTTGCAGTGCTTCATTAGGCTTTTTACAGTAATAATTTTGCGGGCGGTTTTGAGTTGTATCTGGCGCTCCCTTTTCACTGTCAGAGTCACGTGAGGTCAAAACTCTGACCCCGTGACAGTGGTAGCAGGCGAAAAAAAAAGCGTAGGACAGAAGCCATAACCACTCGCAATAACAGATGGATAATCGCAAATAAGAGAGAAAAAGATGAAGCCTATGGTTCTCCTGTATAATATGTCTTTTAAAAAAAGTTAAATAAATTTCCAACTGCAGTCAAGTGAAACCACGTCAATGCAACAGATGTAAAAAATGGCAGCCGTTACAAGAATGTGGCTTGGCAGCGCTGTGGATCGAACTGGACGGTCCTCTCACATTAACACTTTATGTTTTGAAACACACAGATACAGTGTTGACAGAAGTAGCACTCTTTCTTGTCCACATTCCGTACTTTCGGGGTGCGGAGTATCCCCAAAACACTGAACAGGCACAAAGACACTTCTCAGGTAAAACGCTTCCATGTGCATACCCTCTACTTATTCTGTCATTACGGATGTGTTTATTTGGACATTTTAGAAGAATAAGAGAAGTGGAGAAACTGCGCGGGGTAAACACTCTGGCTCAGGGGAGCGAGCACGTGACACTGTGGTGAAGGAGGCAGATCTCTAGAGAGCGCACGTCCAGACCTGGCGAAGCATGGGCAGCACCTGAGCTGCCAGCTCACCACGCCAACAAATAAATATGTCTCACAATGATCCAGCCTCCAGCGAAGGCCAAAACTGTAATGTTTTGTAATGTTACCATAAATTTAAAATTAAAATGGGCACACTTCGGCAGTGGCGGAGCAGATATATCCAGATGTTGGTGTGGTGTTTTTTTTTTTTTTTCAAATCTTTGCAGTGAGTTTCGGAATTTATGTGTTCACTGTAGGAGACTCGCAGTTTAATGAAGCTGTTTTACGATACTCTCTGCAAAGTCATCCCATTCCACTGAGATGAAGAAGCCAGTGATACATTATATGTTGACTGACAGAGTGCATCTAAAAGACTTATCACTACGAAATAGGTGATTTATATCTGGCCAAGGTTTTGAGGCCATTCAAACCTGTTTATTTGTAGCCTGTTTAATCCCAGGAAATCCAAAAAACATGAATATTATGCATTTTTGTTAGCTATGTTCAATCAAGCATTCATCCAGCAGGACCCCGGCTTCTCTTCACCATGGGCCACCACCCTTCATTGTATTAAAGACAGACCTTAGATCTATGAGACTAAGTATGTTCCCTTTCTCCCTCAAAGAGTCGGGACCATGAATTTCCTCTAAATTCTCAGTTACAGTCAAACCCCTGGTACAGACAAGCAAGGCCCATGTATTAAAAAAATCTATAAAAAGAAACATAAAGAACACAAGCCTTTGCCAAAAATGATAACATCAAGTTATAAATCTTCAGGAAGATTGAGCCCGTTAAATATGCATTTTAAAGCCAGACAGAGCAGGCAAAACATTCATGACTTCAACTCCAATTGGACGCTTTCTAGAAGACATGCGAAACCCCTTGATTTTTTTTTTTTTCAAGCAGAGGTGGGGGAGAGACAGCCCATGACCTCATTGAAATATATGCGCTACTGTCTCGCGTTTGATTGTATGAATGTAAATATTTGAGGTCAAAGTGTGCCTGCTGTGAAGTTGGGCCAAACTGCTCAGTGCTATAAATGAGCTCTGGAGCCTCCCTGGGTCAGGGCTCCAGCGCGGAAGCCGAACCTGGAGCTGGACAGCAGGGAATACCATAGCACTGTGGTTACACTATTAAGTCAAAGACAAGGTGGCTCACTGTTTTCCTCTCCAGATCGTTGCACATTGCTGGACAAATGTCTTTGCGAAAATACCTTGGAAGAACTGCTTAGAACTCCATACTGTTCTGGCTGGAGCAGGGCACTATGGGAAATGCCCCCCCCAAATTGTTCTGCCTGAAGCAGAGCATCATGGGAAGCAGCTCCTCCAAAATAGTTTTGACTGAAGCAGAGTATTTATGGGGAATGGCTCCTCCAAAATTGTTCTGACCAAAGCAGGGCATTGTGGGAAACAGCACCTCCACATTGCACAGACTGCAGTAGGGAATTGTAGGAAATTCAGCCCCTCCACTCACTATTAGCCAAGGCCGCCGTGCAGCTGAATATGAATGTCCTCCACATCAAAGTTCAAGACGTAGACAAAACAACAAAACCCAGACACTCAAACTCAGACTGGGCCAGGGTGGAGGTGTAACAACGTCAGAAAAAAAGAGCTCTCTCTTTCTCTCTCACTCTCTCTCTCTCTCTCTCTCTCCCTCTCTCTCTCTCGCACTAGCACGCGCAGATCATGGCCCACTGCTAACAGGCAGTGTCAGGTCTGCTGCCCCTTCCCGCACCATAAACCAGCACAAATAAATACAGTGCTCAGTCACCTCTTCTGCAGTTTTACACTGTAAACCCTCCAACTAGGGATCAAGTTCAATCATGGCGTGACTTTATGCAGTTCTCTAAGGGACACATTAACAAGTCTTAATACATTTACACTGGGACATAAAACATGTTTCAAACCAAAAATATCAACCATGCATTAAATAAGCCTTATTTGTCATGAAATATTGACACTGTAAATCACAGAAAGTAAACCTTGGAGACAGACTCTGTCCAGCCTCTCAAACCATCCCATGCTATCTGTGTGTTAGTCTCTCACTGTTATGCATTAAGATAAATGAAACCTAAAATGTCATACATCAAGAATGCATATTTACAGTTGATGCACACATTGAATAAATTTGCATATTATGGATGAACATTGTATGGGTTTCAGATTTTTGCACACTATATTAAAATAAAAAATGCCTTTTTTCCAACTATAGCCTGGTCCGCTCTTTATTCGTCATTCTTTCTTCCCTCAGATTTAGGACCAAGTCTTTATATATATACAGGAAGAAGTCAAACTCATTCAAGGTCAACTGTTTTCAAAAAAGTAACATTCTTCAGAACAATACCTCACTGCTGTCACATAAAATGTAACTATGTCATAGCTTCACATAAACCAAGCCAACGGGGCAAAGTGCCTCACAGAGACGCGCAGTGGAAAACTCTGAGTCCCAGTGAGACAAAAGGTGTGGGGCTGGGCAGACGGGGCTCCCTCCAGCTCAGAGCGGCAGTGCCATGGTGAGAAGGGCAGAGGCAGAGAGAGAGAGAGAGGAGCGACTGAAACAGCAGGGAGGAGTACAATTGGAGGAGACAAAAAATGAGAGGGGGAGGAGGAGTGGTGAGGAGAGAGGAATGGGAAAGAGGGCAGTGGAGAAGGGAGGAAGAGAAAAACGTGCATAGTGGTGGCGAGAAAAGGAGGAAAGAGAGGACGGTGTGGTGGAGACAGGAGGTGGGAAGATAGATGTGGAGAGGAAAGGGGACTGAAGAGCTGAAAGGAAGAAAGGAGGTCAAGAAAGAGAAGAGAGAGAAAAAGAGGAGAAATAAAAGGAAAGGAGACAAGCACGGAGAAGAGGGGTAAAGGCAATGAGAAGTCAAGATATGGCTGAACAAAGAAGCACAGAAGAAATGAACAAAAGTAGGGCGTTTAACTGAAATCAGTCATTGAAGGATAAGGATTTTGAGAAGATAGGTGAGAAAGAGACAGGAGAAGATGACAATGGATATGGACAAAGGTATAGAGAAACGACGAAAGGAGGGAAGGGGAGAGAAGTCCAGGACAGCGATACCACTCAGAAAAGAGTGAGACCACATCACAACCCTAACAATCATGCAAACAGGCTCAAGACAGTGAAATAAATAAAAGTGAAATTCAAAAAAATATCAAGGCAGAGCCTGATGCCTCAACTTTATAAATAAATAAATGTTTCTTTAGAATCTGATTAAAATAAATTCCTCTAATTAGCTGGACACAGCATATCTGCCTCCCCTCATTAAAACCAGTATGTTTCTTTATGATGTACATTTTCATATGTCTTGTTTCAGATTTTTCCATATTTCCAGAGAGAAGAGGTAAAACTATACTTTATTTGAAGGATGGGGAAAAGGTTTGCCATGGATTTTAAGTTTAAACGCTGGGATTTCTGTCTCACATCTGTGAAGTACCTGAGCATCCCGTAAAATGCTGTAAAAATAATCCTCGTTCACCAGAACACAACTGCTTAATGTAAACATACCCGATAGAAAAATACACAGCAATTAACTGTGTTTAGCGACAGACCAGAGTAATTCAACAAATTCTCCATACACACCAGCATAAACCATGTTCCAAACAGGGCTGAGTGGAGCTGAGTTAGATGAACTGAGAACTTTGTGTCTTACAAAGTGTTTTCATATTCCAGGCTTTCCTAAGAGCCACTCTCATCTCCCTTGTTCTGAGGTCAGTGGATAACTCTCTGCACTTCCCTCTAATAGGATCTGGTGTTTATTGTTGCTTTTCCCAATTTTCTCTGGAAAACGTAATCGTCCCAATGCTTTCCGACAGTGGAATTGTAAAAATACTCTATAACAAATACATTTTGATTGACTGATTGAAAACATACATTTTTTGTTTCCTGTTAAGAGTTTTCAGTTCCCTCATTCAATACAGCTATCATCTCATACATTCACTGGGATCCAAATTTGTAGCAGATTTAACGCAAACTGATTCCATCTTTTCCACGCCTGGACACGCTTTCAGATTTCAGCCGGTGTGATTTTTTGAAACTTGTTTCATAACGAATTCACCGGTGCAAACAAGAACAGATGAGTCCAGCTAAACAAAATAAGCACTGCAATTATGAAACACGGCCAATTTATTTACACAAAAATAATGGATCCACCATCATATGTCAATCATTTCACCACTAAGAATCATTTTTAAAATTAAGGAATAAAATCCATTGTCCTAAAACATGCTTTGTCCTGTAGTTTAAACATACTTTCACATGAGCATGTTTAAACTGCATGCAGTTCCCCCATGTTAAGATCAATTTATGGTAGAGGCCATAATTATGACACGAGGCTTTCTGTGTTTTACATGTTGTGAGTTTGGGGCTTGTGGGGACCTGGAGGTGGTGTTTTGTTGAAGGTCTAGATGACAACATGGCTGAAGAATTAGGGGGAGCGTGGACGTAAATACCCTGCACATGAGCAGAGTGACAGCAGAATTACTGGGGGATGAATGGCAGTGCTTGGTCCTCCATTTATTTCCACAGGGCGGTGGTGGACGCGGTAGGCCCTGCCTGCCTCCCTCTGCTTATTGCCACAGTAAGGAGAGTCCAACATTAAAGCTAACCCCCACCGAGCACTGGGCTTCAACCATGGGGCTGTCACTCAGCTTTCCACAATTCATTTTTTTAAACAGCTGCAGATTTTATACAGCCCATTTGGTTACAGAAAAATGTTTGACCACCAGATTCATATGCACACTGAAAATGTACATATATGCATAAACCCAAACTCCAAACTTCTGGTTTTTTCCACATGCATTTTTTTCCTGTAAGTTTTTTATTGAACCATTTACACTTTTACATTTCTAGATTTTTTAAAATTCTGACATGGCATATGCATTTCCAAAGATGTATTTTTTCAGTCACAGGAGTACAGGTTTAATGTTACACATGGATACGGTGCAGTTTCCGATCGCTAACCAATGCTAAAACGTGCACAAAAGAGGTGAGCTGAAGCACTGGAATTCATCAGAGGTGGTGTTTGGTCTGTGGAGATACTGCGTGTGCTGCAGCTGCTGCAATGCTGTGGAGGCAATTTTAAAAAAATCCTTCAATCAGCCATATTTAACCGGAGGAAAGATTTCACCAGAGGAAAAGGGTTGACCACAGTCCTGCCTACATGCTATCGTTTTATAACACACTGTTGTCAATTAAACAGTGAAGGACAAGGCTCCTTGTGCTGGGGGATAGCTGGGAGGGGGGAGACTGGAATGAGAAGGGGAAGAGATTTTTCAAAGACGGCTGTCAAATACAGAAATAAGAAGCACATGAAGCAATATCTGAAACGAAATGGAAGTGACTGGGATACTTTAAACAGGTAATTCAATATAATTAAAGTGTTTCCACAGGGTGTTGACAGACTCATCAGTTTTTTGGACGTTAGGTTATTACCTCACTGAGCCCCTGAAGTTATTTTCTTGTTCTCTCTCCGTGGAAATAAGCGCGTGAAAGGGAACCGACAGCACAGGAGAAATGGAGCAGCCGGGACAGGTGCCTCGCGAGGACCAGCATGCTGTGAATGCCCATCTACTGTGTCACTGACCAGGCCACGCCAGGGCCTGCTCACAGAGGACATCTGCATGGCGAACAGGCCTGCAGGACATGCGTCCTAACAACGCTGTATCTGTCGACGTGGCGAAAAATAGGAGCTGACCACGGCCAGCCAGTGGACGCGATGTAAACCAAACTTCAGAAGACGACTGCTGCATGAATCAGCGAGCCAGTCTGTCAGTCTTTTTTTTTTGAAAGACAGCATGCTAAAGATTTATATCTGAACAAAACCCTGCCATTTAGAGGAGCCTGAGTTAAAAGCACACAGCTTCTCCCACCAACAATGTCCATAGGATCATCTGGACAGTATGCTCAGACCCTTTAGGGCACCAAGTCGCAAGTTATGGTGACAGAAAAAACGTCTTCACAAAATCATATGCCACTGCAGTGTCTTAAGGAAGTGAATAGACTTCTCCCACATGACTGGATTCGAATGTGGTTCAAATTTAGTGGATGGATCGCGAGATTCAGCAAAGCACCAGGGGAATGAACAGTGTAGCGTAAAATGTCTCTATTTTCCACATAAACCGGTTGCCTCAAAAATATATTCTTGTAGCCAACACAATCCTTACATAATGTAACTGGTGCTTCTGCAGAATGTGAATACAACAACTCGGGAAAATTCATCAATCTTCCAGCTCTGTTTATAGGACATGGTTAACACCAACTGCCACCATATATGATAAAAACCATGGCTCTTTCAATTTTCCAGAACTAATCCTACAGCAGAAGAGGAACCTGAGCCATATATCAGATTTGGAGTCTTGTTCTCGCATCAGAACAAGCTTTGAGATCCTGAAATGAAGAGGTGCGATATTCCATCGCATAGTTGCTGATCAAACTGAAATACACAAAGTATTTCCATGAGTAAATAAATGTAAAACGTAGTTGGGCAACAAATGATATGTAAACTTTTGATGATATGTAAAGTTTTAAATTGGCGAATGGATTTTCTACCAGTAAAGTTGTAAGTTTACGCTCAGTAAATTCCATGCAATGTAACAGTATGTGTCTGGTGCTGTATGCAGCAGGACCACTAACTTCAGAGCAGACTGTATAAATATAAAACAGGAACACAAACTGAATGCAAACTCAGCATGCAGAAAGAACATTTATTTACAGTTCATCACTCTGATGTTTTTTGTCAAAAACATTTTGTAAATCTTCAAACCACTGTTTTAGTGGACTGGCCTTGCCCAGTTCGCAACCACTTGAGACTTAAGGTTTCCCACTGAGTCTGTAATCTTTGGATTTTCTGGTTTGAACCGGTTAAAGCCATGTAGGGTGAATGGGGTATCAATGTTTTTTTGTGTAAGCAGTTTGAGACCAGTCACGTAGCCACTGTACCTTCGAAATGTGAATTAGTATTAGATCATATTATTTAGAGGAAAATATCAGTTTATTTTACAATGACAAACCGAGATTCACCACCTCAGTCTGGAACTTACAGCTACATTTTTCAACCCTTCAAAAATGTTCAAATGCACATTTATACATATTCATGCTATTGTGCATGCTTTAACATATTAAGAATAACATATCGACTACATTTTTAAATGCACATACAAGCATTTCTTTATCTCAGCTATATACATGTATAATGTATGAATGTTTGTGTGCATGGACACGCATGCATGCGTGTGTATATATGCATAGATATAACAAGATGAGAATATAAAAAATATCTGTAATTGTTTTAAAAATGAAATGTACAGTAATTTACCACATCCCAGGAGAAAAGGTGACTCTTGATTCCCTTTGTAAAGAACTTGATAAAAATGACAAAAAGATTTGTACAATTTGTGAGCATGTAAGACAATACAATACCTTCACAAGTTATTAATACCGTTTATTGTTGAATAAACATGTGAAAAAGGGTATGCATTTCTGTGCCACAACACAGACAAGACAATTTTCCCATGCAGTTAAAAAAACATAACAAAAAAAAATTTAACAGACGAAAAGGCATGTGTTTTTACCCCCTTGAATTTTTGCACAGTACATCAGCGTACCCACTGTAAATAACCCACCTTTTAACTGGTACTTAACTACAGGCAGGGAAAAAGATACAGACTGCACACACATGAACACTGCAAAAAAAAAAGAAAATAAAACAGACAGTACAAAAAACCAGCTTCAATTTAAAATAAAGGTGAGAAACTGGAGAGCAGAAGGAAAGAAATGTGTTCTCAGAATGCCTCCTCCTCATTTTTATTCCATTGGAAAACTTCAAGGTGGTGTTCCCTCCATTTGCTTTTTTAAACATTAGTTTTTGGTTTTTTTTTTGGTGTTTGAATTCTGGTGTGATTATACAGGCTCAGGCCTGGACCTCTGAGGGCAGGGGCAGGGCGGGGCGGGGGCGCAGGACACAGGCCATTAAACCGGAAACCAGAAAAGACATGCACCTTTTTTTTTGTGCACAATAGACTACATCTGTGCCAAAATGTTTGATTTATAAACCCTTCAAAACATATTTAAAGCATGGAGTCCAAGTTAATAAAAGTAGTAAAACTTAGTTCCAAAAAGTTGGTAACTCTATTATTTCAATAATAGTTTTGGAGCAGAGGTGCATTATGCGCAAGCTTCTGGTCAGGCTGATAGCACAGCTACAATTCAAGCTTCATCAGATGGAACAATCCAAGGAAGCGGTTCTTTAGCCACTACTTTTCTCTAAATCAGAATTACAAAGCGTGATGAGGCTGAGCCAAAAGCAGCAGCACCTCGCCGACCCGTCCTCTTCATGGTGCCAAGGTTAGGTGCACCTGAACAGAATGCATCACGTCCGCAAGTCTGAACATTCAAGAGGAGGGGATGGGAGGGGACAAAAAACAGAAATGGGAAAAAAAAAAAAAAAAACAAATAAAATGTTGTTTTTGTGCGCTGTAACAGAAAACAGACTTGTGTGATGAAGAACTCATTATAACACATTACAGGGGGTCCTCGGATTACGACGGTCTCGAGTTATGACGTTTCATGGTTACGACGCACTCCCATAAATTAATTAAAAAACCTAGTTTCGACCTATGCGGTTTGGTTTGTAAATACGACCACAGAAATAAAGATAAGAAATTGTTCTCTCTTTTTTTTTTATTACTGTTTCATTTAATTACTGTATTTTATATGTCATTCATGTGTTGTGTGTACAGAGTGAGTGACTTAAGGTGTTAACTTAGGTATAATTTAGGTATAAATTCCGACTTGCGGCGAAAATCGGCTTACGACAAGTCGTACGAATGGAACTCGTTCGTAAGTCGAGGAGCCCCTGTATTTTTTAAAAGGCAGTAATGTGTGGATCACTGCCACTGAACTTTCGCATTGGTTCTAGAACGCTGGAGAGCTGTGCCCTCACCTGCCTGGAGCTCTCCAGTGGTTGCCAGCTGGGGGGGGGGGGCAAGGAGGGGTGGTGGGGTGCATATGTGTTTAGCACACCCCAGTCACAGAGAGAGAGAGACAAAAGGGCGGGGACGGGGGGCGGTGGGGATTAACAATCTATGTGGCGATGCGCACTGTGTCGATATGTAGGGAGAGTGTGCAAACAGCGATGTCCCTATTGGTTCAGCCGCTGAGGATGTGCAAAGCCAGCGCTGCACACCTCAGAGGCTGTTTTAAATAGCTGGAAAATGATGCCTTTATTCTCAGTTCCTCTTGCTTCTTTCCTTTTACGTTGACGTTTCGCGTGTGTTTATGTCAGTTGTTGAGCTGGAGTTTACAGCAGGGAGCAGTACCCTCCACAGCCCCCTGCGGCCTGGCCCTCCTGGTCAGACAGCCGCACGCCTCGGCCCTGAGTCTCACTCTCCCACAGCCCTGGCGTCTGGATGATCTTCTCCACCAGCTCCTCAAACGCGCACTGCACTCCGTCTCGGGTCTTTGCGCTGGCCTCTGCAGCCAAAGACAAAACAACACACTTTGAGCGTCAACAATAACACACCACAACCAGGCAGCTACTGCTGCTGATGACTGGGAGCTGAAATGTTGAGGCCCGACACAAGATTTACTCAAAAAATAAATAAATAAATACATAAAACAATCGAAAAAATACAGGTGTGTGAATGTGGGGATGAGGGTAGGGGGAAATATGTTGGAATGTGCCTTGAGAGTACAGATTTAAAAGGTTAGGGTCCTGCACAAAAACGCATCTCAAAAATGCACCTCAGGTACAGCAACACATATTTATTGCATTTTCAGGTTGTCCTATACATGCACGTGGCAACACACCGCTCTTTGTCATACGAGATGCAACTTGCTATTTTTTTTTTGTTTTAATCTAGTTCAAAAATATGCACTTAAGTTTGATATAGTCATTCTGTAGAGGGGGATTCACTGCTAAGCTCGGGGTGGGTGAAACTGCAGGGAAAATAAAATGCACCAATAGAAATGCTCCTCCATGAGATCAACAGCAAATCAGCACCTCAAACTGCTTCTACTGCTATATAATTGGCTGCCATAATTCACAGGGTTTGTTTGAGGGGTAAATTCTCCTGTCTTACCTATAAAAAGCATGGAATGTTTTCGTGCAAACTTCAGGCCTTCGTTCCTGTCGAGCTCACGGTTTTCCTAAAACAAAAAAAGAAGATCGAAAGCCTTTACAAGGTCTGCCGTCTGGGTGTTTCAGCCGCGATGAACTGGATAGAGCGGACAAGGAGCATGTTGAAGGAGAATCCCAGAAATTCAAGACATAACTGTTAAACAATAACAGAAGACCAATATGTGAAAAACATGTGGGTGAAATGGAGGATGAGAAATGCATTCAGTTTCTAAACAAAAGAAATTTCAGAGAAATTCGATTCCATGTTTTAACATCTTGACCCTTCGGGGGCGTGGGGGTGGGAGGTTGGGGAAGGGAAAAAAAAAACAAAACATGTAAATATTTGAAGAAAGTCTGCCCGAGGAAAATGCACGTGATTTGGAGCTTTATCTCTGTGTAATTTCTTACGGTGAATAGTGGCACAGCTTACAGACAAAGTAAAACAGGAGCGCACTCACCTTATCAATCTTGTTTCCAACCAGCATTTTCACGAGGTCATTCCTTGTGCAGTACGTCTCCAGCTCATTTAGCCAGTTATCAAGCTTGGCAAAAGTGTCACGTCTTGTAACGTCATACACTAAAAGAGACAGGGAGGTGTGGAAATGTTTTATCTTTTTCCCGCCAGGGATAGCTTCACACACCTCACATATTCTACAGGATTTCCTTCCATGTATAAAGTCCATACTCAGCTTCGAATCTCTGAAGACTGCACTCACTCTACATACAAAACTGTTCCTTTCCACTAGACTGCTGGTTCTTAACATTATAAATGCACACATACAATAAGCAATATCTCCTGCATCAGTGTGCTTTGGTTTGCAATAAATAATGTAATTTGTGAAAAGCTATCAATAATAAATGATCAGTTTTAATCTTATACAGGCTTTAATGTTGACCAGGCAATTTATGAAGCCGAAAACCTTACAGAAAGCTTTTTTGCTGAAATCACAAAGTCCTGAACCTGGAATTCAAGAGGATAAAACAAAACTGTATCTATACAGGACTACCATTACTTATCTACCCTGGGCACCACAGCTTAGACAGTAAAGTGTAATATTTTTTATTGCTGGGTATAGGAGTGATTTTATAACTCCAAAAAGTATTTCCAAAACTTGTTGCTTACAACACCCATGTGGCATATCTAGAACATAAAGTATCTTAATTCAGTACATTAATAGGTATTGAATTAAGATGCCTAGAGTGATCCATTTAACCAGCTGATTCCTAGATGCTGATGTACTGGCCAGTGCTGCTGAGGCATCCTGCTCACGTCAGTGAAAGCTGAACTTTAACCAGCAACATGGAGAGAAAGCGTTCACCTGCTCCTTCAGATGCTGATGGCATTCTGATTCTCGGGCTGTCTACATCTGGTCACCTGTATAGCCTCCGTATCTGACTGGCTGTATGATATACCCCTGTATGATTCCTTGCAATCCCTACCCAAGCTGATACTCCAGGTCGTCACTGCAAAAGAGACCTGAATTCATAGTTGACAAGCCTTAAAAAAACAGATTAGAAAATATGTGTACATTGGTATGTACATATGCATGAAAGCATGTATGTATGCGTATATACATTCTCTCAAGCTGCATAAATGAAATACGTGAAAAGGACAGACGGACAGAATTTTAAAATGAATGCTAAATGCATATCAGTAAACGCTGTGGTCTGGGTGGTCTGGTTTTCTGGCTGTGCTTGCGCAATATTGTTTTAATTCTGAAAACACTAATGCATGACTTTCTTATAAAAACACAGAGCAGATTATTCATTTGTTACATGTTTACAAGCTGACAACAGGGGCTTGGAGGATGAGCACCACAGTTTCTGACCTGGAGAGCCACAGAGCCAGAGGGGGAGTCTGTCCATCCCTGACCTTGCATAGCCCTGTTATGTGTTACAGCAGAGCGGGGATCTCATAAGCTGAATGTCTGCCTTCTCCAAACACCACTTATGCCTGCTAGTGATGTCTATAAACACAGATAGTAGCTGTCAGCAGGTGCTGAGGAAGGAGGAAAGCTTGAATTTTGACTGGTGTTATCTATGTACTGTATGTCTGTTCACTTATTTCTAATCAGAAGAACAGCTTTCTAAACTACCTAGGCTCAGTAACCATGCATGTACTTATATGGACTTATGTTCTGTAACTCTTTGAATTTTCCTGCGGCTTTTTGAATGGAGTCATTGCTTTCCGCCGTTGCATGTACTACATGTGGAAGAACTATTTCATTTTACTTCTATCACCATTTAAATGGTCTAACTTGCATTGATTCAAATTAGTATGAACATTGAATGTACCTACTCTACATGCTCCCAAATCCTGTACACTCTACCCTACAAATACAACACACTTCCATTCATTGTCAACCATACAACGCACTCTCCATGTACTGTGCATCACATATATCTATATGTGCAATGTATGTTTTCTATGAAATATTTAGCAATACAGGTAACCTCTTCAACTTGTATGCATGATTGCACTGGAATGTTAATCCTACTGCAACTACATTAGTAAAGTTACATTACATACTGTATTATATCATGCTTACGTATACATATCTGTAAATATATATCTGAATATATAATATAACCTCTAGTCTTATCGGGAAAAAGTATAAATATAAGCTCATAGTAAATCTCATTCAAAGGGGACAAGCACAAAACTCAGAGGTTGAAAATGCTTTCCTGTTATGTTTGTATTTTATTAAAAGCATCTTTGAATAATAAAGTCATTCACTCACCCAGGATGACTCCTTGTGCGCCGCGATAGTAGCTAGGCGTCAGAGTTCTGAAACGCTCTTGGCCGGCTGTGTCCTACAAAACAAAATTATTTCATCATTTGAGACATACAGAGGAAAACAAGGCTCAGTGAAGATCAGGAATTACCAAAGTAACAGCTTCAAAGCCTGGTACGTCTTTCAATCAAAACTTGCTAAATCAATGCTTTGGCGCCACCTCCTGGATGCTTAAGCCAGTTACAGACAGGGATAGCACTGCAATTACAAAACCACAGTGCCGACAGATGTTCTTCACTTGGCCGTTTTCTCTCATCTCTGTACAATAGAACCCATCTATTACGCTTGCATCATACTGTCCTTCTAACCAAGAGAAACAGCACAATATAGCCTATTTAAAATGCCTTTGATTCACTCCGGCAGGCTTACTGCTATGTGTCTTACAGTATCTTACGAGGGCTCCTGCTCAGCCCTTTAAAAAACATTTCAATATTTATGGTGAAACAGCACACAGACCATATAATTATGCAAATATCCATAAAAATAGCATACACACAATATATAATCATGCAAATACCAGATTACTCTTCAAAGTGAAAGGAAGGCAGAGTATTTGCTGGAATAACAGCTGGGGACACTTTTTCTCCGTGAGGAGACTAACCGTCACAGCCTCCATTCATTAACCTCAATTCCAGCCATTTCTGGACATTAGGAGAAGAAGAAAAAAAAACACATACCCATATTGCGAGCTTTGCCTTGTTACCATCCACAGAAATTGTTTTCACTTTGAAATCCACACCTGTGATCACAAGGACACAGCATGAAAACTCAGCAGTCCCTTCTCCTCCCATAAGTGGGTATTTAACGCACGGAATTATGACTGTATAAAACTTTGTGAATAGGGTTTTGTCAAGACCGAATTCCTTTGGGCAACGCATAATAAAAATGTCCTCATAAAAAATAAAATATATGCCATGATATGGCCTAACCAAGTTATTTGCCAAGAGCAGTGTGATGTATTGCTAAATGACAATTCAATTTGGAACAACGCATGCAAACAAAATTATTTCAAAATACAGTAATACATGGTCGACAGAATACAAATCGCAGTTTCAACAGCTCAACTCAACTCAAAACAACTCAACCATTTCTACTCTCTTTTCAACACATTTCAGGTAAAAATGTCTAGAGGGCACTTAATGTATACATGTTATAAATGTTTCATTAGTTTACTTTTTATAAAAAGTCACTTTTTTATTAACGTTTAGTACATTTATATTTTATAACCAAAACATTGAACTACTACGACTATTTAGATTTTGCAGATAAACTTCAGGTCAAGGGTTGGGGGTGGGGGGGTGTCTAAAAACCAAGATGGCCGTCATCTTCACACTTTTGAGCACTGTCTGTTGTCATACAGAAACAAACAGGCAATCTAAGGTGGGTGAGATGCAGCGGCAGACCCACAGAGTCTGCAGCATTCACACTACACTGATGGTGCTTCCACAGCAGACTGCTCTGAAAAATGCACTTCCAGTAATGTAATGTCTGCTTGACATATGAAAAGGCCAGACACACTGCAGCCTTGGAAGGCCATTGATTTTACAGGTAACATCATACCACAAAATGACGGGTGTGGGCAAGAATTAAAAAAAAAAAATGGGTGGAAAAAGAATAACATGTATGCAATGAACACGTGAAAATAAATACATAAAAAGTCAGAAAATAAATAAATAAATAGCAGGTTTGGCATATTATTTGCAAAGTTCTTCCAGGGCTGTGCTTTACTCTGATGTAACTACCCCAGGGCCCCTCTGTTCAGGACGTCCTTGCTGACCCCTGGGGTGCTGCGGTCTCAGACGTCTGGGCATCCTTGCTCGGCCGCTGGCCTGGCTTTTATGCGTGTCCACTGACGGTGCCAATTCCTACGCGACTGGCTGCAGGAGTAGCCTAGAGCCCTGCACTCTGTGGTGCGACTGGCTGCAGGAGTAGCCTAGAGCCCTGCACTCTGTGGTGCGACTGGCTGCAGGAGTAGCCTAGAGCCCTGCACTCTGTAGCTCACGCTAGACATGCTAAAACGCCCGGCTCAAACCTTGCACAAGCATGCAAGGGGTTACACACAGCTGTACCGGTGGTCCCAGTACAAAGTTATACTCCGTCAATGTGACAGGAGGCAGATACATCAGATGGAGGTTTAGATGGAGAGATTATTAAAATGATAATATGCTTTCACATTCCATCCTCCCCAGACACTGCCTTGCGTCACAAGGCCATGTTATCTGGTGAGACCGTACTTCCATGACAGAACAGGATATTCAAATGTTCCATTAAAACTTTATTGTAAAGGAATGATCACGTACATTTTGATGTTTCCCTATTGTAATATGGTTCTGTGAGATACAAACATACATTACCAAAAAGTAAGATGTTCCATTTGATCCGTACACGTTACAACCAATTAGAACAACTGCCAGGAATGACATGATGATCACCATTGACGAGGTGTTCTCGCACTGCATTTTTTCAATTCACATCGAGGGAATATTTGGCACCATCAAAGCAGGGAGGAGATTTTTTTTTTGTGAACAAATGTAAAACTACTAACGTCAAAATGGAAGTAACTGGATTTCTGCAGGGACATCTGTTTGGCATAGACGTATGGACTGCCAAGTTAAATAGCAAAACTGCCTTCCTACCAGAAAAAAGGTTATGACAACTAGGTCTCTTAAAAACCTGTTGCTAATGTTATTTCAACAAAGCCTACATTGTATAAAAAGATTTAAATGTTTCTAATTGTGAACTGTACAAAATATTATTTCCAGGTGAGCAATATGGGTATTTCAGTATTCTTTACACACACCGAATATTGTGGTTTGGAATTTACAAGAAGTGTGAGATGTTAACAGTTTCAAGGCTACCTGAAAGATTTTCCTGTGTTGTCTTTAAAGACTTTCCAGAATGTCACTTGCATGACAGAATGCCATTTAACACTGTATCAAGTACCCTGATACTATTCACAGGATAAGTAGGATGAATTTTATTCAATTTCCCAAAGCCACAATACTGTGGAAGAGAAAAGTGAGTATTTCAGCCAAGCAGAAATAGAGTGGGAAACTGATCGCAGCAATGCATACTTGCTAGTTCGCAATACTCAGAAAAAAATGGCTCTACATGAAAATAAAAACAAAAAAAACCTTTGGTTCATGTAAGACCCTTTCAAAACTTCTGCATGGAACCACTTTTTAGGTACAGCGAGACTGTAATGCTGACTGAATTTAGTTTGATACAGAGAGGTACTGTAATAGGCTTAACCGATATCACTGGCACACTTGTCCTTCTGGGTCTTTTCATTGCTATAAGTGATGATGTATTGGACCTTTTACTGGCACAACAGGGCTTATGGCAGTATGCTGCTATGAAGTATCTCAGGCAGCTAAATCATATCTATATGCCATAGAGTTAATAGTCATATTTGAAGTGGACTTGTCAATGTCATAAACAGAACCCTCCTCCTTAAAAAAAGGAGATTTTCTTTGCATTCTCATGGCTGTTAAATAGAAGCTATTTTTGAAAACTGTTCTTGGAAGGCACGTGAACAAGCAAAAGAAACACTTAACCCATTTTTCTAGAAAAAAAGATGATTATAAACAAACTGCAAAACAATGACAACCAAAAGGTTACTTTTTTCCTGATAGAGACCCCTCTTTTCAATCAGCACATACTGCCCTGTTAGGGCAAGCAGGTGAAGGAAGGACTGGCCGAGCATACACAAAGGTATACACTGTACCATTGCACCAGGAGAGGTGGAGGGGGGAGCACTGCTTATCCCAATTAGTATTCCTATTCTGGAAAGACTGTGGGATCTTACACAATAGCAGCCTTGCTAACTGACAGAATCAACCAAGGATCATCTGTAATCAGCCCAGGTGTGAGACTTTTTGTTTAATTCTTTGTTATTTTCCCGTTTCTCCCTCAGGAGGGGAACACTAGTAATTTAGTTTTTTTTTTTTTTTGTGTTCAGGGCAAAGGCTTGTAAAATATGTTGCATAATGAGTTCAGTGACAGAGAAACAACTAAATTGGCTTGATGAATGAATTACGTTATACGTGTACTGTATGATATTTTGCACTTACCAATAGTGGCTGCAAGTTCCGGATCAAATGTATCATCTGTGAATCTCAAAAGTAGACTGCAAAGCCGGCGATGAAAATGAATAAAAGAGGAAAAAATATTGTTAGGATCGCCTTCACTTAAAAAAAAACATTTACAATCATGAACTAAGTAAACTGATTCATTGAGATTAAGAAAAAAAATCCAACATATCAAGGTTTTGTAGCTATTGGCCTAATCCTTAGTTTGTCCCAAAGACCAATTTTGAAACCAACTGCAATCAAGATCACTGCACTACTTTTGAACATAATTTGGCAGTTGATGATATCCAGTAGGAACAGGTACAGGTACTACTCAGAAAATTAGAATATAGTGTGAAAGTTATATACTGGGAAGCACATGACCAATTAACACAGAGTGAAAGTGTCTGCAGAAGGCTATAGGTTGTACTGCTTTCTCACAAGTTGATCGGCTACATTCTTCAAATTACCCACTGCTTTGGATGAGAGGCAACTTACAACCAGCAGGGATGTGCTGAGTTCTCATTGTCTATGGGTTTCCCCCTACAGGTAGACTGAGGTATTGCAAACTCAACCAACTCAGGCCTTATTAATGGAGGTGGAAAACACTGCCTCAGGTGTAGTTCCAGAGTCTCCCATAAGCACTTGAATAGGTTCAGAGCTGAGTGACTGAGAAGGCCATGGCACATGGATGATGCTGACTGTCATACTCCTCAAACCAATGGACGACTACATGCTCTGAGGAGTGTGGTATCATCATTTAAAACAACAACACTGTAACAATAACAACAAAATAACAAATAATACAACTTGGGATGAAGGTGATCATTTGGATTCATTATGTAAGGATCCAGATTCTCCTTGCCTTCTAATGGGAGGAATTCATCACAAATATCCACCCCACTTATAACAGAACTGCAGGAATCCTTCACTGCAAGTGCCAAGCACAAGCCTGTAGGCCTCTTAAGATGTGCACCACATGCGCACTCATCCATGTTTTTCAGACAATAATTAAAGATCATTTATTTGGAATCATCTCCACAACTCAGAATTCTGCTTCCTGAGCCCTTTCCACTCTCTTTCTCCCAACTGCGCATTGCCAAATGTAATGAGTGGTTTGTCCTCGGCAACCAGACCATGGAATCGTGCTCTGACTCAGTGAGTTCCAACTGCACAGGTCGCAAGGGAAAGTGAAAGAGAACTGTTGGACAAACCATTATAGCTAGAAGTGGTAGGGTAGAGGTTAGTGTAGAGCCAGCCACATGGCTTTTAACAGAGAGAATCCAAAGAGTCACTTGCAGGATTTTGCATGTCTAGAACAATTTGGGTGTTTTTCATTCACTTGCATCAATTAACACCATTTTAAATTTGAAGGAGAATAAAGCACATGAGAGAAGTGGACGCTAAGGGTGGAGATGTTTGGCTAGTCATAGTGGCCATGATTAGCTATTGGGCCCACCCAGTATTTTTGGACATGACTGAGCATGCTGGCATTTTAAATGCTGAATTAACTAAGGAATTGCATCTATGTGGAAGCACTTGCTTTCAATATACTTGGCATTCTACAAATAGCATGTCCACCTTTTCAGCTGCTATTTGTGTGTTTCTGATTTATTTGAGACTGTATTATATTGCACACAGTGCCATGACATATGTATTATTAATGTTAATGTTGCAAATTTGTTTTTTTATCTCAACCCTACTAAGCATTCCCTTGCCTTCAGTAGGAACAAAACATATTTGATACAGATCTGCTTAGAAGAAATCCTGATAGAAAACAGATATAACTTTCACAAATGCATTCTGGTATGACAGTGTGCATCTAGGATTTGATGCCTTAGCTTTCAGTGCTTTCCAAATTAGTGCTTAGCCTCTGCTGTTCATATTGGTTGTAGTTGACTGCCCCTGCCTTAAAGTTAGCTGGTCTGCTTGAAGAGACCCATAGATCATGGCTGTGTCGAAATTCTTTGAACTGAATAGATAAACACAGCTCTCTGTAACACCATGAAATTGGATACTTGCTATTTCAACCACAAAGTTTTTAATGCTTATATTTCACAGAATTTCAATATGGAGGGACAAGGCTCTGGTTAGATAATACATCTAAATATAAACAAATAGCTCCAAACGCAAATTTATAACCCTACAATATCCAAATAAAGCACCACAATACTTGTAAAACAAAAGCTGTACCATGCAGTTAACCAACACATATTATAAACATACTAGTTATTTGGACATAATGTAAAATAGCCATAATTATTTTATTTTCAGTGAATTACATTCCTTTCAAAATATTCAAATCACTTTGCTGCTGGGTCAGTGTGTTCTTGCCATGTCATCGTGTACTGCGGGCAGTATGTAACATGAGACCCCATACTGTAACGTTAGAGTAGACTCAGAGAGATGTTGCAAGCGTACTAGGGATGGGCAGTGAACTACCGAATGATCAGCATGTGGCAAATCGGGCTGCTTAACTGGTTGCTCGTATTCTGATTGAGTTTGCGCTATACCGTTGATGTACCATCAACCACACTTATTGGCCACGTCTGAAGAACTCTTGTCATAAAATACCTTCCGGTCCACATAAACTACAGTACGGTTGAGACAGGCAACTGGCGGCCCGTTTCAGTTTTGGTCCTTGAGAATATATTTTTCCCAGGGACTTCCAGTCTGTATAAAATATCACCATGCAAGACATGTAACAGCAAAATGTAGGGTTTAACCCCAATGAAACATTTTCTTAATAGCATTACTGTTAGCTAGGAATCTATTTTGCAAACCAAAAAAAATGTTCCTTTGTTGACATATCCACTAGCTAACGTCAGCTACCTGGCAGTCAATGTAATAAACGGCTAACGTTAACTAGATAGTATGCAGCTAGTTAAAGCAGCTAGCTATCCTAACTACTGATAGCTCACTAGCTATCACCACTTATTTTGGCAAACTAGAGTTACTGATAATTGCTTATTGGCAAGCAAATTAACAGCTAGCCCATTGTAGGCTTACAATAACTTCACATTTTGGATTTAGGATATATTAAACAGCAAGCAGGGTAACTGTAAGTACAAGTGCCAGTGTTATCTTACTAGTTAACTTACAGCCAGACCTCAGTTGTAGCTATTAGCTAGCAAGTTGTGAATTATTGCAGAGCTCGAGGCGAAGCAAGGAGTTTACAACGCTAGCCATAGCGAACTTAGCATAGCCAGCTAGGAACGGACCTTCACAGGTTTGTTTTCGGGCAAACTGAACCATAACTAACAGCGCTAGACATCTCACCTCGACTTCCCGACACCGCTTTCTCCTATTATTAATATTTTTAGAGTTGTTAGCACGTCGTCGTCCATACTCCTGTGTTGTTGAGGGTTCGCTGCGGGAACCTGTCAGTTGACACACAAGCTGACGTGACGTTTCTAGCTAAACCAGGGTATGGGGTAAAGAGGCCTTTAGGTCTTCAACAAGCGCAACTTCCGTTGAAAAGGTGACGTCATTGAGGCGTTGGTTCTCAAACGCACCAAAGGGGGTGCTGTAAGCAAGTATTCAGTTCAATCGGTAGCTAGACGAGGCCATTGATACTCATACAACCTACTGCTCAACGACTGAGGGAGGAGTCATTTGTCGGCTGTAAACCTTTGAGCTGACTGCGACAAGGGACTGTATTGTCCAACTTTCATGAAATCTGCTTGGTAATTTTCATTACAAAAGTATAATGGTGATTTTTGTTGTTATTTTGGCTGTTATAATTAGTTTATTATTAGTATGATATTATGACTGTTCATGTGTGTGTGTGTGTGTGTGTGTGTGTGTGTGTGTGTGTGTGTGTGTGTGTGTGTGTGTGTACAATCACACTTTCTGTAATTGTTGTTATGATATTCCACATGTTCCTTACCATGCTTTGGCAATGCAAATGTAAACTTTGTCATACTAATAAAGCACTTTGAATTTGAAGATGTATTATTTTGACCTGATATATTTGCTCCTGATGAGGTATGGTCATCACCTTTGGATTTCAAAGTGGCGTTGGTGGAGGAAGAACACTTTCAGGTTTGACCATCAGCACAGTGACATTTTTCTTGCCCCATTCTTACTGTAGGCTTTTTGATTTCTGATGGCACTGAAATGGATTGGATGGCCCGCATTGTGTTAGTCTGTCATGCCTTTTCATCTGTGGAGCACAGGCGCCCAGTGGCGACATTGTGCTCTGGCAAATGCCAAAAATCTCTGGCAGGTTTGTGTGAATCACTTTGAATACCCTTAGTAAATACCTTGTAGTACAGAGGATGTTTTAATGGACACTTCATATGACTGACATATTTCTGATTGTCAATCAATGTGTTTGATTTTACAGAAGTGTGAATTTTTTTGAGCAGTGTATTTATGTACAATGTTTTGTTAATATAGCATTTAGTTGTGCAAAAATGGTTTGTTGAATCACTTTGTAGTAAATACCTTGTCTTTAATGCATTTTTTTCTAACCAATGTTTTGTTAATATAGCATTTAGTCACTGTTTGGTCACTGTCCTTTATAGTTGAATTATCCATTAAACTGATGCAATCCACCTGAAAAGTTGGCCAAGGTCCGACTAGTTTTATCCCACTAAATCAAAATAGGCCTGTTTAGCATCAAAAAACCTGTAAAAACATAGTCAGCAAAAAAAAATTGAAACTGATATGTCACATTCTAAAGGCACATCATGCCACAATAATAATAATAAAAATAATAAAAATCCCTGAAAACCTCCGTAAAAAACAATTGATGCCTAACTGCAGCCATATTGTCCAAATTGAGAAAGTTTGATACATTAATCATTCTTCCTGAACCTGTCCCGGTGTAAAATAATAATACAAAAGCTGCAAAAATAGCCATGGCGGAAAAATCCAAACAACAACATCTGGGTCTGTAGACCATTGATTGTTAACTGTTAATTTTGCTCAATATCATCAAATTCTTTTTTTTCCCACCCAAATTCAGCTGACTGTTTTAACTGTCTACTCAATATCATCAACCTGGAGGAGGCAGCCATAAACATGTGAGTCCTTTGATTCATGTGATGACAAGTCCTTGCTTCTTTCCACACTGCAGACTCAACCACCAATAACATACTGCTGATGTCATCAAAGGGAGACAAGGTCAGCATATGTCCAGTCTGTGCACCAATGGGCAGTGATGCCTACTTAACAATTATTATTATTATTTTTATTTTTATTTATTTTTTTCTTTTCAGAAAGCACCTAGTAACAAATTTAGCTACTTTTTAAAATTTATTTGGAAATTTCAGCAACTATTGAAAAGTGACTCAAACGCCAAAATGCACGCATTTTCCCTCCACATGACACAAAAACAATTTTCACTGTCACACACTCAGCCACAACACACGGTCTGTCTGCATGGCTGCGAAAGTGCATTGTGAGTGACTGTTGGCTAACTGCAGCAGCAGCATTAGTATGCGTTTGCGGAGACAAACTTTATTTATTTATTTATTTTTGGGTCAAATCATTTAAACACATTCAGTTCAGAGTACAGTTATTGTGGTAAGGAAGTCACAATATTCACAAAATAAGAATTTTTAATTTCCTCCGCAAAGCAGCATTAACATTCCGAAAAAGGCTAAGTAGAACATATGTTGTTTTTATATTACTTTTACAAATACAAATAAATGAACAAATGTTAGCTGATTTCCTTGATGAGTCTGGGCTAGTCATTGCCATGCCAGTGGTACAGCTCCGAACATAGCTGGTAATAGTGAGGCTGGACTCACGCTCGCTTCATAAACGAATGTTGTACTGCGTGAGCCACTCAGAAGTCCGCCTGAATCAGATATGAGAGTCGGTCCATCTGTCCGTGGGATGGCGCTGAAGATAATTTACAGCTGGGACATAGAGCTGGGCAATGATCCAGAGCACACAAACAAGTGCACATCAGTCTGGGTCTGTCTGGTTGGAGATGATGAAATGTTAATATTTGCAAAGGCAAAGTTCAGTTGATCTGAAGGTCTCGTTCTCTCAATTGATTACACATAGTTTATTATACTGACGCAACAACCCTACATTCAAACATGACGTTATGTTATATTTTCGAGGGCCTAGCCTGATTTCCTTGTCTAGTCGGGGAAGTATTGTCCATATTTACCTCAATAGACTAAAATGGGTTTCCTGTTTTTTTATATTCTTTTTATATCCTGTTTTATTTATATTATTTAAATTAGTGTAATCTATAGTAAAACCGTTAACTGTATTAATTATTTAAAATAAATATTTTAATCAAAGTTATAAACATATTTGTTCATTGCGGGTGAACAAGTTTTCTGGATTAATGTTGCCCACTTTTGTCATCGCACTAAATGCTAACAAAGAAGCATGAATAGATTCAAATAATGATTAGTTCCATTGCTTCAGTCCTAGTACATAAGGCTAATTATACAGGCATACTTGTCCTTTCAGAGGCATTTTAACAAGAATGCCATACAATATTTCAATACTGGTTTCACCATGTAGGTAAAGTAATTACATATTTCTTTTAAAGGTTCCACACTGGAAACAAAATTAAAATAACTACTGTGAAAGTCACCAATTGCTCTGGTATGTCTGCTTTTCCATGTGTCTGCCAGACTAATACCTTCATCCACAATTTTAATTGTTCTAATTCCTTTTCTCAACAATGAAGCTGTCAAATTATGCTGGATGGCACACATTTTGGATCGTTTTGTTGTAACAGAAAAAGGTCCCAGATTTCATGGTGGTGTGCATGTGTTATAGTTTTATGAATGGTGATTATAATGTTATTGATTCTGAAAACTGATGGCATGTAGTTTTGCACTAATGCTTGAATAGTCAATTCAAAGACAGTGGCTCATTTTGACAGATTTAAATACAGATAGAAGGCACAGTTTTTGGAATATACTCAGTCACATGACAGTTCAGTAACATGAGAGTACCCTGTGATGAGAACAATAACAATTAATTTCTGCTTTTCTCCCATCTCTCTTTCACTCTTTGTCTGGTTTCTTTCAGTTGTAACCAACAGACAGACTAAAAAATGTGTACCAGGGATGATGTCCCCTTTTCAGAGTGGCTATTTCTTGTCAAATCGATGGTCTTCCTCCTTCAGCCAGACCGGTCAGTTCCTCAAGGAAGATGAGGTTAACGTCTGAAGGGAAAGAGACTGCTTCTTTTTGGTGATTCCACTGTGCGTCAGTGGATAGAATATTTAGAAAGGAAACTGACAGGTACAAATGCTGTGGTATAAGCAGATGTTTGATAATTCAGACACATTTTGTGATAATAATAGTAATATTAATTCAAAATGGTTGGCAACTAAAAATGGTAGTGACCCATAATGAACATTGGAACTTTTTTATTCACTTATTAAGATGGAATGGAAAGTTCTCAGTACTGTGAGCTGAATTCCGTTGGAATGAATGGTCCAAAAACAATATGTGTATGTTACATTTTCAGTGTGCATATTTATGTCCAGTTCAGCATTACTGTTGTATTGTTCTTTGATTTATCATCATCAGACTCACTCATTCCAATATTACACAAAAGTTCTTAATTACTTAATGGCAAGCATGATTATGTTATCCAAACATAATCATACAGTTTTAATCAATTCATCCTTCACATATGACAAATCAGTGGGTATTAAAAATAATAATAATTTGCACTATAGCGAGCAGCATAGTGACCACCCTTCAGCTGAAAGTGTAATCTGATACTTTGGCACATTTTACCCACTTCACTGACTCATGATTGCCTTGTTTACTGAATTGGGAAATAAGTTTGAATCAATTGTGATGGTGAAATAAATCACAGCACTGCCAAAGAATTTGCCCCTGCATACAGCCCTTAACCTCTGCAAAGAAGGCTAGATAAGCCCCCTTCAAATGTATCCGGCCACCAGGGACGATCACGATTTAGGAGATTTTTGGTATATTCCCTGCAACGTTGTTCTAAGGAAATAAACTTCACTCAACTCATTCTTGGCTGTATATGAAAATTTAAATAAAATGTGAAAGTGTAATAGGAGAAATTATGAAAAAGAGGCATAAAAAAGGGATGCTTCCAGGAAAATCTGGAATGCTGATATGTTTTGTCTCTTCCGTTTTGCACTGTGGATAGTCCAGCTGCATTGTGTCCTGGGAGGTGGCATAACTCACCAGGCATGGTGAATGTTTGCCTGAGTCCTATATCACTGCAGGCATTCCCTCTCTACATCCCTTTCTCTCCCCCCATTTCTGAACATATTCAAAAACAGAAAAGGGGCCGAAGAGAAGCTTAATCTAAAGTGGCCTTTAAAATGTGCATTAAAACGACAAGGTTGAGAAAAAAATTAGGTGGTTAACTTTCAACGTTACAAAACTGCTTGTACTATCAATTGTCTATAATTATTTTAGGAGAAGGTGTTGTCTCACATCAGCTGGACATGAAAAATACTTCAATTTGACCCATGAGAAGGCTGAGGGAACGCCCATTAAAAATGTCCTTAAAATGAAAACCATGTCCTCTCCAATGTGCTTGCTTATATGTATATACATGCTTGCTTTTTTCTATAACATTTCATTTTTACTTTGTTCTTTTAAACACTGGCATATACAATATATATATATATACTGCTCAAAAAAAGGGAACACTAAAATAACACATCCTAGATCTGAATGAATGAAATATTCTTTTTAAATACTTTGTTCTTTACATAGTTAAATGTGCTGATAACAAAATCACAAAAATTATCAATGGAAATCAAATGTATTAACCCATGGAGGTCTGGATTTGGTGTCACACTCAAAATTAAAGTGGAAAAACACACTACAGGCTGATCCAACTTTGATGTAATGTCCTTAAAACAAGTCAAAATGAGGCTCAGTAGTATGTGTGGCCTCCACATGCCTGTATGACCTCCCTACAATGCCTGGGCATGCTCCTGATTAGGTGGCAGATGGTCTCCTGAGGGATCTCCTCCCAGACCTGGACTAAAGCATCCACCAACTCCTGGACAGTCTGTGGTGCAAGTCCATAGCATCAATGCCTTCGTCTTGCAGGAACTGCTGACACACTCCAGCCACATGAGGTCTAGCATTGTCTTGCATTAGGAGGAACCCAGGGCCAACCGCACCAGCATATGGTCTCACAAGGGGTCTGAGGATCTCATCTCGGTACCTAATGGCAGTCAGGCTACCTCTGGCGAGCACATGGAGGGCAGTGCAGCCCCCCAAAGAAATGCCACCCCACACCATTACTGACCCACTGCCAAACTGGTCATGCTGGAGGATGTTGCAGGCAGCAGAACGTTCTCCACGGCATCTCCAGACTCTGTCACGTCTGTCACATGTGCTCAGTGTGAACCTGCTTTCATCTGTGAGGAGCACAGGGCGCCAGTGGCGAATTTGCCAATCTTGGTGTTCTTTGGCAAATGCCAAACATCCTGCACAGTGTTGGGCTGTTAGCACAACCCCCACCTGTGGATGTTGGGCCCTCATACCACCCTCATGGAGTTGTTTCTGACCGTTTGAGCAGACACATGCACATTTATGGCCTGCTGGAGGTCATTTTGCAGGGCACTGGCAGTGCTCCTCCTGTTCCTCTTTGCACAAAGGCGGAGGTAGTGGTCCTGCTGCTGGGTTGTTGCCCTCCTACGGCCTCCTCCACGTCTCCCGAAGTACTGGCTTGTCTCCTGGTAGTGCCTCCATGCTCTGGACACTACGCTGACAGACACATCAAACCTTCCTGCCACAGCTCGCATTGATGTGCCATCCTGGATGAGCTGCACTACCTTTTTGTTTTTTCCCCCGTTTTGAAAAATATATTTAGTAAGACAATGGGTACAGATAACTTTATTTAAGGATAACTTTATTTTGGTTCTTTCCCTGGTTCATGTTGACACGGGAAGTAAAATTAAAAAAAAAAAAAAAAAAACATACGTAGCTGTACGTAGGGGGGAAACAGAAGCGGAAAAAGAAGGGCGGTTTTTTGTGGGGGTAGTTTTGACCATGCTTGCTGTGAGCGCCGAGTTCCGTAGCATTTCAGAGACCGGACCAGGTATAATTAAAGTTACCAAATGAAGACTGAGTTCACGTCGTGATTTTCTTAACAGGGTAACACGCACACTGAAACTCCGTATGCATAGTCTATAAAAAGCAACGTCATTAATGTCTTTCAGGAAGAACAGTTTCCGTTACCGTTAGACGAGAACAAAGCAGTGAAATTCGCCAAAAACCTACCATTGTCTGTCTATAAATTTCACCAGGTTTGGACTTTTGACGATTGCCGCGGAGTACGCGAGAATTCCTTAAGAACTAGGATGAAGGTAAGCTCCATCCCACCTACTAACTAAATTCCACTTTAATGAAAAATGCATTGGATATGTTAACCGATATTTGCATTTATAGTAAGAAAAATATGTGTTAGAAATACTGCATTTATGTGTTTATTTTTGTGCAATAGCACTGACTCCTAGGTAAAACAACCTTTCGTCTACCATGCACGTGCACATTCGTCTACTCGCCTGCTCTTGCCTGTCAAACACCCGAGGGGCTCCATGCGTCTCTGTCTGTACAGAGACTGTAGCTGGCATGCGGATGTCTGCTCCGAGTTTAGCGAGTTTATATTTTCTTTGCCAGTTCGAGAGCAAGGAATTATAGCACGCTCGCTGTAGCATGATTGAAGTTGAACTTTTATCAGTTGTTGTTTTATCAGTAAGTGGATTATGATTGAGAAAACAGGAAATTTGATATTGAATTAATCTGACTGTGTTATCTGATAAGTTCTGTGATTGTGTGTTTTTTTGTTTTGAGGTCAAGATTAAGCACCATATATGGATTGCACACGTCTTCACCAACTCCAAGTCAACAAAAGGCTTTTTTAAATATCATTTTATTTCTGTTTTGTTCTTTTAAACACTGGCATACACAATATGTAGACGAACATTATTTAAAGCATAAAAAGAAACTAGAAAAAGTAGCCAGCTAAATAACCACATAGCATTTCATGGGGGGCATTAATTTGTTGACAATAAATCACAGAAATATAGAAAAATATCACAGGGCATAGTTTACAATCATATAGGTCTTTCAGCATTATTATTTTACACCAAATGTTGATCATCTGGAATAAAAAAGGGTAATATAGCCCTGCTAGAATATAAAGAAAGAAAATGTTGATCAATCTGTTGATCAATAGGTGACATTACATGTTTAATCACAACATTTCCCTTATATGCTCATGTGTACCTTAATACATTTCCACACCTACAAATCATACACCTTACATGGTAGGCGAGATAGTTTTAGGGATTGCCAATCCTTGCAGAAGGGCTTAACTCAAGTTGTTCCCAACATAACAAAGAACAGGACCTGTTATTCACAACATATTGAAGTCTTTCCAATGGGAAAAATCTAGGACATATTTAATCCATGTAGATAAACAAAGAGGAGAGTCTTCAATCCACAACTGAACCAAGTAAAGAAATAATTTTCTGATATTTTTTAAAATATGGAATACTTGAGCTCAATCCTAAAACACAATGGAGAGGATGCAATTTAATCTGTGGGCCCAGCATTTTTACCATTTCAGATTGTAACAGACACCAGAATTTCTGAATTACAAGGCATGACAAAAAAGATGGCCAAGTACTTATTTTCAATTTGCATTTTAAACATATTGGGGTTTGAGTACGATCATATTTGCGTCTGAGTGCTGGAGTAATATGTAGCCGGTGAATATTTTTTATTTGTGTCTCATGAGATTTAAACGAACGGCTTCTTTTCTTTGCGCTAAGAAGTAAATATGTCCATTGTTCTTTGCTAATGTCAACTCGTGTATCTGCTTGCCAGAGTAATTTACTACGATCTGTATTTATCGTCCCAAAACTTACAAGAGAAGTATGTAAGTTCAAAAATTTTTGTCACAAACACAAGCTGAGGTAATTAACCTTTACATTTCGTTTATTCTCATAATACAACTATTAGTCAAAGATGAATTAATATAACTTCTGATTTGGAGAAAATGGAAAAAAATGACTGTGTGATAGTCTACCAGTTTAAGATGTTCAAATTAAAAAAGGTTATTAATTGCCTGGATCATCAGAACCAGAAGGTTGGAAATTATTTTAATTTCTTACTTCAATTATTAATTACTGGTGTTAGAAAGAAAATGAACTCGTGATTGGAAAGTTCCTCGTAACTCTGTACCACAATTTGAAAATACTAATGACCAGGATGTTTTCCTTAAGCGTATGGGGTAGATTAAAACGGTCGATAAATGGGAGAGATGACAATGATACGAAATGAATCTTCATGTAACGAAATTACACACAGCCTCTCCCGCCCACCTTGTCTTCGGCGGTGGGTGCCGTGTGGGGTGGAGTCTGTGGTGTCTGGTACAGGTGATGTCATAATTGACTTATTCCTGTAAAAATGGTGTTAGGTAGCTAGCTAGTTCAAAGCTGTGCAGTTTGCATTTTGAGTGAACCAAAATCATGTACAGTTGGAGAATTACAGTACAGTGGAAACGATTTTTTTATGAATGTTTGCATACTCCTCACATTGAGGGCCATGAAGTTTGTATAAATCAAAGGTAGGAAGTAAAATCTATTCAAAGCTGAAACAATTCTGAGAGCATAACTGGGCTAAAACTGTTCAAATCTGATGCAAGGTGATGACACGAAATGTTGAAATTTAAACTATGTGATCATTCGATACAGAACAAAGGATTTCAAACATTATTGTATATGTATTTTTTCTTTTTAGTGCTCTACTTTAATATTTTGTTTGTAATCTGATTTCTGTTGTAGCTCTGATTAGCACACGTAGGGCCAGATTTACCAAAAGATTGCAATGGGTGAAAATCGCTAATAAAATGGGATTTGCGGTGACTATGTCACTTTGCGACTTTCCTCTTGATATATAGTAAAATCTGTTCATGCATATGTATACCTGGGGTGAAGGCGCTAAAACAGGGTGGGGATTTAGAAAATGAGCCAAATTAAGTATTCCGTCCAATTTACTATACCTTTCAATAACTGCGACTCCCGCCTTTGATTGGGAATTTTTACGATTTCTGAAACGAGGCGGTAAATTCTGCGCTGTCCGAGAGTTACCCTCTTTCACTTAACCTAACAGCTAATACTGACCTGACACAGGTTACACAGTCACGGCAGAAGCGCACTACTGGACGAATTTGAGCCACGTACCCAACGAAAATGCTCTGTCGTCTGTGGTGCTGTTGCATGGCTTACAGGTGGGTTGTTCAATCATACAACAATACAACGACCAAGTGTTCATAAATAGAAAACACACATATTCCATGAATGTCAGGTTGTGTTGCAAAATTTTGTAGCAAGGTACAGCTGTTCACGTCACGGCAGCTTTATTTTCAGGAGTATCTCTAGCTACAGAAAGTGAGAGGATGGAACCAGCGGAATGTATTAGCCGTGTTATAATAACCTTATTCCAATCGGCTAATATTCCGCCTTTGTTCTGTTGTTAGACCACCAGGTGTGGTTTTCCCTTATTATGTTGTAGGACAGCGTTTTGTATGCCGCCTAACATTGGTCATATTTAGTTTACTTGTTATGCGGTTCTTTTTATTACTCTGTACCTAGTACATTCATTTTGAGCATTTCATTCCAAAACGTACGCCTCTCGGTTGGTGTTTAACTTATATACTGTAATACGGCGTTATGAAGCTGTGCCATACTAGCAATATATCTATTGCCTGATCCGTAAATAAAAGTTTTATTTTTCTTGTGGTTCCCTCTCAGCTTGCGCCTGGTTGCTCCATATCCATCTCGGAGCGTCCTGTTATCTTGATGTGTAAGCATGCGATATATTGCCTTTTCATGGACGTCTCCTACAGCAAAAATTGCGACATGAGGGCGTTTAATTTTTTGATTCTCTTGGTAAATCGGTCGTTAATATTTCTGTGTTTGCAACCGCAAAAGTGTCGCTGTTTAGGGAATATATTTGTGCAGCGACTATTCCTTTGTAAATTTGGCTCTTAATTTGCTTTTCATTTGCTCATACACTGCAGATGAGTACACCTAAATTGCGCGCCCTGATTTCACTGAAGAAAAAAAATCAACACTATTCAAAAATAAACACTGTTCAAATAATAATCAATACTTTTTATTCACTTGTTTTTTCAGAACACCCAGTGAGAGGAAACAGACAGATGGACTGCATTATATGACATGGGATTGTAGTTATTCCAAAAGCATCATGGTAGTTGTTTTATTGGCATTATTTATACACAGCCATTTGTTAACAGTATTTGTATTGCTCATTACATCTATGTTTTATTTGTCCTATATCTGAGAGAAAGCAGCTGGATTTGAATGATTCTTGTAAAAACTAAAGGCCAGGGTTAATCTTACTGGTATATCCTGATGGTGCAACAGTACATGTTTGTATAGAAGGTTGCAATACAGGAAAATGGATGACCCCAGAATATAGCTACCTACCTTGGCTGCCTATGAGCTACCTACCTACCTTCATTATTTTTAATGTTCAAACTAGGGTTGTCCCAATATGGAATTTGGGCTGACTGATAATTTTTAGGCCAGTTGAAGGCAATGCCATCTTATAGTGGGGTGGGTAGTGAAGTATGTAATGACCATCACAAATTCTTAACTGACAATTTTCACTCTCAAAAAAAAAAAAAAACAAATTTGTTTGCATTGTGAATTTATCACTCTTATTCCATGATCTCCACTTCCCTGTAGCTGAGGAATAAAATGCAAGTAGAATTAAATCCAAAATTGATTAAAACTGCATCAGTTTTTTTAGATTTAAAAAAAAAATAACAGTGTGACATAAGCAGTGATGTCATTTTTAACGGGGTGTGTCTTGGATACAAATACTCCAGATATCTGCGGCTCTCTTAGAGACAGTTCCTCGACAGATCTTCTGTAGGTTAAACGCGCATCAGTAGGACAACAGAAAACAAGCAAAGGTTACTCATGGTTAGAGGGGCAATTCCACAAAGGTTGTGACCTAATCTGGACTTTGCCGGAACCTAATTTCAACATAGAACCTGCATCATCTAACCAAATTGCAGAGAACGAAGTATTAATGTAAATAATGAGTCAATCTATTCATAGTCAAGAAATATCACTCAAGCTTTGGGTTGCTGGGCAGTTTCACTCTTACAGCTTCCACAGGTGGATTTTTCTGAGTCATCATGGCATTTATTTGATGATTATAACATCTTTAGATCAAGAGTTCTGTTTTGAAATTATTTTTTTACATATTTTTGACACTGCATCATTACAAGAACAGAGAGTCAAAGGGGTATAGACAGACAGAACCAACTCTGACTGAGCTGTTTATGGTCCGGCCAAGTGAGGTGTCCAAACCCTGACATTATGAATAGATGGGGTACCTTACGAGCGCCCCAATTACATAATACACACACTTATCATAAATAACTGTACAACACCAAAACAACAGCCGTGTATAAAGGCAGGAAAACCACTGTTACATCATGGGTACGGAAAATCCATGTTTCTTATTGGCTGGCAGGTGTCTATTGATTTTGCATGAGTTGGACACTTTGAACATAGGCCCGGTCAAAAGTTTTATCATCCTTTAATCAGTGCACTGCGGCGATACAGTGGTAACCATGCCAACCACAGCCTTGTCAATTTGACATTTTGAAGTGAAAATGACACAAGCCAGCCAGACAACTGCATCGTTAATAAAACAAAAAAATATATACAAACTTAATTTATTGACATCCATATCATCAAACTGTTCTCACAGTGCTCGATGGAGACAGCACTGACATGACAGCTGTTACTCACTCCTTTCCACTCTGTAGATACATCTCATCACAGCCAAACCTTCCAAGCATTGGCTTTCAGTTACATTTAAACTGAATTAATGGGCTAGCTGGAACTGTAAAACATAAGACGACAAGGGAATGTAATGTGTGCAAATTTAAAGAATATTGGCAGAGTAAATGTAATTATATTTTGCAGCACTATCTGATTATGTTGTTTTATTAATAATGATATATTACTTTTCTCTTTTTTTAGAGCACAAAACAAAAATGTCCATTGGGTGCAGAGAAGTGGTGGTGCAACTATTCAAAGAAGAAACTCTTTTCATTTTTATTTGTTTAGGTGTCGCTTTATTAATGTTTTACGTTTGCAAACTGAACACATGGACACACATGGAGGTAACAATACTTGATTTTGTTAGTTTTGGGCAGCAGTCCAGCCAAACCCTAATGATGTCGGGAGAATGTATACCAGAATCAGGGGTGGCAGTCTGTAAAACCTGTCAGCCGTGTATACAAAAGTATTCTCACATACACATTACTTTATTGACATGAGTCATCTGGTTCACAGTAAGAAAAAAAAGTTAGCTTGCAGGAGATGGCAGGTGCAATTTGCAGAAGCATGTGATAACTAAGACAAATAATAAATATATATGATTCCTACTGTTAACTGTTGAAACAGCTTCTCTGCCTTCAGCCAATTTGGTCTGGCGTCACAACTCGGGTATCATAGAAAAACCCGTTTCCCACTTATAATTAGACTAAGACTTTGTTGGGTTGTTCATGTGCATACACCTTCAGTTATAAATTCAGTTTTTCAGACAGGACATGAAGCCAGCATTTTTCATAGCATAATTCTAACGCATAGATTAATTCTGGCAGTGTTCAGTGCCCTGCTACACCTGCAGTGAGAGCTGATGAATTCATAAACTCCTTCCACCTTTGAATTTTACTCAATTTTTTCACAGATCATAACTAAAAGATCATTTAGAAAGATGACAGTGGATGATGTCATGTCATCTATCTGGGGGGAACTCCCAATATCTGCCAGATTCACCTCCCTCCAGAACTCCTCCAGTGCTGTGCACAGCACAGCCAGGCTGGAGAACCCCAGAGACCAGTACTGTGTTGGGGACACTTTAAATGTGCTGGTGGAGATGAGGGACTATGAGGGTTGCCCAAAAAAGCAGGGAGGGGACTTCATCCTGGCCCGGATCCACACTCCAAATCTCCAGGCCTCATCATCGGGATACGTTACTGACCTCCTCAATGGCTCCTACCGTGTGAGTTTCACACTGTTCTGGCCCGGAGCCGTGCGGGTCTCTCTGCGACTGATTCACCCCTCGGAGGGAGTCCATCTCCTCGGGAAAATCAGTTCGCACAATTATGGTAAGATCAATTACACAGGAACCTTCATCAATGGCAGCAAGAGGGAGGAGTCTCAGTGTGGCATACGCCTGGACACAGACAAGGCTCTCTGTGAGTACAGGAAGAAGGAGGATGGGGAGTACTACGCCTGCATCAAACCCCAAACCCTGCCCTGCAGCTCCCTGCAGACCATGAGCTCCACAAATATACAACCTCAGATCACAGTCAATGAGACTGAGCTCCTTGCCCAGTAAGTTGTTTCTTATGCACATTGCAATCATGAACAGTTCTACAAGGCTAAAAGGGATAACGAATTCATCACATGTCCAGGTCCCACAAAATATGTGCAAGAGATCTTGCCTAATGGCATCCGATTTTTTGACTCTTGGAAAGTGCAGGCAAGTAATGCTTAGTTTCATATTCAGAGTAGTTTCATTAGTTCAGGTAATTATACAGTACATGTTAATTATGTATGCTAGTAAGGGTAATTATACAAGCATACCAGGCCTTTTAGAGGTGGTTTTATTACGAATGTGCTAAAACACCCCAAGAATGATTTAACCATGAAGTAAATTAATCATACATTTCTTTTTAAGGAAAAACACTGGAACACAAATAAAAATGAACTTCACTGCAGTGAAAGTCATCGGTTGTTTTGGTACGTCTGTGTTTGCTAGTACCTGGCAGTCTAACATACTCCCTGGAAATTGTAATTATTCTAATTATCATCTATCAAATTACACTAGATGTCACTAGATGTCATCAATTGTTTGTTGTCACAGAAAAAAATGATGTTTGATGGAGATGGGAGTACATTAATTCTAAAAACTGTTTCTGAGCTAATATTTGAATACCTAATTCAAAGCAGTGACTTTTTTGAGAGGTTTTACTAGGGGAGAAAATTGTTGAAATTTGAGAGCTCAGGAACATGAGAACACAGTGTGATGAGACTGAAACACTCTCTTCACTGTTTCTGCTTTTCTCCTGTCTCTCGCTCTGTTTATATTTTTCAGTTGGAGCCCACAGACAAACTGAAAAGTGTGAGGCGGGAATGAAGTCCCCTTTTCCGAGTGGCTACTTCTTTACCAACAGATGGTCTTCTCCTATTTGCAATTTCATCAGTGAATGTGACATCGACAGATGTCTGAAGGGAAAGAGACTGCTTCTGTTCGGTGACTCCACTGTGCGTCAGTGGATTGAATATTTAGAAAAAAAAGTGTCAGGTAAAAATGCTGTGCTGATGCCTGAGAATTCAGCCGCTTTTTCATCACGATCCCATGAAATGGTGGACAACATTAAAGTTAGCTGTATTGTGAACTTACTTTTTCTAAAAAGGGGAACAATCACTTAACCAAATTTGAAATCTCAGCAATGGAACTGTGCTTTCATTAGCTCATGAGAAACTAGATAACTAGCTTCACTTTGTAAGGTGGAATATGACCGGGCTTAGGCATCCAGTTAAAAGCAACAAGGTTGTCACACATCTCAGATAATTGAATGCAGGCTTTCTTTCTTGCAAGTGTTGCTTCTTAGAGTTGCAATACTTATTGGTAGAGTCATCAGTGCAGACAGTATGTAGTATCAAGTACCTCAGTTAAACCTGAAGACAAATTATCTGTCACACCAAAGGGATCATCTGCCATCTATTCTGTAGTTCCTTACTCTTAGTTGTGCTGGCTACTACAGAGAGTATGTATTTAGAGCTACACAGTGACCTTGTGCAGAATTTGCTGAATTTGTTGCTGAAATTGACTCATTGTGACTGCAAATGTTATAGTAATTAAAGGTTTTTTTGCTTTCAGAACATATACTTGCTAATGCAAACTTAGAGACTGGTAAATCAGAAACGTAAGGACTAGTGAATGTCATGAAGGATAGTGAGTGACACTATACTGAAGAAACCCATTCCAACTCCTTTGCTTTTTCAGATCTAAAATTCGTACCACCGGTGGATGAATATTCCTTGATGTTGGCTGTTGACAATGTAAGGAACATCACTGTCCAGTGGAAAATGCATGCTTATCCATTTGTTACTGCCCACAACGTCCTTGTAAACAAATGCATGCCCATATCCAGAGAGCTGGACAGAGTACCGGCTGGAGAGGGCCGCTCAGATGTAGTGGTCGTTATTGGAGTGGGTCAGCACTTCCGGCCCTTCCCCCTGGAGATCTTCATCCAGAGGCTCATCAACATACGGCAGGCCATACTGAGACTGCAGGCCCGCAGCCCCAGGGCCCTGGTAGTCATCAAGCTGGAGAACACCAGGGAGCTGAGCTCAACGATGACGCATCTGAGTGACTGGTTAGGCCACATTCAGAACCTAGCCCAGAGGAAGGTGTTTGGGGACCTCCGGGTGGCACTGGTAGATGCCTGGGAAATGTCTATCGCCGCAGACACCTTTGCCACTCACCCTAACAATATTGTTGTTGCTAGTGAGATTGCTGTGGCCCTTTCACACATCTGTCATTATGGGGGTCTGAAATTATAGATGGGTTGTAGGCGGCTCCCTATTAAAAGACACTTAGAAAGACAGTAGTCCTGAAAGAACAAGTGTGAGCTCTCTGACCGGATGTTCAAATCCTGGATGTGCTATTGCTGGCTAAGGCTGGAGGTTCATTTTGGTCAAAGCAAAAGTTGGCCAAGCCTTGCTGAGAAGTGTCAGGTTAGCTGCTGTTTACATTGGTCTTATTCTCTTCTAGCAGCCACACCTGGTCAGTGCATGTGCAGTGTGGAAGGAGGGGAGATTAGATTACACATGAACTGGGGAAGCCATAAGCCTGCAGCATTCTCCTCATGAAGCCAGCAGGAGGCGTCACTACCAGGAGATCGACTAGTTGAGCTCAGGTTGTGAAAAAATGGGGGGAAAATTCTGGGTTAAAAACAGAAGTGATTCAAATGCACATTCCTTTCACATTCCAGTTTTTAACCGTATCTCTTATTGTTGGTGTATTTTTTAAATTGGGAACAGGGTTCAGTCAGTCTGAACTTGTCAATAACCTTTCATTGAAGAAAGGTGCACATTTTCTTAAATCTCATGACAATTCTCAAAGATCTGCCCATTGATTATCCAGCCAAGTTTTGAATTGAGTCGAATTTACTATCACTGACACTTTCTCTTTTTACTGTTGTCCTTGTTAGCATCATGTTCTTTAATTTTATTACATTTTCTTTATTTTGTTAAATATTTATGAATATGTCCAAACTTAATAAATAATTTAGCCCAACCCCTACCCACTGATATATAAAGAAATATATCAGCAGGTTCTTCGTGTGAATGTAAGTTTGCACACATTGGTGTGCTCTCAGAAGAAAAGGTTCTTTCCAGCACATTAGGGTTCTTCATATGTTCTGCTAGGGGAACTAACCCAGCTTAAAGGTTGTTCTTTAAGGGATCCTGCTGCGGGACAAACGAAGACCCCTTAGAGAACCATGTTTTTTTCTAAGAGATTAGTCCTGTGTTTATATCTGTGGGCATGTGTACTCCTGACCATCCTCAGAGTGTGGAAGCCTGAGAGTGCTGTCACTGCTGTTCTGCAACACATATTCTATTGGCTGAGACATCTAACAACAAAAGAGGAGGGACATGGGTAATGTAGTTTCGAAACACAATGCAGTGCTGTGTTAATAAGTAATGGAATTGTGAAATAATGTACATTGGGATCACCTGTATCTCATTTTATTGAAAATATTGCATGAATTAACTCTGGTCAGTTGCACTTTCAGAAACACTGAATTTCTTGTTGCAGCCAGATTTTTTTTCTTTTACTTGGACAGCTACAGTTTGAATTTCATAGGATATTTAGTAAGGGGGGGATTTGATGCATTATTTAAGGAATTTTGTGTAAATTAAATAGTATTAATGTTGGTATGTTTGTATGATATTCCATTAATGTATGGCAAAATGAAAGTAATTTTACCACACATTAATTATTAATTGTTAATTAATTTAAATTCAGCTTTTTTATGTTCAATAAAGTGTGCTTTGGAACAGAATTGTGTTTGGTGTTGTAGAAGTGGAATGTTTTTATGAGATACAAGGGAAGTGCTTTTTTAATTTCAAAATCCAACAGCACAGTTGGTGCAACGCTTCCCCTGTCCCCTCTTAACCCGTTCTGGAGAGTCCAGGCAAGCCTCATGTCTTTGGACCCTGGGAGAAAACACACGCAAACATTACAGGGAACATGCAAGCGCCACACTCAGGGGGAACAGCAATAGTGGGACGATACCTAGGTCCTTTTTGCTATGAAGCCACAGTCGCCGGTGGTTGGTTTTGACTGTGACATGTTCAAGTTTTTCAGGTTAATGTCCTTGTATAAAAGTTTGACTACAACACAGTGATTATTTTTTGGTTATTTCTAATGTTTTTTTCTTAGAATGGGTGGGATAATATGTGACAATCTCTCATGTTTGGTACCTCTGGTAATTGAAATAATTGATGTGTTTGCGTGAATCACATCAAATACTTTGCACAATAGTTGAATGATTACTACTTGGTGGGATTTGCTTAAGTTTTACTATTGGATCTCATGACAACGTGCACAAGACAACATTTCAACCATTTGGTCTTAATTAGGTAGAAGTGATCATATGTGTATTGCAGACAGTTGGTGACACATCACATTCTTAAATTTTAGAGTACATAGCTGCTCATTGGATACTATATGGTCATATCAATAGCCAACAAATATCCGCTGGTAAAAGTCTTGTTTCAAATCCACTAAAGTATTGTACCCGATGAAGAGCTAATGTTTGAAATGTTATCTTAGGTATGGGTGCAACTGAAGTAATTAACTGGGAGCACAGCAGCCATATGCTAGTATTCTTTTATAGTTTTGCGTGATACATTTTATGGCTGCGCATATATTTATGTGAAACTGCTAACAATGCCTGATTCACCCATCACAAACATAACCCAAAAAAATCATGCTACATTTTAAAAAAATGAGCTGTCTGTTGCTCAAGTCATAAGAAGACTTATAATTCTAAGCCCTTCAACAAACCTACCCATTTCAGTGATAAAATATCATTTTATTACCAAGCTAATTATGGATCTGTACCTTTTAAAACGCAATTATGCTCATAAAATGATTTTGTCTGATTGACGGGATTTAACACTAGATGGCGCCAACACTCTTGTACTTCACTTTCACCCATGCACTTCACCCCAGGTGTTCTTTGAGAATTCTTCAACTTTCCCATGCTTTTGCTGCCCCTGTCCCAGTTTTTTTTTTTGTTGTTGTTGCAGGAATCAAACATTTGCAAAAAAAAAAAAAAAAAAGAAGGTTATCAGTTTGAACATTAAATATCTTTTTGTAGTGTATTCCATTGAATATAGGTTGAAAAGGATTTGCAGATTATTGTATTCTGTTTTTATTTACGTTGTACACAACATCCCAACTTCAGTGGAATTGGGGTTTGTACATGTACTGTCTGAAATTGGGTTTAGAGACCCTTCCATTGCACTTGCTAAGGTTGAGTATAAAAAGTACAACAAACCAAAACGGCCAAACCAAACGGTGTATCTAGAGATATTACCATGCAATCATGGAAATGAACCTACCGAACTGTTCTTGTAGAGAAAGAACATACATTAATTCAGCTATAAGTAAGAGTTAGGGAAAAATGATTATTGAATCCAAGTCAAAACATGTTTCTTTAAAATGTCTATTCTGCTCTGAATTCTGACAATCCAGCTTGCAGAAAATAGCACTTGTAGCCAAAATTCATACTGTGGTTTGTTGAGCAAAAGTTTAGTCAATTTCTCAAATTCTACATTTGTCAATAAGCAATGAAAAATACACATATTAAACAAACCCAGAAAATATACTTCCAGGTTGGATATTTTAGCTGATATTTCATCTTTCTTTATGGTGGCACAATGCAAATCGTTTGCCTGGATACTTCATGTTAAAATGATCCCAATTCTCAGTACTGGAACAGGCACAAACGTAATTAAAGGTTATTAAAGCCAGGACACAATCCAAGAATCAGAATTCAAGTCCAGGCAGGGGTCAAAACCAAAAGAGTCAAGAAAACAGGCGGGGTAATACATGCAAAAACCAATGACAGGCATACAGAATGCTGGTGGTGAAACAGGAATCTGAGACAAACTGGCAACAAAGACAGAAATACAAAGAGTTTAAATACAAAACTAATGAGGACTGAACAGGGAACAGGTTTGAGAACTGGCAGGTGAAACAGGGCAGGTAAACAGACACTTAACAATCAAACAATCAATCAAAAAGCCAAGAGAGGAAAACATGACGGAAACATTAACGCAAGCACACGGCAAAGAAGAAAGGAAAACACGGAAGTGAAAACAAATGAAAAAAAAAAACAGACTAAGACACTGATTTCCTGACACCAATGCCCTCAAGGCTTGGGGATTACTGTCAGAGACCAATCTTCTGCTGCGATTTCATTCCACAGCAACAGCCAATAAGAACAATGAAAGATTGTGCCTCTAACTCACACTTCTGTGACAGACCCCAGGAACTGTTAGCGGCAGGATAAGCCTGGATGGGAAAAGGTTTCTGAAAACTGTTGCATCTGTTTATAGACATTCGCTTTAAAGTAAAAGAATGCAAAGCAGTAACAATAGTAAGAGGAAGGTTAGAAGTTGTTTAGAATCAAACATTGTAATGATGAAATACCAATTTTGGGGTATGAAACTGGCAGCTGTGGTTACCAGTACTCCACTGTCAAAAGTACTGTCAGAATGTAAAAAAGAAAACAATGAAAAATGGTTGTTTTTCAAGTAAATAATATCGTATATAACAGCATAAGCAACAGTAACTTGTGAAAGAGATAACATATTTCACTGTATATCTAACATATTTTCATTGTATGTGTAATTACAGGTTTTCATTGTAAATTGTACCCTAAAAAAAACTATTCAATTGGCTTGAGATCTGGTGATTTCAAATGCCATAACATATTTTTCCCCTACCCTGAAAACAGCTGAGCTGTTTAGCCCTCCACGGCAACCTGCTGACTCAGGAGGAGGAAGCTATGATTCCTCCAAATCATGTGACAATTGGTCCTTACTTCTTTTCATGCTGCAGGTGCACCCCCAATCGCACACTGCCTATGTCGGCAATGGTTGGCTGGAAAGAGTTAACCTCCCCCGCCCCCACAAAAAAAAGAGACAAAAATTAATAAAATTTCATTTAATTTAAAAAAGTCAGACTTACAAATGCAATGAAAATTAAAAGCCATAAATACACTACAAACACTATCTCTTCAGGAGATAAGTTTTAAACATTCTTACAGAGTAACCTCTTGGTCAGCACTGTTATTACATTATTATATACACATATATTTTAATTGTATTGTAATTGTACATTAAGTAATTGTACATTAATGACAGATGTGTGAAAGAGCGACAGCAACCTCATTAGAAACAACAATATTGTTAGGGTGGATGGCAAAGGTGTCTGCAGCGATAGACATTTCCCAGGCATCTACCAGTGCCACCTTTAGGTCTCCAAACACCTTCCTCTGGGCTAGGTTCTGAATGTGGCCTAACCAGTCACTCAGATGCGTCATCGTTGAGCTCAGCTCCCTGGTGTTCTCCAGCTTGATGACGACCAGGGCCCTGGGGCTGCGGGCCTGCAGTCTCAGTATGGCCTGCCGTATGTGGATGAGCCTCTGGATGAAGATCTCCAGGGGGAAGGGCCGGAAGTGCTGACCCACTCCAATAACGACCACTACATCTGAGCGGCCCTCTCCAGCCGGTACTCTGTCCAGCTCTCCGGATATGGGCATGCATTTGTTTACAAGGACGTTGTGGGCAGTAACAAATGGATGAGCATGCATTTTCCACTGGACAGTGATGTTCCTCTGGTTGTCGACAGCCAACATCAAGTAATACGTATCAACCTGTCCTACATATTTCAGACCTGGAAAAACCATACAGCCTGTCAGGGCGAGTAAACTGGCCAGTCCTACTGGCAGTTTTAAGGACTATGTCACTCAGTATCACGAAGGATATTCACTGCAACATATATTTCATGCACAAAAGGGGGTGCTGACACATATTCTCTGTAATGACCAGATGAGCATTCTGAGATTTTTTTTATGACAGTAGTTTTCACAAATTTTAATGTTAAAGACAGTTTTTGCCAGTGTTTTCTAAGATGTGCATGGGTTAAACTTGTTTATGTACTTGCACTGGTGCACTGACATGAAAAATTACTCTTAAAACACTGACATGTTCGTAAGAACATACCACCATGTGTGCTACCCTGCTCCTACTGAATGTCTGAAGTTAAGCTGGGTTGTTTTATCAATGACAGTAATCCTTCTTCAAAATTGGTTTGTGGGTATGCAGTACTGGGTGGTGAGTGGGGAGGCTGGGTATGTTGGTACTATTTGTATCTATGTTGGTACACAGGTGTGTATGTATGTATGTGGGTACACAGGTATGTATGTATGTCTGTGGTTACACAGTTGTGCATGTATGTGGGTACACAGGTGTGTATATATGTGTGCGGTTACACAGTTGTGTATGTGGGTACACAGGTGTGTATATATGTGTGCGGTTACACAGTTGTGTATGTGGGTACACAGGTGTGTATATATGTGTGCGGTTACACAGTTGTGTATGTGGGTACACAGGTGTGTATATATGTGTGCGGTTACACAGGTGTGTGTATGTTGGTACACAGGTGTGTATGTATGTGTGCGGTTACACAGTTGTGTATGTATGTTTGTACACAGGTGTGTATGTATGTGTGTGGTTACACAGGTGTGTACATGTTGGTACGTGTGTGTGTATGCATTGCACAGGTGTGTGTGTGTATGCATTGTGATACCCACTACATGTCACCCAGTAACGGGTTTACTGGGTTCAGTGGAATGTTTTACAATATATAAATTATACTGTCAACTGGTGAACACAAGGCAATATGAAAGCTCTGGACATCAGCATTCCTGTGTGTGTGTGTGTGTGTGTGTGTGTGTGTGTGTGTGTGTGTGTGTGTGTGTGTGTGTGTGTGTGTGTGTGTGTGTGTGTGTGCATAAACCTCGCTTGTTGTGTTAAGGTGTTGTAGAGTGCTGATACCTTTCAGCTTTCCTGTCAAATATTCTATCCACTGACGCACAGTGGAATCACCAAAAAGAAGCAGTCTCTTTCCCTTCAGACATCTGTTAACCTCATCTTCCTTGAGGAACTGACCGGTCTGGCAGAAGGAGGAAGACCATCGATTTGACAAGAAATAGCCACTCTGAAAAGGGGACATCATCCCTGGTACACATTTTTTAGTCTGTCTGTTGGTTACAACTGAAAAAAAGAACAAGAAAAAGACAGTAAAAAGCAGATATAGCAAGGAGAGTCTTACTGGTCTCAGCACTGTATGTTTTCATATAACTGAACTTGCCTATTTCATGTATCACACATTTCAATGCACATGTTCAATGAGGTACATTAAGTATATTCTAAAAGATAACTGCATCCTGTATTCAAAACTAACAAAAAAAAAAAAGACTAATAGATTTTGAATCGAGTATTTGAAGATCAGTTCAGGTAAATACGAGGAATTTTCTGAATTTATAACGTCCCGATAATGATTCTTGAAAAACTAACACATTTGAAATTTGAAAGGTTTTTTTCTTCTGTGATGCCAAATAGCACAAACCATGTAAGAAGCTGTGTAGTTTGAGAGCTTCTTCCTCGAGAATAAGTTGCAGAAAAAATCAGACAGTACAGATGTGTGTTGGACTTTCGGGCTCCTGCCAAAGTAAACGTACCGGGACAGGTGACGACTTTCACTGCAGCGATGTTGTTATTTAATTGTACTCCAATGTTTTTCCTTGAAAAGAAAATGTAAAATTCATGTATTTAAAAGGGCAATCCTGGAGTGCTGTAGCACTTTCTCATGACAGCTCATTTGAATATATTAGCATATCTGTAAGGTTAGCCTCAAGAAATTAATCCAAAAAGTAACATTTTGAAAAATGTAATATTTATTTTACTTTTATTGATTTCATAAGACAGAATCAATAAGAATGGATATTGGAGACTTAAATAAGTAATATTGACAGTAACAAAATGATGTACAATGTTGTTGAACTAAAATATTGACCATTATCAGGTATGACAGCCGATTGGAGAAATATCTGTGTGATCACAAAACTGGTATTTGACTGAAATACATAGAGCTAGTAGTAATCTGTGGAATTTGTGGGACCCTCCCACACCTTTAAGACTTATAGCATTAAAAATGTCTTACTGTGCCAGGAGCTGAGATTCATCTTTGGTGAGGTTTGGCACTGGGTTATTTTGGGATCGCATGGTCTGCAGGGAGCTGCAGGGCAGGGTTTGGGGTTTGATGCAGGCGTAGTACTCCCCATCCTCCTTCTTCCTGTACTCACAGAGAGCCTTGTCTGTGTCCAGGCGTATGCCGCACTGAGACTCCTCCCTCTTGCTGCCATTGATGAAGGTTCCTGTGTATCTGATCTTACCATAATTCCCAGCACTGACTCTCTTGAGGACATGGACTGCCTCTGAAGAATGAATCAGTCGCAGAGAGACCCGCACGGCTCCGGGCCAGAACAGTGTGAAACTCACACGGTAGGAGCCATTGAGGAGGTCAGTAACGTATCCCGATGATGAGGCCTGGAGATTTGGTGTGTGGATCCGGGCCAGGATGAAGTCCCCTCCCTGCTTTTTTGGGCGCCCCTCATAGTCCCTCATCTCCACCAGCACATTTAAAGTGTCCCCCACACAGTACTGGTCTCTGGGGTTCTCCAGCCTGGCTGTGCTGTGCTGGGCACTGGAGGAGTTCTGGAGGGAGGTGAATCTGGCAGATATTGGGAGTTCCCCCCAGATAGATGACATTATATCATCCACTGTCATCTCTTTGAATGGAGTTGCAGTTGTTACCTTTGAAAAAAAAAATGGAGAAAAATTCAATGGCTGTTTGAATTCAGGGATCCACTGTGGGTCTGTTAGATTTAGTTTGTTCATATTTACGCAGTTAATTAATTGTCTTGTGATGCGAATTGCCCTCTGCCCTGCTGAAGGAAATGTGGAGAGGTGAGGATGGTGACATTTCGTGAGGAGAGGATGGAAACGTTGAGTCCTTGATTGGTCAGTTACATATTTCAAGCGTTAACAATCTTCTGGGAAAATCTGTGTATAAATATATATGCTATGGATATCAAGAATTATCCTAACATGGTACCACGCCAGTGACAAGTAATGGTACCTGCTTTAACCTTACTGTCACGACTCAGGAAAGGACCCAAACACAGGAGTATGACTATGAAACAATAGTTTATTGAGCAGATTAGTGAAAATCCAAAAAATCGTAGTCAAGAACCAGGGGAAGGTCAGAGCCAGAAAGTACTGTGGGAGTGTGAATTTAAGAACTGTATCATATAACCTCTTACATGATTTATATCTTTTGTACACTTATATTTAATACTGTTATGTTTATATATTCTGTATGTCTATACTTCCCCTTCTCCATTTTCTCATATATATTTTGAAGAAAGATAATTGGCATCAATATAGACTTTAAATACAGCAGAAAAGAGAGAGCCACTGTCTGTGCCCAGGTTGGATCCACCCGACCCCCAGAAACTGATAGTAGTATCTTGGTATCATTGGCCAACAGAACAGAAAAACCGGGCTTTCTGCCAAGGTATTAAGTGAATCAACTAGCTGTCAGAAGGAGAGTAAAATTTATGACATGCTCTTCTGGCGAAGGTACAAAAACAAAATCCATGGGAGTAGTCAAAAATCATGCAGGTAAAGCTCGTAAAGCAGGTGAAAAACGAAGCAGGCGAAACAGATAAGTAATCAGGCAAACACGAAAGGGCAATAAAAACAAAAGCACATGGACAGGAGAACAAAGAAAAACCAAAAAAAAAAAAAAACATGAACACAGTCGAAAACAATCAAACTAAAAACACAAAGGTAAACAACATTACTGACATCTACTAAGAATACAATTCTCAGTTTGTTTTGGTTAGTTTATCCTTCATCATAATATTGCTGACTATCTATTCATTGGGCTATCCAATAGTTACCAATGTTCCAATCGTCCCTACAAACAAGAGCTTCCACATTGAAGTTGAGTAGCAGCAAAGTTGAGCAATGGCAAAACCACTGGTTGGTCATTAGAGCACATAATCATATTGCAAATGGTTCTTGCACATGCTCATACTATTCAGAAACCACCAGAGGCATGGTACAAATCAGGCAAACACACACATGCACACACATACACTAACACTCACATAAGCGCACACACACAAACATGCATACTCACACACACACACACACACACACACACACACACACACACACACACACACACACACACACACACACACACACACACACACACACACACACACACACACACACACACACAAGTTCCTGTAATGTGTAAGACTCACATGTTTTTGCTCCATGCGGAAATGGAATGGATTATAATTCAGCAGGTTCTGTGGAGACAGACAGAGAGCTCGGCATTTGTTTAGGTTATGTGGTGTATATTTGTTTACAATTTAACACATTTTAGCTTCTCTACACCACCATGATTTGGACATACTCACAAATGAACTTTGTTTCATGAGACACTAAAAAAGACAATCATGATATCCATAAATCAGAATGATCATAAACCGAAAACACATTTACACGCCCTCAGTCCCGTCATTACTTCATATCACATCAAATAAGGACTTAATGGGATAAAATTTTATTTTGGATGAAATAAGACCAAGAATGAAACATACAATTACATATGCATTGGTCTGAGAATAGAGAAATATTTGTGTTGCACGTAACGCCATATTGTACCAATTGTAAGACAGAGGGGTAATTATGTTAAAAGGCAATGACTGGAAAAATGTTCTTGAATTTAAAGTTGTCAATTGTGGTTGAAGTTTTACAGCTAGGCATTTCATCTACCAAAGTGCGCTGTTAACTTTCCCTCATCAGTTTCAATATGATTGACTGACGATATATAATGCCATCACAAATGTCAGTACTGTGGGGAATATATTACCCCTGTAGCTGGAATATTTAAAAATATATGTTCTTAAAGGTTTGGCCATCCTAAAATAAAATAACTTATTACCATTATTTGTGTCCAAGAAAACATCCTGGAAAAATACATGAGAGCACATATATTTAAAAAAATAAAAATTAAAAGCAGTTTCTTCTTTACATAATTGTATCCATGCCTTTCCTGAACCGATGGATGCTCTCCTTTTTCAGTCTGTAAAAGAAAATATATATTTAAAAAATATATTTTATTCATAAAACTATGAAAAAGAGGACCATTATGACCTAATGGAACATTCTCTCAACTGTAAATACTGACTTCATTTACCCAGAAAAAAATATATTAACAATGTCTTACAGAGCACTTATATTTTGCAAACACTCAGTAAGTATGACACAAGTTGCTATAACTAAACAGGTTATCTGACAGACTGACAGACAGTGTGTTCCCAGCCCTGCCCTTCTTATAGTTTTTTGAAAATACAAATATACATACTTTGACCAGAAAAAAAAACATTATGAATATTGATGTTTAATATGTTAAATTCCTTGCAGGGAAGATTTTTCAGCAAAGGTCAACAGTGAAGATTACATTACAGTAATTTTGATTCATAAAAAGTAGGAAAGTTTTATAACTAATCAATTGGCAAGTAAGCTTCTGAGCGTCATCACGCAGCTGCCCCAACATCACACTGCAGATATGGGGGAACTCACACACAAGGGGAGACTGACATTTCAGAGTCAAAAGGACGACAGTGCTGACGTTGAAACGTCAGTCTCCCCCCGTTCATTAAAGTGTCTTTTGCTCTGAGCTCTGAGGTCTCCAGCTTTCCCTATTTCGGGCTAGTCCCCGTGAAATTTTCAGAAGAAGGAGTCCTGTTACACAGTTTAATTGTCGAGCACCTCTCTAGTCCTCTTTTTCACAGTGCGCTTGGAGCGCGTCTGGTATCTTTTTTTTTATTACTGTTACGGAAATGTCTATCAATTTCATATGAATATGACATGTTTACCATTGCTGTTGTCCCCTTGTGTCGTGTAATAACAGATTGAGAAGAACAGAGCTGAATTTAATTTATGTCTTCTTGGGATTATTGCAAACCAATATCACAAACCAAAGCCTCGTTCTGGGTTTGTTCAGATTTGGTGTTCTGAAAAATAAGTGAATAAGAAGAAAGGTTACTTATTACCCTGTTTTTGTCACTTTACAACAGAAGAACCATGTATGCATCTTACAAAGAATGAGTAGTCTATATTCATTTAAGATGTATTAATCATTAATATCAGTTGTCAGAAAATTAAAGTATATTTTCTGTATTTTGTAATAAGCGGAAAATAGGCTTATGCATTTTTTAGAAGGTTGTATACAGTTATGATTGATTCGTGGATCTGCGGGTGCGGGGTGTGGCCGGGGGGAGGAGGAGGGGAATGTCCGTTTTGTTTTCGTCATTGTTTGTATTTTCCTGGGTGCTTGTGTATTCGGCTTCTCGTGTGTCTTCCTGCTTATTGGTTTCTGCCGGCCAGCGCTCCTGATTGTATTGGGTTTCACCTGTTTCCCAGCTCACATGCAACCTGTTGCTCTCATTAGGTTTTGTATTTTTATCCTTTGTCAGAGTGGGAAAAAAGACACATAAGCGAGGAACCCTTTCTGGAAGTGATAGAACTTGCCTGATTCTATACCTGTCTGGAGGGGATGCAGCTGGGAGGTACAGAAGTTCGGTTTTGGAGATATTTAGCTTGAAGCTATAGTCGTACATGAAATACAACGGCTGTACATGCAAAGCGAGGCAGCATTAGACAAAACGAATGCAAATCGGAAAATAAGGGAAAATGCACAAAACAAAAAAACAACAGCGAATTCCAAACACACTGCGCACATCGACTTTGCACCTTGCCATTAAACGGATTGAAGTGTGATTAGAAATTATTATTTAGAGCGGCTAAAGAAGTTTAGCTGCATAATTGGCAAACTTCCTTCCATTTAGGGCAACTTTAACTAACACCGAAGCCGAGACATGTCGGACCCAGGTCCCATCCCTGCTCCTTGAACCCGGGTTAACCCATTTTCACCGAGATATTCCTGGGTCATCAGGTAGGTCGGTGTAAAAGGGGTATCATTGGTCCGTTTTATCAGTGTTATTGAATGGAAAAAAGGTTTATGTACGTAAAAGATGTTAACATTACTTTTGTGAGACTCGTCCAGATACTACCCTTCCCTTATGTCATTGTTCCCACACTAAGGAATTTCGAAAGATTTCTGCAGATTTAAGACAACATGAATCCTGAGTTTTTTATTTGTTTTGAAAATGTATTGTTTGGTGTCATTAGTTATGATAAAAAAAACTTAAAGAAAATGACATCTCTAATTCTTTTTTGCTGTCAGACAAACTTAATATTCGCAAGTGCAACCTCAGCAGGTCTAAATAATGTATTATTTTTTAAAATGACACCAGACAAGTACTTAACTTCTATATTTACCTCAATAAGAAAGTGATAAAGACGATGGAGATATGCTTTTTATTTAATATATTTTGCATTGCAAGTAATAGTTCATAAATCAATGCAGCGAGGTTGTACGTCATTCGTTTTTTAATTAAATAAGCCAACATAAATATTACAACGAAAGGAACAAAAACAAGAATAAAAAATAATTAAGAAAAGGCTAAATAATTAAGTAAAACTCCTTTCACCTTGTCTGCTCATTTCATTGTTTTTCAATCCAGAGCCTGATTGCTCCAATAAATTGGCACGTGGCAATGTGGTGTCTGACAATCGGTCATGGAGGGGAAAAGGACACGGCAGTTAGCATTTACAAAGGGAGAAATCCTCATCTTGCTTGATGAAATTGAACATAAGAAAGATTTACTCTTTTCCAAGTCCTTATTTATAAGATTACACTGGTGCAGCTATTTTTTGTCATTAATAAAAAGTAATTGCATGATCATTTTCTTATTATTGTAATTGGATTAAATATGATCAAATTATCAATGACATTATTTTCTTTGTTTTATTCCTGTTTTTATTCATTTCGTTGTAGTATTTCTGTTGGTTTATTTAATTAAAAAATACATTGAATCAATTTAAAGTATGACGATAACACTGTGTCTTTAAAATATTGTTTTTCCGTGTTGATTGGTTAAATCGAGTGACGTACAACCTCGCAGCATTGATTTATGAACTACTAATGCTTTATCCAGGACGCGCTTGGCAAAGAAGTTCTCTGCAAAGTTCCTCTTAAGGCTCCGTCTAACGATTGTGTAACGTAACGAGAGAACGTTCGTTGCTTAAGAATCTCTTAAACACACTCGTTAATCCTAAAATCCACCGTTATCGGGAAACCCACCGCTGGATCTCTCGTTAGTTAAGAGCAAAATAAAGAGACGCTTTAGTTACGAACGTGTTTGGGAAACCCGCGTTATTTTAAGAACGTTGGTAAGAGTCATTTAAAGACTTTCTTAGCGTTAAGAGGCTTTCGGGAAACCCACCGCAGTACAGGACACAAATGGAGAGCAGCAGTGGAACAAGACACACACAAAAAAAGAGATGCAACCACTTTTATGAACATGACGCATGAACAAATGGAAAAAGGTGCAACACAAATTAGCAGTCTCATGTATGATCAGAACATCCTTCTCACATAAAATATTGGTCTATTTTACCAAAGCAACTTTGCAAGAGGATAAAAACAGAATCAAATGGACAATGTATTTAAATACATAAGTGCAAAACACAGTGGGTATGAGACAGACTTTATCTGTACTTTTCATCCTCAAGTCTGGCCATTTTAACACAGTGGCAATGAAGAGAACAGTTGAATTCAATATATAATACTATTAATTTTACCTTCTCAGTGTCTGGGAATATGACAAGAAACAAGACACCCTACCTCTCTCCCAGGGAGACGTTAAATTAAATATAACTTCAGTCAAGATCAAGGAAAAGTCTTTGGTTCAGGTCCGGGGAAACACATGCACTGGGGAATGACAGGGCATTGTAAAATGAGACTGATGTCTGTCTTAGCACTACCTACAGAAACTATGGAATGCTGCCATTGGCTGTTGACACAAAAATTATGGTAATTTTAAAACAGGAAATCCAATATGAAATATTTTTGTTACATTATATAACATGTAATTGTGAGCGTATTTGCCTTTCTCATGCAACAAATAAATCAAATGAATGTTCCTGTGTCTTTGAGTCACCTCTTCAGTTTACCTTAATTATATATTAAAAAAATATTGTGCCAAGAACTCACCTGACACATGTAGTTTTTATACTCAGTGCAAGTAGATGCACTATAGATACCAGTAGATACTACTACAATTTATTATTATTATTATTATTATTATTATTATTAGTAGTAGTAGTAGTGGTAGTAGTAGTAGTATTAAAAGGCAGTGGTATTTAAAGGCAAAAATAATTGCAATGTATAGCTAACATTACTTGAGGGCATTCATCAACATTTGGCAGTTAGCTTGCTGGTTAAAAGCCTTGTTATGTGACTGGTAAACAGCAATGCTAAGTAAGCTTACATTAGCTCTGTACATTGATGAGTGTTAAGCAGTTAACCAGTTGGTTGGTGCTAACCCTTGATCAGCTTTATTTTTTGACATGTATATATCTTCCACACACTGTTCAGGATCAACTCCACATCGTTAACCAACTCCTCATCCAAAAAAAAAAGGTTTCCAATTTTCATAAAATTCAGTGCTTATCATCTGTGTACTTAGCTCTGCCGTATAACGTTTATCACAGGCTATGCCTAAAGATCACCAAATGGGCTTGCAGTGGGGCTGGTTTTCCACAAAAAACATGATTTAACACTTACAGCTATATCAGGAGAGTATCCACATAGCCTTAACAAACTATGTCAAACAAAGTAGAGCAAATTTTGAGCTCAAAAAACCTGATCTCAAAAATTATGTCATGAAACCACCCCCTCCCCACCCAAACACACTCGCACTCTGAGACACATAGAGACACAATTTAAAAAATGAAAGCCTTCAGTACACTGTGCACACATCCCCCCCGCCCAAACACACACACACACACACACACAGAGGCATTTGCATGCTGATGGCAGAGTGCAAAGTACATTCGAAACAAAAGGCTCTCACATGAACAACGACAGGTTTTTTTGTGCATTTTAGACAACAGTAATCTCTCAGCAATACCTTGGTTTTAGGGTAACAATTTTTAATGTCAAAAAGTGCCAATGGTATGCAAAATGCTTATGGTCTGGCTGGTCTGCTTAAGAATTTCATTTCAAAGACCTCACCAAGAGGGGAACAAAAACTCAGAACGCATTACACCTCAGTGACATCATACAGAATCATACAGGCAGAAAAACAACATACAGAAGAACACGCACACAAAATGTTGCAGATCCACTTAAAACCTGCACATAAGATACGGACCTTTGGGCTATTTGAAATGTCTATTTGCACAAGAAGCATCTGCACCACTTTGCACTACGATGTACATTACCCTGTGTCACATTGTACACTCCAATATATTCCTGTATAGTGATGTATATTTCCTGTATAGTTATGTTCTTTTGTATATTTATATGTTTTTTTTCCTTTATATTTATTGCAGCAGAAGTAGTTATTGTTACAGTACAAAGTTGTATTTTCTGTGTCATATCTGCCATATATGTAGCACCGAGGGATGAGGAGAAAAAATATTTCACACCTCTGCACGATTTTAACATCGTGGAAGTGACAATAAAGCTGACTTGACTTGAATTGATACAGGATACACACAAAAATATAATACAGACAACAATATTGGCATGGGTTAAAGGCAGGAACATTTACCTAGCAGGGGGCTTTTTAACTGGTTTAGTGGAGTACAATTACCTGGTTTTTATTTGGAGTAGAAATTGCTCCAAGACCGGGGAACACAATGGTCAAAGGCTTTGATGGAAATGAACCCGCGTCTGAGAACTACACATAGGGAGTACAACACTGGACTGTGATCTGAGTCTGTCAACACTATATTTTTATAATACATACTTAAAGTGCTTGTAAACGTTATCTCACTCACCAGTCTAGTTTGACCATTTAAATTATAGTTGGTCATGCACTGTTTGAAGTAGCAATAACCATTAACTTATTTTAGAATTAGTTAATGGTTAACATTTAGAATTTTATGAAAAACATTTAAAATACTTTTCATCCAAAAAAAAAAGGTTTCCACTTTTCATAAAATTCAGTGCTTATCATCTGTGTACTTAGTTCTGCCGTATAACGTTTACCACAGGCTATGCCTAAAGATCACCAAATGGGCTTGCAGTGGTTCTGGTTTTCCACAAAAAACATGAAATAACACTTACAGCTATATCAGGAGAGTATCAACATAGCCTTAACAAACTATGTCAAACAAAGTAAAGCAAATTTTGAGCTCAAAAAACCTGAGCTCAAAAATTATGTAATGAAACCACCCCCTCCCCACCCAAACACACTCGCACTCTGAGACACATAGAGACACAGTTTAAAAAATGAAAGCCTTCAGTACACTGTGCACACAGTCCCTACCCCCCATAGACAGTACCTTTGTGTTGATTTTTTTAATGTCAGAGGTAGGACAGAGCCACAGCTATCTCATTTGATAGAATAACACTATTAGGATGGATGGCAAAGGTATTTGCAGCTACTGTCATGTCCCAAGCATCTACCAGTGCCACCTTTAGGTCTCCAAACACCTTCCTCTGGGCTAGGTTCTGAACGTGGCCGAACCAGTCGCTCACATGTGTCATCGTTGAGCTCAGCTCCCTGGTGTTCTCCAGCTTGATGACTACCAGGGCCCTGGGTCTGCGGGCCTGCAGTCTCAGTATGGCCTGCCGTATGTTGATGAGCCTCTGGATGAAGATCTCCAGGGGGAAGGGCCGGAAGTGCTGACCCACTCCAATAACGACCACTACATCTGAGCGGCCCTCTCCAGCCGGTACTCTGTCCAGCTCTCTGGATATGTGCACAGTTTTGTTCAAGTGGACATTGTTACCAAACACAAACGGGTGAGCATGCATGCGCCATTTGACAGTGATGTTCTTTTGGGGGTTAACAGCCAGTTTCACAGAATATCTATTAACCGGTGGTACATATTTCAGACCTGATAAAGAAAAAAAAGGAATTTAGAATTACTATACTGGACAATTGTGATGTTTTTCTAATTTTTCCTTTTATTATTTCATTCATTTTTTAATTTATCCTTTATTTGGATTAAAGAAAACTATATTTTCATAAATTATATAATAATAATGCTCTTGGTATAGCACTACCCCCTTTGCTGTTGTGACCCCACTGTAGGATTAATAAAGGATTATCTTATTTTATCTTATAAAATATAATACAATGTAATATAAATTATAATATAATAATACATTACATTATATTGTGTTCATCTGGTTTTGTTATTTTGCCAGCTATAGTTAGTTGTTTGAAAGAACACAGAAATACAAAAAATTTTCCCTTTCATGTTGACTTGCTAACCAAGTTAGTTAGCTAGCATGCAATCAGGTGTTTCTTTGCTACAGTGATGACAGGCGCTAGCTACTGAAATGTTCTTTTATCTATGTAAGATATACAGGAATATTTTAGGCAGTTCAACCAGTCCTTAGGACAAAATCCTAGGAGAGTTTTGTGTTGTGTCTTCAAGTGTTTGATAAATCCAGAGGAATATGTTAGTTCACATATATTTTTTCATAAATGTACCCACAACTTTATAAAAAGTATTGATGAATGAGGTCCATTGTGTTTTCATAATCCTAGAAAGTAAAGGCCCCATAAATTGTGATAAATGAAGTGGTTTCATGATTACCAGGATGAAGTCAAACACCTTCCATGGTCTACCCGATCAGTAGATCAAAAAATAATTGAAAGGATAATTAAAAAGAATCAAATAAATAATTTTAAAATGATTCTTTATGTGGAAGTTCTGGAAGGGTGCTGTAAAAGTCTATCTTTTCCATTGCTCAGATTAGTTGAGGCTCTTCTTATTGGCAGAGAGTTGTTACCTTTCAGCTTTTTTTCCAAATATTCTACCCACTGACGTACAGTTGAGTCACCCAGAAGATACAGTCTCTTTCCCTGTAGACATCTATTAATGTCACCTTCACTGCGGAAGTGACCGTTCTTGCAGAAGGAGGAAATCCATTTATTCGCAAGGAAATATCCACTTGGAAAAGGGGATATCATTCCTGCCTCACACTTTTCAGTTTTTCTGTGGGCTCCAGCTGACAGAGAGAAACAGAAAGCAAAAAAGGGGATGGGGGAAGGGTAGTGTATAGCACATTATGCTTGTTTTTATATATATGATCTTTGTGCTGTTGTGTTCCTGAACTGTTAAACAAATTGTACGAGTCATGTGTTTTAAAATAGTACATGGGTTTTAAAAGATCAGTACGCTCCAGGGAGGCAGATGGTGGGGGGAAGTGGAGGGTACATTTCGTAGGGACCCCGATCCGTCCCCACCCGTGGCACCACTGTGGACTCCTGTGAAGCCGTTCACCTTAGCAATTTCATGCTTATTCCAAGTCTGCAATTGTATTGTGAGCTGCGTTTCCCCACAACAGATGGTAAGTGGTTTTTAATCTATTTATTGCATTGTATCAATTACTGTGAATTTTATTTTCTTTACTTTTCTTTGCTGCCACTATACTATAAAAAGGAAAATGACTCTAAATGCAATACACAATGGAATCAGTGAAATGCAGTACCTTAATGAAAAAAGTCAACTCAGAAGTGGCCCAGGTGAGAGAAATTCCCAGACAAATATAGACGCTAACATGACACTAACAGCAAAGTGTAACACTATCACCTTAATTGTGTGTGGCATCCAATAATCTGAGCTGTTTTACATTATACATTATTACAGTATTTATTTTACATGATAAAGTTTGTTAATTTCATCCTCCAAAATGAGACTTATGATTGAAAGACGATGTTTGACAAGACAGACATTGGTGAAGGGAGACATACCAGCACAACTGATGACTGTCAGGGAAGAAAATTTGTTTTTTATTTGTAGTCCAATCCATTTCCTTTAAAAGAAAGTTACAAATAACATATTCAGACCATTACATTAGCCTTGGAGTGTTTAGGTTACATCATTATGATTATGCATAAATAACCATCCAAACATTAGCATACATGTGTGCCTTTATGCTTGCTTAAATACCAAACATTTAATTACCTACCTCATGTAAAAGAGTAAGAAACTGGGCATTCATTCTGTTTATTCTAGAATAGAAGTCAGGCAGCTAATTGGGGTCTGTGGAACCTCGGTCAGCGAGGACCCTCCCACCTGTTTTGGCCTTGTAGCATTAACGGTGTCTTACCGAGCCAGGAGCTGAAATTCATCTTTGGTGAGGTTTGGCACTGGGTTATTTTGGGATCGCATGGTCTGCAGGGAGCTGCAGGGCAGGGTTTGGGGTTTGATGCAGGCGTAGTACTCCCCATCCTCCTTCTTCCTGTACTCACAGAGAGCCTTGTCTGTGTCCAGGCGTATGCCGCACTGAGACTCCTCCCTCTTGCTGCCATTGATGAAGGTTCCTGTGTATTTGATCTTACCATAATTCCCAGCACTGACTCTCTTAAGGACATGGACTGCCTCTGAAGAATGAATCAGTCGCAGAGAGACCCGCACGGCTCCGGGCCAGAACAGTGTGAAACTCACACGGTAGGAGCCATTGAGGAGGTCAGTAACGTACCCCGATGATGAGGCCTGGAGATTTGGTGTGTGGATCCGGGCCAGGATGAAGTCCCCTCCTTGCTTTTTTGGGTGCCCCTCATAGTCCCTCATCTCCACCAGCACGTTTAAAGTGTCCCCCACACAGTACTGGTCTCTGGGGTTCTCCAGCCTGGCTGTGCTGTGCACAGCACTGGAGGACTTCAGGAGGGAGGTAAAGTTTGGGGCTGCAGGGAAATCCCTCCATATTGATGACAGGACATCATTAACAGTCAGCTCTGTGTATGGAGCTTCACTTATCTCCTGGAGACAAACGACAGTGAAATGTAATATTATAAGAGGACAAAGCAGCGAAAATGCAGTTTTGAAATTGGGAAAACTAAAATTCGGAGAGCACATCTTTAAAGTGCAGCTGTGTCTTCCACACCTGGGAGCTGGAGTCCCTGTTGAGCTGTCCACACAAATAAAGCAACAGTCATATCATTGTAGTGTAGTGGTTAGGGGGAAGGCTACAGGTTACAGGTTCCCAGGTAGGGCATCACTGATGTACTCTTCTAATTAATGCTGGTCTACAGTAATTGCCAGGAAGCAGGCAATAATGTAGAATCACTATCTTTGCACAAAAAATTGACTCTGTCCATTGAAGCCCATGTTAAAACACTTTTCTTTGCCAACCTATTCCAAATGCCACAGTCACATTTTTAATGTCTATATCTTTATAATATAAGTACCCATTACCATTCACACCCTAAAGTCATGGTAAGACATTCAAGTATTGTTACCATTTCTCGTGTCCATTTATTCATTGCAAAAAAATACAGGGAAACAAAAATAAGTAAACATATAAAACTTAAAATTAGATTCTTCGTCCAACAGAAGCATCCCATTCTTTCAAAAACAGGTTCCTCATTCAATGGATACTCTTGATAAGCATTCTGTATTAAAAAAGAAAAAAAAAGTTAATAAAACACATTTTCTTAATAGCACAGTGTAATAAACTAATGCCACCCAAACAGGAATACTGGGAGAGCACCATGCATTTTATGGTCACATGCTCAATCTTTTTTTTTTTTTTTTACACATGTCTGTGTGTGTTTGTTTATGTATGTACATATATGTTACCATTCATGATGTTACCCTTCAACCCCCATCATGTAGCCTTTACTGTCATGCTAATGAAAAATGAAGGAAAGCTTTTAGTCAGGTGAGTGACTAAAGTGCCCCTCAACATAGCAGCAAATTACTATAACTGCCACTTCCTCTGTATGAACATCCATCCCATAACTCGTGCCCGCTTCCTACCTGAGCTCACATGTAGAGTTGCATGCCCCTGTGAGCAACTCTGTCAGTTTTATATTCAAAAAACTGATTTTGAGGTAAGAGAGTTAATGTTTTTGACAGCATCTATTTTCGACTTGTGATGATTGTGGTTTAGCTGGCATTACAAAACTTATATTTGATTAAACACCAGTCTTTCAGCTTATATTTAATGCATTTCATGAACATGAATTTCAAGTCTTCATGCTACAACATGGACGACAGGTTCGGAGATAGACTTTCAAAAGTTTCACAACAATCCCCTAATTTACGATTAAGGCTGTTTCGTGTATTTTCTTGTATTTTCCAGCATGCTAAACAATGGAAGAGAAAACATGACAAGGGAGTGGTGCAGATATTCTCTAAAAAGCCTCAAATGAGGTTGTACAGGGTAGAACAAACATTGGAGGATTTGGAGGAGGATCTAAAAAACTGAATGGTGAAAATGTTCAAACTGAGGCACATGAATATTGTTCTCAACACCTTTCAATCTGTGCTTATTTTCAGCACAACAGTGTCTTGGATGTCACTAACAGGTAAACGTAGTTGGCAGTACTTAACAATGTATTCATTCTTTGATACGCGATTCCCTTGTTTGAGAAGTAATTTTAATTGATAAAAATCGAAATATATATTCTTCACGGGCGTTGCAGTCGTGGGGGATGCGTCCTCGGCACTTTCTCCGGATCATCGTTTTACCCAACCAACGCTCGCTCAGCTGTCTTGGTACCGCTCCGTTTACATTGGGACTCAATGTTGTGGTGCTGGGTCGAGGGGTCGGACACGCAAACCACTGAGCTATTAAATGTTGTGGTTGTGATGTCACCGTCCCACTATTATTGAATTCCACGAACACCTAATGCCTCTCGGATTAAGTATCCTATTTTCACATTTTAAACTCACATTTCTGCTCTCTCGTTTTCCAAACCTTCGGTTTGCTAACACATATTTACATACATTATAGGCTTATATGAGAACAATTGTCAAGCTGCGCTATATTTGTCTTGTAAACATACTGTATGTAACGGCAGTCGCGTTTGCTTATGCGACCACCTCGTGTACATGTAAATACATTATCGATCCTGCTTCCATATTGTAGACCATTCAATTCAGAAACAGCCCCATCTACAAAGCAAACTGAATATGATATCGTTGTCATTTTCATCAGAAACAAACTTTATGGATGTAGACAATGTATTTCTATTTTATTTTCAAAATTCTACAGTGATGAAAACGTACTTCGGCCTATGAAAACACAACAATGATCCTCGCCTCAAAGTTTAGTGTTTCGTTTGGAGGCTATAAATCTGATACCACGCTACATGACCCCTCAGCGTGGCCGAGAAAAGCACAGTCACACCCATACCCTGCAGGCGCGCTTTCTCCTTCAGTTGCACCCTGTTGCTGGGTGTTTTCGTAGGCATGAGTAATTTGTATTCTATGCAAATCATCCTTTCTACTGGAAATAAATATAAGGTTAAAAGTACACTAAAACAAATCATGTAATACATCCAGTGAGTTAGAACGAGTAATGGTTTCAAGCGATACTTTTTTTTTTTTAAATTTTTGAATTAAGTTTTTAAGGATATTTAAATTTACATTCCGATGTCCCAATTGTATACTTAACCTTTAACTTTGGCGCAATAAGTGTTGCATCACAAAAATGTAATTGTTCATTTTAAAATATGACGAGAAGGTAGCGCTTTAATATGACACACTGAAATGGACTACTGCGGTTGTCACTTTATTTTCGTTACATGCATTTTCGTATTTTTTTTAAAAGTAATGTAGACTACGTTGTACATAGTTTTCTTGATCAAGAGCCACAAAAACTCTTCATCATGAAATCGAGTGTTTGTAACCGAACTTGACTATTCCTGTCAGCATAGTATATTAGCGTATACATTTATGTTTAAATTAAATACCCAGTGTATACAGTTACTAAGGAAAACAAAATATGTAATCAGTAGACAAAAATCTCACCTGTAGAAGAAATTATTTGTGGATCCTATTCAGGGCACACCAAAAAGTTCATATCCAAAACAGGTTCGTAAATATACAGGATTTGTATCAACAGCAGTGCACTCTTCTAATATATTCTCATAGGTGCTATCACAGCGCAAATCGCATTAGTCAGTTCAGCTGCACACTGCCAGCTTCGCTGCGGTACATTGTTGTTGAGATACAATACGTGTTCTACATGGCGAAATAAGTAATTGAGAATGTATTCTCAGTCAAGCACTGTTGACGTAGACCTGAACTTTTGCGTGGGTGCTGGTTGCTGCGTCCTGCTTTTTGCCTCCCGGTTCCTGGCTAATAGGTTAGTAGTTTGGATTAAGTCAATTTCACTCCTGCAGTTTCTGTGTTAGCTATTCCAATACTTGGTGCTGATCCTGCCTGCATCTTCACTATTTGGCAAACTACAGTCGTAATAAATACAACATACCCAGCATTAAGCTTAACCACACGACTTGCCCGGTGTAAGTAGCTATAGCAAAGACATTTCTAGATAAGAACGGTTTATGTTTACAGATTTAATCCTACTGGTTTTGTGAGGTGATGTTACTTTGGCAGCCAGTCAGTATATTGGTAAATCACGACTTAATTGCAAATTTAAATTCAACACCTGATGTAATTTGTTGTAACTAAGATATTCGTTTTTAAAAAACTTTTTCTTTTCTTTTTTTCAGATTAACAGGAAGATAGGACTCTATGGATCTAGTACAGGACAGCATAGCCGGAGTATTGATTAAGAGTCGTGAAAGACATCATGACCAGAACTACATACAGGAGCGGACACACGCGATAAGCTATGCATCTGTCACTGGACTCGTGTTTCAACTTCAGAATCTAACAGTTCCCACTGTGAGTTCTTACAATGGTTCTGTCTTTGCAAGAGTTAACAAACGATGTGGTTTTATTACCCCATTCCCGGATTTGGTTCTTCCCTCCACTGCCAGAGCACTGTAACATGGGTATTCATTTGTGTATGCAAAAATGTAACTATGTAAGCCTAGTTAGTAATGTTCAATGAGTTAAGGCATAACGTGTTGGATAATCGAACTCATTTCCCTAATAGTTATAATATTACTTTTGTTAATGTGTTAGTGAACTTAACATAAATCTTTGGGTAGCCTACACGGCTGCTGTTTGTTATTATTGCCACAACAATGGTGACAATATTTGTGTTTTGGTAGTAAATCTGGCTATAAATGCAGTCTTTTCTGAATTGAACTCAACAAAACACAAATATTGTCACCTTTGCTGAGAACATTTATGAGCAAGTGATATTTTACCCAGCAAACATGTTGCAATGTTTAGTTATACTTTAAGATAAAATCATACAGTCCTCTCAGTGAACCTGTGGTTTCCTTCTCCATTTCCCAGAGAGCAAACAGTGTTTTATGGATGTTAATGTTTTAGTTCCCCAGTATTAGGAACTGTTAAAAAAAATAAAATTAAATAAATAAATAAAAAAACATTGTTAGAAACTTGCATATAGATTCACCATCAGCTTCTCTTGATGCATTGAGTAGTTTTTAAGAATGTGTTTTCATAAGTGCTGCATGACCCAACCTGCCTTAAAGCCCCTCTTTCCACCTCCTCAACACCCTACCCATCCTCTCCATCCTGGCCATGTCCGCATGGAGTGGACGCACCTGAGTTTTACACATTATAATTGTGTGAGCTTGTGTCTTTCAACAGCCGTATTAATTCCATAGAAAAGGTACAATAGTCAAAATCAAATCTAAAAAAAAACAAAACTACCAATCACAAGTATTAGTCGATTAATCATGTGATCAGTGTAGTAGCCCTGGGAGGTTGTTAGGAGTAGCTGCACTTCATTTCATTTTGTATTTCCTTGTTTCCCTCATATCTTTGTCCCACCACCTTGTTACAGCTTGATTGTTTTATTGATTCATTGCTAGCAACTGATCTGTTTCACCTGCCCATCAGCTCACCTGTTCCCTGTTTCACTTTAACTGTTCCATTTATATCCCTGGTGTTTTTTTTTTTGTTGTTGCGAGTTTGTCTCTGTTACTTTGTTTCCAGTCATGCAACAATGAGCACCGGCCCCATGCTCAATAAGACACTGTTGTATAAGTCAACAACAAGCGGGAGGGTCCTCCCCACCCCAATTTCCACAGACAAACTACTGGCTGTATGAATTTAGGTCAAATACCACCAAGTTTTGTGAACGCATATTCTGTGTACTGTGATTAAACAAACTGTCCCAGATGAAATAATATCGTAGTGTAAACCAGAAAACAAAAAACACAAGAACTATGAGAAATCAAAAATAATCCTGTAGCAATGACAAAAAACTGTTTGTACAAGGTGTGCTGTTGAGGCACAATGACTCTGCTCCTTCAAACATTTACACAAATTTAAAGCAGCTATTTAATTTGTTAATTTGGTTTGCTTTTTTCCTCCTCCTGTTTGTTTTAGTTTTCCCCTGTTTAATTTTTAATATTTAAATATTTGCATTATTTAAAAATTTGGTACACAAATTAAATTTATTGAGTGAGATGTGAGAAACTCCAAAAATGGCCTAAATGTCACCAGCTCTTAACGTGACCTATGTACTGATATGGCTCCCAAACACACTGATGATACTGTTGCTTCAAACAGCATGGACTCGTCCTCTGGCAGGTAGGTGAGAATCCAGATGTTCTCTAATGCAGCATAACAAATGAAAGGGTTTCTCTCCTGGCCTGAGACTTTTGATTCAAGCCCCTGTCTCATTATCTTATATCTAAACTCTTATCTTAAAAGAAAAAGTCATTTCTAGAACTCTTAAAGGTTTTTCATTTTTCCTGCAGGGGGAACACTTAAAGGTTCATCTTAGATTCAGACATCTTTAAGGTGGTCTTTATATAACCCTCAGAATAAGTTCTACAGAGAATCTATGAGTTGAAATCCACATCAAAGAAGACCCTTTATGGGTTCACCCAGCAGGACAAGCGAAGAACCCTTTAGGAACCTGTTTTTTTTCTAAGTGTATTGTCCTGATCTGAATACCAGTCTATAGCGATCATCTCCACACCCTGCCCTCTGCTCAGTTACCTACTGTCCAGGGCATTAAGATGTAATATCTGTTGTTTTAAAATTCACAGCAAAACGGTCCTGCTCTTTCCTCTTCTCCTTTGTTGTACTATATTCATGTTTTAGACTAGCTGCACTCTGAAGGTTGGGGTTAGGTGTTGCTTATTTACCTTCCTGAAAGAAATTCAGCGCAATGGCAGATACGTCATGGAATGACTATGGTATCAGCATTCACATCAGCAACCATTCTGTGACGTATCTTCTGCCATTGCGCTGAATTTCTTTCAGGAATGTAAATAAGCAACACTCCCGGACTGCTGGAAAATGTGATACAATGCACACTGTAAATAGCTGTCATTTTTTTTAAGGTCAGTGGATTTTTATTGAGATGTAAATAAATGTCAAACATCGCAAACATTTGGAGTGCCGCTTTTGCAGCAGCGTAAGTATTGTTTGATGCAATTCACAGAAATACACACTTGACCCTGAGCTGGGTTGTATACCAGATGTATAAGTACTACGTAATCAGTAGGGCTGCCCCCTATTAGTCGACCAAACCATTAGTCGATGAGAAGAATCTTAGTCGACCAAGTTTTCAGTGGTCGGTTAGTCGCAGAAAAGAAAAAAAAAACCCTCAAATTCCGTTCCGGGGTTGCACCTTTGAAAAGTTATTAGACTATGTCGGGTAGGAAAGCATCCAAAATGCGTGAAAAAAATATTAAAATTGCCATTTATGGGTGCGGCAGAGCAGCAGACAGAAGGAGAGAACAATGAAATGAAGATATAGTTGGAGGACCGAACCAAGGTTGACTCTGGGCCACTGACATGGTGAAAAAATGAGCAAGGCTATCCTAAGCTTTCCAGAGCATTTTTTTTCCATTTAGTTTTTTTAAAAAAGGTTTTTCTTAATTTACCATTTGTTTATAGGGTTATTGAGCTGGTGTTTCAAGTTCATAATTTGTGTGATGTTATACTGTGTTGAGATAAATCAGCAAAATTGCTTGCAAAACCTTGCTGGTTGTTCCGACACTTTGAGAATCATTACCACTTTTGCCGTTAACAGGCGGCTGGCTTAATGTGCGCGCTCCTAAAATTTATATTTTAAATGCTCATTATTACGGTTTTATATTTCTTGGTAAAGTACCACAGTATTAACAATGTTACTTACAACATTCTTTCTCAGCCCTGGAACTCATACCATTTTCTGATTTCCCAAATATATATGTATTTCAATAATTAAATTAATATCATAAACGTGCGACGACTAGTCGACTAATGGCTTGAACAAACGACCACTAGTCGAATAGGAGAATCTTCAGTCGGGGGCAGCCCTCGTAATCAGCCTACCCAAATCCCTCCCCTTCAGACTCGGGAGGAAACGTTGAGAACAATCTTTGCAATTCCTCACACGCCCAATGCCACATTAATCACATATTGCCTTGCCATACTGCTTTCAGAGGAACACAAAGTCAATGCATGGTCTGTTCACGAACCTGTTTTGTCTAGACATTTATGAGAGACTGCCAGTGAGCGACAAACCAATTAGCTTAACCAATACTCACTACCTGACCTTTGCAAGACTGAGACAATTACCGCCTCTCCAGTGTGGACCTCCAGCTATACTAACACACATGCACAACCCACACCACAGCACCTAGCCTTTAGTCCATGCACATTCCCAGGACTCTGGAAAGATTTTTTCCCTTCATCCCCAGTTTAACAATCCAATTTGCCAATCTCCCACTTGCATCCCTTTCCCATCGACTTCAGGAGGAGAGAGCTCTTGACTTGACTGACCTGGATTGATAAACAAGTGATTAAAACAAATGATTGAAAATTAGCCCTTTTTTGTCAGTTTTCAGATTAGTTTTGTCTCTTGAAGAGCACATGCAATATAATCCAAACAGACTCAAGTCTCTTCAAGAGTATATTTTATTTTATTTGGACATGAAGTAATGCATGCCAGAAAACTTTTGCTTGTTTCCAATAAAATAAAAAGTAAAGCCTGTGTTCTCTTCTTTCAGCAACTTGCCACACATTTGTTAGGATTTTGTCAAAGGAGTAAGATTTGACTTCTTATTAAAGAAACTTCCTCCGTCAGTACAGATTTCAGTACCTGTGCCAATAATTGTCAGAACTACTGGGTTTTTGGACTGTGTTTCTGTGCGGTTGCCGTGCTTTCCCTGGGTCAGACCTCTGCCTGCTATTCTACCTAGATTCCTGGATTACGACTCTGTACCTTTACTGTGCCAACCTGGTTTGTACCTTGATTTTGGATTCTGGACTGTGCTCTGCTTGTTAATAAATTTCTTGTGAGCTTACATCCGCATCTGAGTCCACGCTTGAACGCTGACGATAATAGTTCAATAGACTTTGATCCGCATTGATCTGCAACTCTTTTCATCACAAACATATCTTATAAACAAAGAAGCCCATTTAAAGAACTGAACAGACAACTTCAGATAACATCTTGGGAGTTTTATGGTTGTGCTGCCTGTTGCCAACAACTTGGAATTCTTCACATTGTACATAGAATTGTGTCCACAGTCAACTTATGCTTCTACTCTCACAATTACGCAGATCTTTTTTTTTAATTTTTAAAGGAGAGCAGCCAGGCCACCCTCCTTGTTATTTATTTTGTCAGTTGGAAGGCAGAGAGGAGCATAGCAAAGAAAATCAGAGCTGGGTGTTAAACGCAGGTCTCCCAGGGGCCATATATGGTTGAGACCACAGCGCTACCACTATCCTGTCTCACCTCGAAGTAGTTAAGATTTCAGGTGCTCCGGAGTGCATTTTCACAGAAGACATAATCACTTATGCAGGAATTTAATTGCTGAACTCTGAAAGAGCACCTATGCCCAGATCTTTGAGCATGTTGCCATACAATACATCTTTACATTGGCATTCAGTGTCAGGTAAGGAGTATTTGAGGTTCTCCAGAAGACTGACATTACCAGTACTTCTTCTGAAATCCATCATGTGATGGTACAAATGAAGGGTTTACCCTTCATAATAGTGGCCTCCAGCAGGAACAGACAAGGAACAATACTGTTAATGTGTATTAAAAATGTATGCTGTTGTGGAAAAACAGTCATGAGGTCAGAAAGATAAATCTCTGAAAATAAAAAGCTTTACTCAAACAGCGATAAGGTAGCCATGCCTCACCAAATGAGGAGCTGAGCAAAACCTGTCATTATATTTATACAGAGACTCTGAATATGTGGAGCCTGCATCTGGCTGGTGATTTTTTGAAAACAACGTACAGAGAAAGAAATGGTCTTTGTTCTTCTAGGGTTGCAGATGTTGCTTTTTCTACACTTGATAATTTCAACACATTTCGATCAGTGACATCACTTTGGGAGTGACATCACAATATGGCCCTGAACCCCACATCCATGTCCTGTAATCAGGCATCTTGCAGACTGTTCGCAGCCTCGCCAGTGGGGTATGCTACCTGGCCCCCCAGTAGATAAATGAGACAGAACCATACACTGGGTGAACAAAAGGCTCTTGTTAACTTTTGCAAGATCATGATAATTCTCACATTTAACCTTTTGCATTCACATTACATTCCTGTCAGTCCTGTATTCTTCTAGGGGGACCCTGTGAATTGTCATTCAATTGAAACTTCAAAAAACACTTTAATTAAGATGTTTGGAGTGCTAAAAATTCTTTGAAAAAGGGTACTACTGATAGAGAGAGAAAGCGCCACTACAAAGATGAATGACTGACAATCGCTAATCGTAGGGTCAAGGCATGAATTAAGAACCTAAAAGTGGTATGTGATCTAGAATGTTTTTTTTTCAACATTCAGCTTTTCATAATATGGCTATTACACACACACACACACACACACACACATAAACACACACACACACACAAAAACATATATATCCAGGGTTATGTTGAAGCTTTTATTTAGCAGCAGTAGAAATCTATTAAGAAATATATTCAAGATACTTAACATATCTGAGGCTATTTAAAACCATACATGTCAAAAGCACACACACCCACGCTCTTCTCCAGACCACACAGAGTTCAAACATTGTAAAGTCATATGCTTTTTATGTTGCTTATTTACCAGATTATGTAATAATGCTATCAGATTACAGCACTTAAAGAGATAAGACACATAACCTTGAATTTACTTCTTGTTACTCCAGCCTGCTTGCATAGTTGATGTGACTGTGCTTTCAAAATCTGTTACATTATTAACATGCTTAGTTCATACACCCAAACATCCATCCACACACAGACACACACACAAACAATTATATACTTTTCTGACACCAGCACCGACCACCATGAGACTCTTCCAACAGCTGCAAACGAGAAGTGAACACTAACACAAAGGCTTAATTCACAGGTTTCAAGGTTTCAGTAAAAAAAAAAAAAAAAAAAAATTCAACTGAAGTTGTTTGCTGTTTCAGTTTGTGCATAGAGCTACAACCACCACCAACAACAACGACCAAACCACCACCTCCACTGCTTTGAACTGAAAGTGATCTGAAGCCTATGTCTATGGAATACTGTGATTTATCAGTTCAGCATTCTGTGTTGAACTGGCATTGAAGATTATTAAGATATTATTAAAATTAAGCTATTCCTGAGAAGATCAGAAAACATAAACCCTATGCTTAAACTCTAAACTATGAGCTTCAGTGTAAATTCCCCCAACCTACCCAACCCCCAAAGACCCACAACTCCTATATTGCCCACATTGAAATGTCCCAAATCTCCATTGCCTGAACGAAGAGACGGGGGATATTCACACATTCATAGCTCTGTAGGGATAGAATAGCAGTTTGCATCAGACTGAGACTTTTAGTAGGAACACGGGTCTGCATCAATCTCGCAGTCCTGACAAGTCCTGACAAACCCCGCCAGTTAACACACCTTCACCGTTACCTCCAGGACATACTCAACTTAAAAACAAATGAATGCGCATCTTTGATGCAACTCCAGAATTTTCTACTGAAATACAATCACCGAACTTCAGGGTTATATATTATATTCAGTTTGTGTAATATAAAATATGATGATAATTATTATTTTTTGTTACACAAAATAGCTGTACATTTCCTTAAATAGGTCTGCAGGGGTACACCTAGACGGCTTCTTTATTCCGGAAACCTGAATGTAGGAAAAAGGGAAACAACAAAAGGAAAAAAAAACACTGCACCTTCACGATTATACAAGTGAATTAAATGCTGTCATTAAGATAAACACACAATTCCCTGGTCCATTGATGTGGAGAAAAAAATACTTTTCCTTCTTTAAATAATACATTGGGCTTTGGGATATTATGTGAGAAGTTAAAAGAAGTTTTTCACTCTCCACTGGTTTAAATGGAAATATAGAAACAATATGAATTTAGATATGTGGGGCTTCACTGCTGGGCGATTAACCTCTCTGACCCTTTGAAATAAGTTAATACATGTTAAAATATGACATAAAACTACTTATATATTATATAATGAATATATAATCTTAACCAAGGTTGAAAAAGTGTCGAGTATTAAAAATGCAATACTTTTTGCGACATTTACACAGTGTGCAAGATCATTATTTTAAGGCTAGCCCTGTCTCAGTGTTGCGTTTGTCTTAATTTGTAGGTTCTACAAAACCAAAAAAAAACTGAACTTTGTAGAATGGTTAGAGTTACACAATGCATGATGCCTGATTCAGAGGTGGGCTACAGCTACAGGGAAGGGAAGTGGTGGGAAGTCAGTAGATATCTGGGAGCTGAGGGTAGTTCCTGTCCCAGTACCCGCTGGAGTACAGCCAGTCCAGGGAGCCAATGTGGGGGTTGGGTCCTTGGTGAAACCACCTGGGGAAATGAGTCACACCCTCAGTTATCGTGCAAACACACCACAACACTCTCATTAACATGATCATAGTCATACAGACGAACTGTTGCAACCAACGGCACTCATAACACACTCAAAGGCGTGAAGAAACACAAAAGCATGCCCACCAAAGTGGACCATTGCTGTGGAACAAAGCATTATATATATATATAATAATATATATATGCCTACACCTGTCAGACCACTGCACCTCCGGCATTCTTTTTGATTTAAAAAAAAAAAAAAAATTTAACTAAAAAGTCCAAGTTCAAACTTGAAGGTGGCAACACTGAGTGTCACTGATGTCCATTCAAGCATTTCACATGGATCACCGAAAGAGCCAAAACAATGAAACTGAAGTATGAGGTGTGGCTATTAAATAATGAGACTGAGAAAAACTCACCTACTTCAAGTGATGGGTAACAGCGAACTGAAGACGCGAGTGGACTGAAACTTTAAGGGGTTGTTTATGCTTGCCCATTGGTCAATGCACACCATGTGTTTCGCACGTGCACGCTGTGGTTCGACTTATATAAGTCCAGCCTCGTTATTTAATAGCCACACCTTGTATATCATAACTCAGGCTGCATTTCTTACCCTCACTATACTATACAGGAAATTATTTCATTTCTTTAATGAGGCCAAATGCGTAATGGTCTCTCATGCCAATGGTAGAAAAGCACTAGCGTTTCTTCACCCTTAAACCAAAGTCTGTGGGAAAGGGAAGTGGACAGGGCTCTCATATTAATATATATGACATGTCATAATATATATGTCTTTGGAGTAGGGACATACACAGACACACACTTAAAATCAGCTAATGGGTCATGATTCAGTCACTACTTCTTTGTTAGTATTGAGGGGAATTTCAGAATTAATGTCTACACTAAGTACCTGATCTTCTATCATCAACACTACAGGTCGTGGCTAAAAAGGTGGAAACACCAATATGCAACAACATGAAGTCACTTAATGGGGCGACTGGAACGCCGCGTGCTGGCTCGTGCTGGGTAACGTCAATGCTACGCATATCAAAATGCTGGGTGACCCTGTGGATAGAGGCCCTGTCATTTTGGAAGGTCCAGCTGTGAAAGCAGGGAGGCAAAAAAATGCCACCGGGAGTGAGGGTGGACACTCAGAATCATTCGAGATTTCCATCGATCCTGCCTTCTAAAGGGAATGAGTGCACTGAACCCATGCCAGGAAAATGCAACCCAAAACGTTAATGAATCACCAGGAGCTCTTCACTGTTGGAGCCGAGCAGTCCGGCCTTCAAGATCTCCTGATGCTTATTCCACAGGTGCACACTTGTCCAGGATATTGTGAGGGCTGCCCATGTACTGCATTTCCGATACTGTACTGTACTGGTGCACTATCCAGGCAAACATGCCTGAATACGGAAACTTGCAGAGCTGCTCGTCTGTTTAGCTTTGCTGTTCACACACAAGCGCGGGTGACACAATCCAGTAGTACGCGGTTCCGATGGCAGTTGTCCTTGCGTCATTACTGATGAACGTCTCAAGAACCTCAGGCTGAATTCTCCTTAGACGCTGTTCCTCAGGATGCATCAGCAAGTTCAGCAGTCTTCATTACTGGAGCTTCTCCCAACAGTGCTTCAACAGTCACCTGACCATCAAAGCCAATGAGGTCTCATCTTCTGGCAGTGCGAGCCATAGTCACATGCACCAAGGCCTGACCAGCATTTTGCACATGACCCCGAGCATGCTTGGGTGTTAACTGCCTAACTGACTCGGGAACTACACCTATGTATGAACTACACCTGCTTTCATCATACTTTGTGTACTGCAGTTAGCCAAGTGTTTCCACCCTTAAGGCCACCACCTGTACATGGTGCTGTGTGAAATCAATCAAAATCAATCGTCATTGGGTACAACCAGGGGCGTCACCTGTCCGTACTTCCTGGGGTATGTCCCCTAGTAATAAATATGACTGATTTGACGAACATGATTTCAAAAAATAATTTGTTTTTTTACAATTTATCATGAATGGGGAAGTGAGTGCTGAGGGCCTGTGCCCTTGCAGTGTCTAACTACAGCAATGCCCCTGGGTACAGCATCATTTGTGTGTTGATCTTGCTGCTTGTGTTAGGCGAAGTCCAGTGCCCATTCAATGCAGCTTAACATCGGTACAGACATATGCTTCACTGCACAGATGCATTAGCTATCAGTGAAAAGCAGATCGTTTAACCTGTGCTTTCACAAAGACAGGGCCACAGTATTTACGACTGGTGCAGAATTGTAACGACTAAAATTCAAGCACCGAATTGGCCATGCTGATTATTTCCTGGCATGCCATTTACCTGGTCTCAAGTATTTTTAAATCCCCCTCCCAGAATTCCTTCAGCAGCATATTATCAGACACAGGTTACTGGGCTCCACACCAATTACTCAAAATTGTCATATTGGAGAGGAATTGTAGAGTTTTTTTAAAAATAACATTCCATTTATTTAACTATACAAATCAACAAAGAACCATTTTCAGGTTTTGCACAAATATTGCATCTTTTCCAGTACTCAAAGAAGACCTTAAGCACCACAGAACTACAATACCAAAGCACACCACAGAGCACCAAGCGACACAAACCTGGGGCCAAGAGCAGGGTTTCTGTAAATACAAAGGGCAAAAGAAGGAAAAAGAAAGAAAATTGGGGTACTTATTATTAAAGACGCAGCAGAACCCAAGATACCACCACGGGACTGATTAAAGAAAAAAAGCCATAAATAAATAACATAAAAATGCATCTGTATACATCAAAAGAAAATGGGCAACAAACACATGTAATTCTTAGAGTAAATAAAACTTACTTGGTAAAGCTGTCAAAGTAATTACTTTTTTTTTTAAAGATTATTTTTTGGGATTTTTTCAACTTTATTTGACAGTTACAGTAGAGAGGCAGACAGGGAATGCAGGGGAGAGAGAGGGGGGAGGACATGCAGCAAAGGGCCTTGGCTGGATTTAAGGCTGGGCCGCTGCGGTAAGGCCTTGGCCTTATGTGGCATGCGCTCTACCGGATGAGCTACCGGGGCGTGCCCAAAGTAATTACTTTAACAAATATGTACACGTTTAATTCGCAAAAACATGAGTAAGTCTGATCTCAGCTGACGGAACAGAATGGCTGCCACATGCCAACACCCAAAGGGGCTCAAAGACACTGAATTATTTAAAGATGGGAGCGCAGAGCGGACGCTTTCATTTTGTTAACTGACCTCGTTTTCCACTCCTCGTCTGATTTTGAGCGAATTTTGCGTGCTGCTCTCTGCTTTTCTTCTAGCCGCTTCTTCTCCTCACTCGCCAGATCTCACATGGACAAAAAAATATACAAAATATATAACCATAATAGTCATACCACACCAAGGAAAATCAAGAGAGTAAAGTAATACTGTGAAAATTATGAGGTTTACTTCACATTACCTATGTCCCCATTCTCCATGGCACGAATGTCGGGCCTTAACCTGCAGTCTGTCTTGGGAATGACACCCTCCATGTCTTTGTCCATCTCATTCAGCTGCATGGCGAATGAGGTGAAGCTGTACATCTGCCATTAGGTTGCGTCAAAACAGAGTGTCTCACAGTCAGAAAACGCAGAGAACTACAATCAAGAGCCACCACAATAAAAGAATCTCTCATTAAATTCACAAATGAACAGTTACAATTCCATTTTTTGGCTTTCAGCAAACGCCCTACTCCAAAGGACCTATACAGCTCACATTTCTGCACACTATCCATTTACACAGCTAGATATTTATGTTTAAGGCAAATTCAGGCGAAGTATCTTTCACAAAGCTGTACAATGTCAGTGCCCTCAACTGGATTCAAACCTGCAACTTCAGTGTTCACAAGAGCAGCTTCCCTGGCTATTGTACTGCACCACTGCCCAATTCAAAACTAGGAGCCGGTTCCATTGGCTCAAAGCTTTGATCAGGCAGACCTGATGTTAGGGTCATTAAGCACAAGCTGAGCAGCAGCTCCACAGCAGGTGTGGAGGCTGAGACTGGCTCTGACCTGGGTGGAGTTGGCTGGTCTGGGTGCTATCCTCCAGAGCAGCTGGCTTCCAGGGATGACCTGGACGGTCTCAGCATCCTGTTGGGGGATCTCCTCTGGCTCCTCTGAGCCCTGGAGCATCGACAGACACAACATTCACATATAAATGTACTGGTCCTTCATTTACATAGAGTAGCAAGATATTTGGCTTAGCCAAATTGCAGTTAGATGGGAAGGACCAGCTCACAGTGCCAGCTGTATGACCTTGAACCTGCGAGTGTGATTGGTTGGCTGGTCACCTCTGGTCTGAGTTCTTGCTTTCACAAAGGCCAATACACAGAGAAGCGTGCTGTGAGAGGACCTGATTTCCTAACCCAGCATAACATTAAAATAACAAAAAAGCTACATGTTTATAATTACATTTGTCTATATTTAACACAAAAAGTCCTACCAACAGGAGGTTTACATAGTTTTGGTGAAATATGCTGGCAAGTGTGAATTGTGCCCTGGAATCATGGCTTCACACTTCATTGTACAACCAGTGGATCAACGTTGGCTGCCCCGGGGAGATCACCGTACCGTTTTCCCCCTTTCTTCTCCTCTGCGTTCTTCTTGTCACTTTTTCTGTGGGCTTCAAAAGCAGCCGGGTCCACTGTGTACATGCACTCTGTCCACTTTCCATACAGAGCACACACTTTCTTCTTGCTGCATTACAAAAACAACAAGGCAAGAGTAAACATTACATTAACCATGACAGATGAGAGATGCAGAGCAAAATTGGACCGGTGATGTCTAAGACATCCTGTGTGACTCATCATGACAAACAGTACTTGAATGAGATGTAATGGGTGGAACTTTGATTTATTGATTTAATGCCAAGTTGGCACCAAAGGCCATCTCATGGCAAAATCATGGTAAAACCAATCAATAAATAAAGGCAAAGCATACAATAAAAATCAAATATAGTCAGAGTAATACAAATCTTATACAGCTCAAAGATAGAAAAAAAAAACCTACACAGAATACTTTAAATGTATTTGTGATAAAAATTCAAAATTCTTTCCTGGAGGTACAATGGGTGGAACTTATACACCCTTATGGAACACTTTTTTCCCATGAGGAGATGTGTGCACACAATTTTATGACAGTAGCTCAAAAGGGGCAAGAGGTATGTTGAGGAAACAAAGTGTTCAGTCAAACCCTACAGCCCCCCTCATCAAAACCGGACCAGCGCGGTCTGAGGTATTACATACATGCATACACCTAATAAACAAACATTACTAAACTATTGTGCACAGGCAAAACTGCAGAGGGTGACAACTTCATAGCTCCTACCACGCCCCGCACAGAACACATTAATATAAACACAGGACAGGCAGTGACCATAACTGAAATGCACCTTTTGTCCAGGATATACCCTTCCACTTTGTGCAGCTCTTTCCCAAACAGGCCACAGGGTTTGAAATTCAGACAGCACCGTTCTCCAGTTCTGTTAAAACAAAAATAATCTCAACGTTGTTCTTCTTTTTGAAGCACTTCTTATATCCAAAGCAAACAATGGCAATGTACAATAAACCTCAGGCATACAGTGACAATGTGTAAGCATAGCTATGTGGTTTAAATTAGTCAGTGGAATTGTTTTCAAAAACAACAAAAGCTAGCAATATCATAACAGTGGAAGATAAAAACAGAACCAATCCATTCTTTGCTCATGTACTGCTTTGCCTTTGCCTCACTTGTGGTTGGTCACCTCCACATTGCCGTACTGCTCAATCCAAAGCTGACCCACAATGATGTTGTGCACACAGCAGGTTGGATTTGTCCACGTGTATGCTTCATTAAACCTGGGGAATACAAGAGGGCATTTTCAAACATGCATCTGCATTTGCTTTTCCCCCCACTTTGCTAGGTAATGTCTGCTGGGATTGAGCCCGGGTCCTCCATATCAGTGTCTGATAACAGCTCTTCATGACAGTTATTCTGCTCAGTGTGCTGTAAAAGGGTTTTTGGCTGTTGTTCTTCATGTTGTGACGTGAAAAGAGGCTTTTAAACCAAACATTCCAGGGCTGATGCCTCGTTAGGGTGTTGCGGAATTACATATATCCCCATCCACCTGCCAAAGACCACAGCTTTTGTCAAACACAAAATTCCCCATTGATATGGGGTCACGAGTACGTGGCAATATAACTGACACAAAAAGGCATTGCACATCCCCACACCCAACCCCCCACCCCCACCCTCACCCTCACCCCTAGTTAATATGAAACTATGCTCTTGCTGTGTAATGTTAAATGCTTAGATTCTTACACTGCCCTGGACATGTAAATGAGAATGATGTTTGATGAAGAGAACAGGAGAATCAGCATTTCCAGCATTTACTATTAAATATTGACTCAAACGATGACATCATTCATAATGCTGCCGAGCAGGTTGGGCTCTACAAATCATGTTGAGGAGGTGAATGTGCCAATATCCTGGACGGCAGGTCGCTGTTGACAGGAGTGTCAGCTGAATCTCTGTAATGTGGTGTAATAAAATGTAATGGGCAAACTGTACGCCGCGCCGTCCTACTTGGGGAGCTCCAGAGTGATGATCCCTTTGGGTTCCGCCTCCACACTCTTCCCCCAGAACTTGAGCTTGGGGTAGATGGACCCATGGAACACAAAGTCGCTGTTCAGGCCCTCTGCGTGGAAAGCGCTGACGGGAGGGTGGTGGCTGACCTGTTCTGAGATCAGTCTGAATCCCATGTCCTCCCTGATCGAGAGGACAGGACTGAGTCAGAAACCGATACGTTTTCTGTATTCTTTATTTATTTATTTTGTTGTTGTTGTTGGAAAAGAAAAAAAATCACAACTTAGAAAAGGTGAGCTTGAGGTTTAGCATGCACTTTGAGACAGACCTGACCAGCTCATAGGTCTCTCCCAGTAGAGGGTTGAAGGGCTTTCCGGTTCTTTCCCACTGCGAGGCCACAGCTGACACCGCGAAAGCCGCCACGCACTGCAGACACACATACAGCATCCACCCTCTGTCAGATTATGCTACCGCACACCGTGCCTCTCTGCCAATAGAATGGAGGCGAAAGAAGAAAAAGGATGAATATTTCAGGTGCGGCTCAAGAGACTTTCCTGGCCGGCAGCCATGGTTACCTTCATCCTCTCGATGGAGTCGGGTGCGTTGTTGGCATGATGGATCAGGTACGTGTGTTCCATGTACTCACTGAGGCGTTGCAGGAAGCTGAGGGGCTCATTGAAGATGACTGGCATGGTTATCTTGGAGAGCTCCTGTGAGAGAGACAGACATAAGAGAGATAAGGAGAGTTTTTTTGTTTTACCCCCCCACATGCATGCACTTTACTGGGACATTACCATACATATCACAAGCCATTTCATACATAAATAATAACATAAAATAATTAAAACATAATAAAAGAGTGAAAACAAGAAACAAGAAAACATCAACACACAAAATCAATAAACCTCCAAAACCCAAAACAAAATTATTTCTGATTAGTCACACCTGACTGAGGACCTAGGAGATCAAAAGGCATTTCCCCTGGGGACAGAGCTACAAGCCATGCCAACTGACTCAAGAGAGGGAGACAAATAGTGCCTTTGGTATCAAACTGAGGCAAAACGTATGGCAAAAAGACAAAAAAGGGATTAGAAAATGTTTTATAAAAGCGACAGCCTTTCTAAATAAATACCTTGTCATAATTACTTTCCCTCACTTGACTCTTGGCAGATAATTGGCTTGAGTTGTTCAGTTTGAGGCACTGATTTGACAGTCTGTCTTTACTCTGTGTATTGATATTTGACACTTGACTTACTGGTTTGACACCATACTTAACTTTATAGGTTTAGAGAAGTGACTTCTGTCTTGTCTTTCTCTCACCTCTGATAACAGCTCTACTACACTCAAGGTATTGCAAATATTACAGAAATAACATATCATTTTATGACACTGCAAAGACACAAAGTACAAACACTCGTGCTTTGCTCTGGAAGGACCTTAGGAAGAATT